>CM021110.1:217746844-218000681 GCA_007115665.2 Sequoiadendron giganteum
CAATTATTGATTAACTAGATCCTAGGGATCCTTTGACCATATGCCCGCCCCTCCTCCTTAAGTGGTTTTAGGGCGCATTCTTGGTTAAAGTTCTTTTCTGCATTGTTTTGGTTTTCAGCTAACCTTAACGGGTGCTTGATTACATTGTAATTTCTATTGAAAATAAAAAAAAATTGAGAGGGTATCTTTCATGTGAAGAAGCAAAAGATTGACAAGGTAAAAAACAAATAATAGC
This sequence comes from Sequoiadendron giganteum, assembly GCA_007115665.2. NCBI lineage: Eukaryota > Viridiplantae > Streptophyta > Pinopsida > Cupressales > Cupressaceae > Sequoiadendron > Sequoiadendron giganteum. Next base: position 217,747,080 of record CM021110.1, read on the forward strand.
CCTCCACCACATGAGTAATTTAAGGCTGATCTGAAACCAAAGGCAAAGCAAGCTAAGATATCAAAGTGAGAGGTTCTCCATGGGATTTGAAGGAACATAAAGAGCAAGGCACATAAAAGTCACATCAAAAGAAAAAGTCATTCTCTTGAGAAAACTCATCATCTTGAGAGGAGCCATTCACTAGGGCTTCAGGGGTAGGAATAGTCAAGTGATCATTGTTGGCATTCTTCCACCATGTAATCATGCCTTTGCGCTAAAAGAGAAGACAATCGGTAACTAAGTGACCAATGGTAAAACATTGTCTACATCTAAAAGGGAGATGCTCATAGTCAAGCAATTGACAAAGCCTATCCCCCACCATCAAAAACACATCCTCGTGAAGAGGCTTAGAGATGTCAATGTCTACTAGAATGCAAGCAAAAGTAGAGTACCCAATGTAGGAAGTGATATCAAGCTTAAAGAAGCATCCAATAGAGTTGCTTATGGCTTCATAGCACGAATCCTATGGAAATTGGAAAGGGAGATTTGTAAGTTTAACCCACATAGGTCACACATTTAAAGGCTCAGTAAGGGGGTTAATAGAAGTTGACCAAGGTTTGATGGAGAAAAAGTGCTATTCCCAATACCATATCTTACCGTCAAAGCACCAAATTTGTCCTTTGAAGAAGGAAAAGAAGCAATGAAGAAAACCTTTGCACAAGGAAAGAGCTTGATTGAAGAAAACCCTTACACAGGGAAAGAGCTTGATCTTACCCTCAACAAGAGGCCTCCAAGAATCCAAGACCCATTTGTGATGGGTCAAGCAAAGAAAACCAAAGATTGTAGAATCTACACACCAAACCCCTACGCTGTTAGAAGTCCTTTCCACATCCTAGGATCAAAGGGCAAGCAATACCTTCCAACGCCTACAACATTTGCAAAGGATTGCCTACAAGTTGCAATAAAAGTCGTAGTTGCACCATTGGGAATGGCAACAAAAGGAACAACAGGCACCGAAGGAGGGGTGCATCCTCTGTTTGAAACCCCAACATCACTAGAAGCACGAGAGGCCAATGCACCCTAAGGAATTTGTGAGCATGGCATCCAGATTAGAGGCACCCAAACCTTATGATTTTTGGGCAGAGGAACCAATATATTCCTGCATCTAATTAATTTTGTTAAAAAAACAATAAACTATGATGACATATATTCCTGCATCTAATTAATTTAAAAAAAAAAAAACAATAAAATATGATCACAAGAGAAAGAAGGAACATAGAATTCGTGAAAAACAAGTGTGCAAAACTGTAAGCTCGCCTAACTTAAACCCCTAATCATATATTCAATTTTCCCAAACAAGAATGCGGCTTGCTTCATAAGGAAACAATGATGTCTTTGAAAACAAGAGGAAACCCAAATGCAGTCCAAGAGGAAACCCAAATGCAGTCTTACTTCATTCAGAATATACAGCAGAGTTTAAAAAGTCTTCAGGCAATATTCTATGTATGCAATGTTTCACATGCACATTTGGATCAAAATATTCATATGAGAGCACATGTAAATAAAATTACGACTCCTATTAGGCATACCAATCAAACACAAACAAACAGCACTGTGAGAAGCTTAATGAGATGTTCACAATCCTTCCATCAATTTAGCTTGTTCTCCTACTTATTTCATTTCATATACACAGGATTTCATCAATTTGGACTCAAGTCATAAATATTACCACCAATACACTGCAATGTCTGTCTACTTGAGCATAAAGTATTCCAGCTCATTGCGGTAGAAAACAAAATAAAATGATTTATACTTGTGAATATTACTACTCACTAACCACATTGTTCAAGTTGCTCCAACTAGCTCATGTGTCATCAAATAAGAGCACAGTTACAAATACAATTTCTTTAACAAAATTTTCTTTTAAGGTGACAGGGTAAGATGCACTAGTGTGTGCCTTCCTATATGAGTTCAAATATTCACAAATAATAAACAGCCCATGTAAGATTGGCATCCTCTGCAATATAATTTACAATATTTCTCACTTGTGAGGAATTCCTGTTCAAAAGTTTTATGGACTTTAAGATTTCAAGTCATGGATAAAAGTATTCTCTATCATAACTCTGCTTTCTTTTTTGTACAATGCAGAAATGACCAATTTAATACACTCGATCTTCTTTCAGTCTTCTTTCAGATTCACTAGTTTCTATGTTTTCTATGCTGTTTTCAATGGCATCATTAAACTGCCTCCCTTCAGCCAACCTCGCCTGTCTTAAAGTCTCCCTCTCCATTGTTTCCTCTTTCTCGACTAGACTCATATTCCAGATAACCACGAGAATATCAATCACAAAAAGAAGAATATACAGAGATCTAATGTTAAAAAATGACTTTAAGAAGTCATTAAAGGAAGGTACTTCTTTTGACAGTTTTTCCTTTCATGTAGCCTTCAAGAAAGCTGTTTATCTCCAATCCCAAGTTTTCCACGTTTAAAGTTTCCAATCCAATGGCCTTCGCAATTTGAGCAAAACAGCCATTAAGAAAATTCAAAACAAGGGAACCACATTCTACATGAATGCATAACTATATAATACTTGCACTACTTAAGTGGCTTCTTCTACCATAAAAAATCAACTCGCGATAGACAACAATCTATCAAAGGATGTTTTAGTTTTTCTCAACCCATACTCTGATCAAACAAGTTAGAACTAATATTGTATATAAGCTAGCATCCTTTTGATCATGTAGCCTCTCAGCTTCAATTCACTATGAAATTACATATATAACAAGTACCAGCATTAAATTCAGGACTACCTGACCCATTCAATCTTAAACAAGAGCTGTGAGTCCCTGCCTTAAGCAATATTGGATGTTCATGACACTGTAGATGGCATAATGTAATTTATCTGTCGTGTTGCAGCTGCATCTCAAGATGAAAACAATTTCAAGATTCTATTCTTCACATTTGTCTTTATCAAGTTTAAAGATAAGTGGAATTATCAGGGGAAGCTTAGACATAGTTCAAGAGAGTAAAAACAATATCCAAAGGTAGAATAAATATGTCTTACAATAGCCATTGTAAGAACACAAGAAAGGATTAAAACTAAACACCGAGACTATTTCAAACACTCTGTTCTTAAACCCCTGAAGATAGAAAAGGTCTGAATTCTTAGTGATTTTATCAATAATTTTGCCACAAAGTATAATTTCAGAGCTTCAAAGGCTCGTAAAATACAGCACAGCACAACCTCATGTCTTAACTCAGTAGTGACTAAATGCTCACGCTAATGGGTGATAGTCATAAAGTATTTATAAATATGTCGCAGAATAAGATTACAATTTAAGCCATAAAGCTGTATATACATGTTTTCTGTATTTAAAATTATTTGCAAATACAATGGCTGCTATTGCTCTTAATGCATTGGAAATCTTTTCTTCTTTTTGCCCTGATATGTTGTGCTCTTTGGATCCAGATTTTCCTGCTACAAAAAGTGCATGTTCTTAGAAAGTTCTAGCAAAGTTAGCTCAAGTTACAAATTTTAAAAAACAATACAAACATTTAATAAAAAAAGAAAGTTAAAATTCATATGCTTACCATGTTTGGTTGATATTATCATTGAGATTGCAATATAGCAAACAGTAGAGAATGCTGGATATCCTGTATCAGAAACAATTAGTAGTGAAGGGTTAAGCTTTTCACAATGTACCTGTTACAATATGTTACTAAAGAATGACAGTTGCTTGATGCAAATTTCGATGCAATTTTCTATATTGCAATAGCGCAGCATAAGTACCTCTGCATAGCTTTTTAGCTAGGAATAAAATAGAAAAATTTCATGCTCTTTTCTACAAATGGAGCAGCCAACTATTGCTTTGAAAGAGAGATTTGAACGCCTGAATAAGTTCTTCAACCAGTGAGCCCCAGTTTGCTTGCCTCTGAAAGTTTCCACACCTTCTACAAGCTTATGTCAATAATATTGTTTCCTTGAAGGTGCCAGCTCTATCGTGCTGCATTCAGTTACAAGGAAGATCACGAGGCAGCTTTCTTTTGCCACCTAAAGGTTAGGGATGTATTTGGATCCAATCATAGCATTCTTTTTAGTATTAGATATGTATACATGGTATTTGAAATTGTTGGCAGGCACCATTGCCCTCCCCAGAATGTAATATTTACGCATTTATGATGTCCATTGTATAAAAGTTGAAAGGATTTTTGTAGTCTGTCCTCCACGATTATGCTAGGAAAGGGGGTTGAGTAAACATTGGTTGAGGTACATGTCTCATTGTGTTGTGTTCTGCAGCATAACGTCCGGTTTATAGATATATGTAAATTCTAATTTATTGAGGTTATCGGAAAGAACAAATTTAAAGCTTTTGTAAATCACAGTTTTCAGTTGGTTATTTCTTGGGGACTTACAGATTCTGGGAATGTCTTCAAACGATGGATAAAGGGAGGTGCCAAATTAATATACAAATGTCAATGGAAAAAGTAAATATCTTAAGCAACAAAACAGTATTAAAATAGTTAAGCAATTATACCCAATTATACCCAGACGGAAAGTAAAAGGAACAAAAAATATATTTCTAGCTGAAATACCAATAACTTAATAGATATGGAACTTTCTGACCTGATCAAAGTGCTGTTGCAGCTTCTCATTTGTGAGATTGATACAGAACTGTTCAAAACTGTAATGCAGTAAGAGAAGTAGGTTTCCCTTTAGATTTCCATATAATACACACACGTTCACAATATGAAAGATTTCATATATAACTCACTAAATTGCAGTAACTACAGCTACAAGGCATGTAAATACAGTAAGAATCTTGCTGGCAATGAATAAAAGATACCTGTTATTCTTAGAACTTTCAAAACCGTAAATGTCAAGAAGTCCAATTAGGGCCTTTGAGTTAGGATCCTCGCCAATTGAATTATTTATTTTATTTACCAGCCTGCATTTAATACAAATGGCATTGCCTTAAGTAGGGCCCATAGAACAAAAATTGAGAAATATGCTCCCCTCCAACTGCATTCTTTCTTTAAGATCTTGTTCTAAATAAAGTGGGCCTTAAAAATGGTATATTATACCAGTCAAATAATTGTGAGTATACTATTTTTGCCAATGCATCTCGGCTGGTAACTGCTGCAACTGGGTCAAGAGATTTTGTAATACTTTCATCTCGAGTCACAATGACACGTTTACAAAGAGAGTCTTCTAGACCCTTAACATCACACCTAAAAGAATATATAATGTGCTCCACTAAAAAGATCAGTACACACTCAAGGTTGAAGGGGCACAATTGCAATATGTTTAGAACCAGTATAATATCCTGATCATCTTTTTAGAAAGGAATCATACATGAATAATTCGGGTGCCATCTTAAGATGAAACATAGCTTTGTTGTCTTTTGGCTTAGAAGAATCGCTATCCTTCCCCTTAGTAAAATCCACATTACCTAAATGGAGAAAAACATAAAGATCATGCTTTATAAAGATGTAACTCTTTAATTTTTCATTCCACAAAAAGTCAATCATACTTGTTCTTCAGTACAGATTTCAACAACTTCCATTGCTCTTCGCGTTGCAAGGTACTCTTCAGCTTCATTAACTCCATCAAGTTGACAACAGTTGGACTGATTCAAATAATGAAACGTGCTTGGATGTCCCAACTTAAATTTTTCAATTTCTTGGAATCAGAAATGAAGAAAATTTGAGAAAATGGTTCTGCTACTGTTATCATTCTGCAATTTCAAATCAGTCATAAATAGATTCAGAATACAACATAGAAAGTAGTAAATGCGCCTATTTTAATGGTCAATTGCAGTTACAATTACCAAAGCATGTTGCTGCATGCCTCTGGGGGTGCAGCACAGAGAAGACAGAAACAATGATACTTTCTCTCAGGATCTGAAATTTGGCAACACGAGACCTTTCTATGTTCTAACAGCAGCTCCTGATATTCTTCCATTTTTGTCAAATTGTAGCTCAACAAATTTACCAAAAGGACTGCATGAAATATGCACCTTAGTCAGAAAAAAGTTTTGATGACAAGAAATTGTACGATTAATATTCAAAGAACCAAGCCAAATCTACATATTAACAACTCAATCTCTAGAAACTCCTTATATAATTATATTCGATTTCCTTCCATTATCAGATAATCTTAAGAAAAGCATTAACCTGGAATTGTTATTCCTAACAGTTTTTGCATTTCCAAAAACTTCCAGAACAGGATTTGACTACAAAGTAGGGAAAAAAACTAAAAAGGAAAATCAGATAATGATTACATAATAAAAACAAAGAAGACATATAATATGATAAATAACAGCAATGTAATCATCTCATGGAAGCAACTTCCTGAATTTTCTTGGCAGGTGCTCCTGTTAAAAAATAGATGCATATTTTGCCAACGAATGGTCCTGTAGACATCATAACTGTTCTAGGGTGGCTGCTGCTGTGAATATTTATGAGCATTAAAACACTTTAAAATTGTCATACTAAAATATTTTAGATAGGTGATACTGAAGCAACATGTTAAACTGCACTTTGTCATCAGAGCTCAAAACAGTTAAAGGATTGCCCTCAAAAGACTGAAAAATAAAGTCAAAATCAGTAAAAATCATAAAGTTTCAGTCATCTCGAAAGAAAGCATTGGAAGCTAAGCAATCTACATTTTCAGAATCAATGCTGATTTTTTATGGCTGTAAATTCGAAGATTGTGGGGCTATGCCTTAATATGATGACATTAATGGGAAGACAATATCCTGTATGAATCTTCGGGAAAATTAAAGATGGAAAATTGATATGAAAAAGAAGAATAAAGATTAATAACTCACACCATTACACTGTTTACTACCACTGATTTGTAGTCTTTGGACCCAGATTTCCCTGCCATAGAAAATGCATGTTCTAGAAGCTTCTAGCAAAGTTATCTAAAGTTACAAATTTTAAAACCAAATCAAACATTTAAAGAAAAATGGAAGTTAGAATTCATATCCGTACCATCCTGTTGAAACGTGAACAGAAATGAGAGGGGAAAATTTGTATACCATTGTCAATTTTAAATTTTTTTGTGTAGACTTGTGGTAGCAAAGCTGTTTTCTTCTTGCTCTGTGCCCATAATGGCTACTGTTGATCTTTCCATGAAATCTGTCTGCTCTTTCATTTTCTTCTACAATTTAGAACTTGACTGGTCTTCATAATGTGCTCTTGAACACAAGAAGAAATACCCACCATTTTTACATAGCAAATAGACCACCGAGAACATTAGTCCTCCACAATATAGGCCCCAAAGTGACTGTCATTGGGCCGTGTGCCTAACATTAATTGTTTTTTGAATGTTAAGACACTTATCTCATTTATTTGGCCATAATGATTGCTACAACTTCCATGGGATGCTGCAACAATGGATAAACTGAACCTGGTTACAAGAATGCACTACTGTCATTGTACAAAATAAGCAATTTGCTAGATAGGATTATAGGTTGCCTATTTTGCAAACCGATAGTAGAGCATCACTCTCCTTAACAGTTCAAATTATTCATCTCCGCACCATTTATTAGGAAATCTAGCATCCTAGATCTCAGATCTAATATGGCCAGGAAAATAGCACACAACCCAAATTTGGTGAAGAGCAAAATCATGGTGTGTGACCAGTTATCATTTTCTCACAGTAAAGGGGAGATTGATACAACAGAGAAGAGCAAAGCGGTGGTAAAAGCAGGGGATGTGGGAATTATTGTGCACGATTACCTTTTTTGGGGGTTACATCTAACCATAACTAATCTAGTAATAGATTTTAAATTTAAAACAGACTAATTTTTTTTAAATGTATAAAGACATACAATTCATTGCACTTGTTGACAATAAAAATAACTTCCTTCAAAAGATGGCTTGCTGTTTTCGCTCTTTCAACATGAGGAATATTTATTGCAAGCCAAAATTGGTTGATTTGAGAATTATGAGTTGAAGCAGATTGTACCTAGTGGAGGCATTACAAATTGCTGTCCGCAGTCAATACTAAATTCATTAGGCTTTGCTGCCTAAATGTGCTTAGCTTGTTTCCTGCGTAGAGCAGAGCCTCTCACTCTTATTTATTTGTTGCAAGATTCAACAAGGCAAGTTACTGGATCCAATATTGTAATTTGTTAAAATCTTTCTGTCAAAGTGTTTCACTATGAGATCGTTCAGAGAGAAGAGGCAGAATGCAATCTTTTTATCAAAGTGTTTCACTAAGAAGAGGCAGAATGCACTTTCAGCTATGACACCTTCAGAAACACTGATTCTTATGCAACGTTTCTGTAAGTTTTATTATAATTATTTTCAGCTTGGTAATACAGGTCCCAAAAATTTAACTCCATTTTTCCAATATGTGAAAGAATATCTTGAGAATGTATACACTGCTGATTATATTTGTGATAGACTGATAGGTGTTTATGAAAAATACAAAGCAGTGAAAAAAAAATGAAAAACTCAAAATTTGCTTTCAAAAATGATCACGAAGCTTCACTTTATGAATTTCTTAGTGACTACACAATTTTTGGCTTCAAGATGTTTCATGATGTATCACATCATATCTTACAGAAAAAACATTGTGTAATCTCAATTCATGCTCATTGTTTCCATAATAACTCTTTTAATTATTATACTAGGGCATTGCTTATTTGATACAATTCAAATCTTGTTGCATTGTCAATTTGTCATTATACATTTGAACAGCTTTGTGATGGTATACTGGAGCACTTTATATATTGTCAAAAAAAAGGCTGTGATATCGCTTTGAACTCTCATAAACATGAGTTGCATCTAGATGTATGTTTGATATAGTTGTTACATACAACTTTGTAAATATGATTAATGAAAAGTAATAAATGAGAAGAGCCTGAACATCAATAATGGCCTGAAATTATAGAGTCCCAAATGAAAATAATATTCATATATTGCAAAAATGTATCAATAAGTAGCTAAGCCAAAACTGTAACTTGGTTTGTTTAGAAATAAATGAAAAATGGTTACTTGAGTCTAAACATCATCACCCATGACAACGTTTCCCACATTTCTTAAACAAGAACAGCATCAAAAGCTGGAGGATACCTAAAAAATAACAACATATATTTGTAAATTACAAAAATCTTGAAAATTATATTTGTACAGTTATAAAAATCTGAATTACACTCACAAGATCTCTTTTGTATCTAAATTATTATACAAGAACAGCATCAAAAGCTGGAGGATACCTACAAAATAACAACATATATTTGTAAATTACAAAAATCTTGAAAATTACATTTGTACAGTTATAAAAATCTGAATTACACTCACAAGATCTCTTTTGTATCTAAATTATTATACATATTAATTATAATTAGTAATAATCACTCAAATTTTCACTAAATTATACTTATACACATAAAAATAGGTCTTGAGTATAATGTTGACAGAAGGATACGAGAGTGTAATGCAAATAAAAATAGATCTTGTATATAAAGAAGTATAAGAGAGTAAACAAGGAACGTAGCTTATCATATTGTATTTAATTCCTCACCAAATAAGACATTCCATGAGAATATATCTCATTCTGTTAGGATGAATGATGAATTAAATGTCAAATTATAATTACAGAAAAAAACACAAAAAAGTAATGGATTTGTCATGGCAGGAGTGGAAGGAGGCAAAATTCAGGACAGGTTTGCTTGGGTTGTCCCGGACAAACCCATAGAGCATTTGTACAACCCTGGGTGGTTCCCCTGCAAAACTGAACCCGGATCCATATCTGGGCCAGATTAGACCTGAACCTGCAGGTCCAGGGGACCATAATGTCATAAGAATGCCACCCCTTCTAAATGGTGTTCATTCTAGGATTCGTTTATGGTGAGAGAGTTATTTGGAAGGGGGACTATGGTCCTTTGGGAACCTTTGCTAGGTTATTGTTATCTCAGATTAGATACTGTGCCTAACTTTTGAAAAGTGCTTAAATCTCTTCATGGTGCTCTCACTCCTAACCTAATATTATTCTAGGAATTGTGCAGAATATAAAATAAAATATTGTAATTGAAGGTTGTGTGGGGCTAATTTTCGAGAGAGGTAAATTGACTATTTTCGCTGAATATACACATCCCTCTTTTCTTGGTGGTAAGTTGCACGAGAATGATTGTCCAGTCACCCCATACTTACCGGTTGCTTGCTTGTCAATCAAAAATAAAAACTTTATGTTGTAGGTTTTGTCTTGCATTCAATATGATTACATATTGTGCAGTAGTAGTAGTTCACTATACAATTAAAGAAGACTTGGTTGTATTCTATGCTTCTGAGTTTGGTTGTCTCACCCAATGTACCTGGCTCAAATGGGTTCAGGTCTGGGATCCTTGAGGGTCTGCCCCAGGCATGTATTGGGTATGTTTGAGTTGAATTTGAGGGGTATCTAGGTCATCTGGGCTGTGCATTGGGGGCAACTCATGGGCAAAAATAAATGCTCTGCATTTTGATTGTAGGCTTGTAAGACTCATGGTGGGCAGTGCATTTATTCCTGGTGCTGTTGATGTTGGCTTCAATTTTTCTTTGGCTATCAAACCCATGCTGATAGCCATTAGATTCTTATGATTAGTAAGGTGCTGCCTAGAACTTATTTTATTCTATGTTACCGGGTTCTTCTATTTTACCCCCGGTTCTGGTCCTGGTTCACTCCTGGTTCGGGTACTCGTTCGGTTCACCTGTGGGTTCGACCAGGGTCCTTCATTTTTGGGTCTGGTTCGCCCAGGCAGAATCCAAGAGAACCCGGGCAGAACCCAAACAGAACCCAGGTGAACCAAGACAAAACCCACATGCCTAGGCATCCAAAACATGGTTTTTTGAGCATTTTTTTAATATTTTATGGAGTTTGACTTTGACCCAAGCCCAAGAGAACCCTAAAAGTGACCTCTAAATCATGCTAAACACCTTAACTACCTCATTCTTATTCATTTGTTTTGCAAACAAGCATTTTCATTCCAAAAGGCTGAGCTTTCACTTTTGCTTGTTGGATTGAAAGCGGACTGTGACACAACTTTATTTTTTCAAAAATTGTTTTGCATCATTGTGGAGCTATATTAAGCTACCACTCTCAAGACCAATGTAACAATGATACAAAATAATGTTTGAGACTGCAAGAAGACATCAAAATGGCTAGTGTACTAAACAAATTCTTATGATTTTTGAAGAATGCTGATAACTCTACTCAGTTGGCTTTTGTTTTCAAAATCATACAAATTGAACCCTTTTATCAATAGACTCTGTATATCAAGCTACCACAATTCAAGTTTCAACGATGAATATTTATCATGCATGTTTTAAATGACATTCAAGTTTATGGTGGTTTTGTTGTTTATATGATGTTATGTGATATTCTAATCCTAATGCATGCTTCTAGGCTGCATATATATATATTTATTTTACATGTTTTTTTTACTAATGAACCCAAAACGAACCGAACCCACCCCCCAAAAAATTTAGCCGAACCAGCGAACCGAACCCCCGAACCCGAACCCAAACCCGAACCAGAACTGGTAACTTAGATTTTATTCAATAATATATCTAAATAATGCCGAGAGATATCTTAGTGGAGCAGTTTGATTTTTGGGAATGGAATGCTTGTATTTCTTTACAGATAGGAGTTTAAAAAAATCCAATATACAGGAGACTCACAAGCATACAAGGTAGTTATTGTTTCATCCAGCTGCTATGATTTAGGTTTCAAATGCTATCCAACACTTATTAATATGTCGATTGGTTATGAAGAAATTTTCCAACAGATATGTACTACAATCACACATAGCCAGTTGAGCCATGTGACCATTGGTTTACATCTAATTGTGGTAAGAATCACCCCAGCTGTCCAAATGGTAAATGCCCAATAATCTCACCTCTATATATCTGGTAAGAGGGTTTACCCTACCCGAATGGGTGGGCCTGATGCACACCACTAATGCACTGAGCCATATTGGGCAGTCCTAGGTCAATATCCTATAGAGAGATATGTACTACACTCATTAGGCCATATAGGGTAGCTATTGTTTCATCCAGCTGCTACGATTTCGGTATCAAATGCTATCCAATACTTATTAATATGTCGATTGGCTATGAAGAAATTTTCCAACAGATATGTACTACAATCACACATAGCCAGTTGAGCCATGTGACCATTGGTTTACATCTAACTGCAGTAAGAATCACCCCAGCTGTCCAAATGGTAAAAGCCCAATAATCTCACCTCTATATATCTGGTAAGAGGGTCTACCCTACCCAAATGGGTGGGCCTGATGCACACCACTAATGCACTGAGCCATATTGGGCAGTCCTAGGTCGACATCCTATCTTGTTCATTTTCAGAGAGTTATCAAAGTATCTAGTGAAATAGCTCTATATGATCCAAGAGATAAACACATATAAAAACTATAAACTGGAGATGGAATTGCTATGAAATACACACATGGATATGAAATAATGAATAATAGCCCCATAAGAACATATATGTAAATCATACTGCAAAGATGATCAAGAACAACCAAACCATTCACTTTCATAGTTGCCTCTCAACAGATAGTACCATTGAAAAGGAAATATTTAATAAGAGCGATATTGCTTTGAATAGTTTTGCTGCTGAAACATTCAATCCATCAGACCATCTAGGTCTTAGAATATATATATACAAATCTTCTGGAGAGATGCAGTTTCTGAAGAAATGTAAGGAATTTGATGGTACGCCTAAACTTTTAGTTTCCGTAAAGTTGCACCTTAAAATTTAGGCAAAATGTCGTGCAACTTTCTTTATTTGCTCCTGAAGTTTAGATAAGACGTGGTGCAGATTTTTCCACACGCTCCTTAAGATATAGGCCAAATGTGGTACAAATTTCTTGATACACTTCCTAACATTTAGGCTAAATATTATGTAATTTTGTTAATCTGCTGCTGTACAGGTAAATAGCAGGAGTAACCAACTTCCCAGAAGGGAATATTCCAATTTTAATCCTGAAACATCTTCAGAAACTGCTCTAGGTTTGGTGTCTGAGCTCGCCCAATTGCCCGTTGTGGCTGATGAAATCAGGCAGAATCTCCTTCTTGTGGCCTATAAAGCACCTGTAAATAATACCCATGTGGGGTAATGTGATGTTTGTCTATGTAAGTTTGAGGAAGGGGATCAAATAAGGGAACTGTCGTGCTCCCATTTCTTCCACAGAATGTTCCTTGACAAGTGGTCAAGGATCACCAACAAACAATTTGACCTTTATGCAGATTTTCCCTCATACCAGAGGAGACTGTCATTAGGCTGAGGAGAAGAGAGCAAGAACTAACAGAAGAGCTTATGTTCTGGTTCTCCTTCTTCCATCGCCATGGATTTCACAATCTGTGGTGGTTAATGTAATCATCTTTAATTTTGATCCGGCAGGTGGGTAATTTTCTTTTTGGATTAAATATTTGTGCTTTTTAAAAAATCTACAGTCATATCTTTTTCCATTCAGAAGAACAGTATTTTTTATGATTTTGCTAACAAAATTATTTGGCTATTTCTATTAGGTCCTTTTAGTAAACATTGCCTCTCATTGTGTTGGGTTCTTTCAGGGCCTAGGGGCACACCTGCTGTTAATTGTTGCTAGAGTTTTGTAGATCAGACATTCAACTGGGCATCTTATTTGGACAAATAAGAGGAACCACATATAGCCATTGACATTACTCGGTAGGTGCATTCGGTTGTAAGACTCACATAAATTATGATAGTCCATTATCAGCATCTTGTGAAACCAAATATAAGAAACATTTTAAAAGGACATTTCCCCTCTCATGTTAAAGATATTGAGGCTCTCTATGAAGACTTGGCTATACTTGACAAAGTTCTTCATTCCAAAAGATATTAACTCCTTAACCATTGAGGTCAGTGCTGGAGCGTTTCTTTCTTTTACACAAGGGGTGATCTTCAAATGCATTCATTTAAACAATCTAGAGTTACAGACATGGATCATGATATTTTACTGGTGTAACTCAGAGGAATAATATTTGTTATTTATTCTTATATTTGTTATTTATTCCTAAATTCGTTTTTTTTGCCTTCCAAGAAACACTGTTTCTTATCTCTCACTCAACTGAAACAATTTCTCAAATGCATAACTAAAAAATATAAATTTCATTGAGCAGATTATGTTTTCAAAACAATCCTGTTGTAAATTTTTCAATCAGAGTCCAAACGCAGTGCATTGTGTCTTTGCAATTGCCACATACCTTTCAGTCAGAGGCAGGTTGCTATCTCACATTTCTTCAATAAGCTTCTTCCACAAGAGATAAAACTCTGGAATACATAGCTTATATGGATGGATTATAATTGACCAACTTTCACGTTTATAAATAAGAAGCATTAATACCAGACATCTAACACTCAAGCAAAAAAACACAAATAATTCTTCAAAGCTATTTTAATAAGCAGAAAATATAGCATATCAACCATAAAAGGAAAAAGGCGCAACATTCCAAACATAACACACAAAAAGTATAACATCTAACCATCGCAGTCCTCTTCAAAATCGGAAAATGAACAGAAATGAGTTTTTCAAAAGTTTTAGAACAGCTATTCCTGTGATGCTGCTAAGATTTTGATCTCAATGCAAGTCGAATACTTAAAAGTTACAGCCTTTTTAAAAATTGGGAGAACCCCCACATTCAATCTAAACAAAATAGACAGACATCTTGTTGTCTTTTGCCCATCATACTTATTCGGGATGATATTGATTTTATCTATTTTGTACTGGTGAAACTCAGATTTAAGGATGGCCAAATTCAATATTTAGCTACAATGAACTTTCTCCAGGAGCCTACATATTCCAAAAGAAATTATGTGACAACTTTAATACCTGTGAGTTTGCAATGATAAAAGGAATAACCTTCACAGCTGCTGGAAGTTCCTCTCGAACTCAGCTGGACTATAACCTCAATTTCTCACCATATTTCCTCTCATTTCCCTGATTTAATGGTGTGCAATGGAAATCTATGGCTGTAGCTGCATTTATGATCTACGAGGAAAATAATTTTATGTTACCTCCATTCGCACCCTCCTTCCCAAATAATACCATGCATTTTTTTTCAAAAGCAAACCCCAAAACTGGCAGGCATGCATTAAGCCAGGTATAATAACCTTTTCTTTCTTTGAAGGCCTTTACCAGGCACGTGGAAGGGGGAGGTAACAAATTTTTATATTTATTTATTTTTATTTTGTTTTATGGTATTCCCTTTTTAAATAATATTTGCTTTAATTTATTTATTAAAATCTAATCTTATTTAATAATAATATGATTTTTTTTTTTAATTATGGTAAATATAAATATTAAGATACATGTGATATTTAATAATATCGATTCAAGAAGTATTTGCAAGTCTTAGAGTGCATATATATGTTGTCTTACAGTATGTATGACAAAAAAAAATTAAGCCATTTTAAGCAATATACATGTATTTACTTATATGTAGTTATAATGGTGAAATTGCATTCTCATGCCAATTCCCACTTAATTTGGGGTCCATTTTGGTAGAAAATCTAAATATAACTATGTATAACAAGTAGCACACTCTTGTGTTAAGTTGGGTTCATGACCCTCACCAACATGAACTCTCTAAGTATTATTTAAGTTATCTAGATTTATACAAGAGATTTCATTTATCATGCAAATATGTTTATGCATCATTCATAAAATAATACAATTATCTAAATAGCAAACCCAAAAATCATTCACACATATGCAACCTAACTACATGAGTCTAGGTGAGAGTGTGTTGATTCCATCATAGCTAGTTACCTCCATTGGCTAGAAGTTTTTCATCGATGATACTCTCTCTCTAATATGAGAAAATATGAACAATACATAATGCACACATAAATTAGAACACATAATTAACCATCATCATTATAATCAACTTTCTTAATCACCCTTCATGTAATAATCAATGTAATCAATTTATCTTTCCTAATAATTGGTTATTAAACAATTAATGCAGCAATTAAATGATTAGGCTAAGATAACTAAACAGAATGTGACATCCTCCCCCCTAAGGATAGTCATGTTTTAATGACTATATATTAATTATTGTCACAATATCAAGCATTCAAATCAACTTTATTCTATAAAAAAAGTATACATGATTCTTACCTTTACTTATCATACCTTATAGCTTGATTAGTTGACTCAGTTGTCTTGAATTTCTTGACAATGTACTTAACATGGTCCGTAGGTCTAATCAACAATCAATCACTTACATTGGTGTTAGCTTGTTAACAAAAGATACAATAGCTCATGAGGTTTCAAGGGTGGATTATTTCAATATCCAACATTATTGTATGCAATAAATCAAATTTCAAATAACTCACTTTCAAATTCATACAATTGAAAGTTTCATTACGATAGTTCACAACTAGGGAGTAGGCGACTCATAGCAGAATTAATATAATAAATACTTTTTCATATCATATAATTAAAAACTTTAAGATTCTACTTAAATTCAAATCCTGCAATCATCATTTTGCTTATTTCTTTCAGCATGGTTAGTTGTTGTACAACTAGTTTATCATCTCAATCCATGCATTTATTTGCAATAGTCTAGAAAATAAGCATTTATCCTTCATTACATGAGAACAAAGCTATCTCATTAAAAAAACATTCATGCAATTTTCTCACAAAGAATGTTTTTTTATCATGCATACCTTCTCGTATGTGACACTATAAATGTGCATCTATCATACATGAATGCTCACACGTGACTTGAAGAATTGGTGAATAAATTTATTTATCTTGTCAACCATGTGACCTAGACAGTATGTTCATCTTGTCATTCATGCCTACTTGCATATGACCTAAACCATATGTCCATCTTGTCAGAACATGTGTGAAACTTGTGCTATCATGTAGTAACTAACACTTACAAATTTAATGCTTTCTAGCATAAATTTCTATGTAAATGTCCTTTTACTCATGAAGTGACTCAAGCTTTGGCCAAAGCACTTTATTTTAATTTACACCCTCAGGATAACCTGGAAGCCACTCAGCACCTTTCCAACACATGCCCCTCTTTTATAAGAAATCACAATTATGTTCATCTTATCATACATACTTTCTTGTACCTAAACATATGTGAATGATTTCATGATATTTATTGTTCATAACCATAGTTTCTCCCTGATTCATTGTCAATTGTGATGCCATTCTAGGCATCTCATAAACAAAAGAATCAACATCATAAATTTTTAACAGTTGTATCAAAATGAACTGGTCAAGAATCTAAAGTAATGAAATCTTGAATACACTAAGTCCACAGCATCACCATGAAGAATATCATGGATATCACAAGTAGGAGCATCAAAACTATCAACATATAGCCTCATCTAATGCATATGACTATCTTTAGCAAAGATGTCACCATAATAGCATCCATAGAATCATTTGAAGTACATACCAATCAGTAGTGTGCAAAAATACACAAATACACAAGGGTCGTATCAATTCACAGTCTCCCAATTCTCGTAGGAAGTGACACACCAATACATAGTGACTATCCCTAATATATGTCATATATACACAAGGTGCTTTTCTCAAGCACACATTACATATATTCAATGTGACCATCCACACAATACATCACATGTTCATATAAGGAGAAATAAGTGAAGTGAAAATGGATGCAACCTATTGCATGCATCAATCCACTACTAGATTCACAATCACATAAGCTTGTTATGACAATAATCAAGCATCCCTTACTACTCGATGTCGTCACCGGCAAGGGTACTAATATTATCAATGTGCACAACCCTAGGACATTTACACAATTACTTATAGAGGCATTAATGTATAAACACATTAAATTACACATAGGTTCATATCACTTCATGATCCCAAGGTGTTACCTACCTATTCTTCTTTAGAAGATTTCTTCCTTGCAATCCATTGGACGGCTAAACAGCCAAGAAAAAAATTGGAATATTCCCTTTTGGGAAGTTGGTTACTCCTGCTATTTACCTGTACAACAGTAGATTAACAAAATTATATAATATTTAGCCTAAATGTTAGGAAGCATATCAAGGAATTTGTACCACATTTGGCCTATATCTTAAGAAGTGTGTGGAAAAATCTGTACATCTTATCTAAACTTTAGGAGCGAATAAAGAAAGTTGCACCACATTTTGCCTAAATTTTAAAGTGCAACTTTACAAAAACTAAAATTTTAGGCATACCATCAAAGTCCTTATAGGATCAAAATATATATTTATTTAATCTTTGAAGATTTTTTTCTATGAAAAATTGAAGCATCAACATAAATGACAAAAAATGCAATTGTCAAATTGAGTCATTACTCCTGATAAAGACGAATTACCTAAATTGGCTTAAAAAATATGTGCCAGGAACAGTTTAGATTGATTCCAACGTGTAAGAATGAATCTACACCTTTCATACACAAAGAATGTGCACCACTCAACTCTAGCCCCATTGAAATCCTATCTGAAATATTATCCTAAAATATCTTGAATAGAGAAACAAACCTTGAAATACATGTAAACCCCCAAACAATCCCTCAAAATGAAACACAAGAAACCATAAATTGTAAACCATAAAAAAACTATGATAGGAAGCATACCTTTCAACAGTTCCAACAAATCGTTTATAGAGGAAAGAATGTGGCATATTTTTCTTCCAATTTTGCAATGAAATTTGCTCCTTTGTAAAATCAAATGAATTCTATATTAAAAAATGAGATAAAAAACCTTAACGAAGATAGAAATTCTCATAATGTGAGACAAGAAGGCAAGGTAGTTGAAATTGTTTCTCAAGATTTGTAAGATTACCTATACATTGTGTGTAATAAAAACCTAAGCAAAGAACTCGCTTCTTGTGACATTGCAATGTCATACGGAACCTTTCTGCTCAAAAGTTAATGTTGATGGAAATTGGATATTTTTTGGGTCACTATTAGTTCATTTCCATATCTCTCATAGATATCATGTGGCTTCTCATCACTAACAAAGACTAAATATGCAGGAAGGATAGCGGATTGCTCATTTCCTGTCTCTAGAAATGTTATTTTGGTCACTTTTTTCCACTTACATGATGTTGGGATGCATTTTCCTTCTGAAGGTTTCTGCCTAAGTTGTTAAAGGGATTAAGAAAGATAAGACTGCAACAAAGTCCATGAAGAAGTTTGGATAACTGAGTGTTCCTTAGAACTGAAGCCTAGGAATTACTTTAAAAATGGAAGAAGTTTGGATAATCAAGTGTTCCTTAGAACTGAAGCAAATAAAGCAAACCATTATGTAGGAAAATTCGGATAATGATATTAAGGTACACCCAAAACAAATAGATTTATCAGTGTAATGCTAAGTCATGGAGGGAGGCCACATATAGATTGGAATAGTCTTGCAACCTGTGTTGTAGACAAAAACTCTTTATGCCCTTCTCCTGCCGCCAATGCCCCTCTACACAAAAACAATTGGATGTAATGATTTAGGGTTAGGTTATATTCTAGCATATATGATGGACTTGAAAGAAAATTTACAATTGAGTAAAATTTCATTACCCATGTATGATTAAAAATTACTTCACCAACAAACATTGAAACACCAAGTCATTACATGGCAAAAATGTCATTGCAATGGAACGCCTCTTGGCGTAACTAGGTAGGTACTTAAAGGTACAATTTTAAAGTATATTTGGATTGTTAGATTTATTACGCTGAAAGGCGTTATACAATGAAAGCAATGTGTAAACTTTTTAAAGCTGCATTTAAAATGATAGCCAAGTGGAAGTCGTGGATGCTAGAAAATCAGACGTTGGAAAATGCTTTTGTCGTTAGGTTTTTCATTTTCGCGGGCCGATAACTGTTTTCTTAGGGTTTTCTTTGGGAAGTTTTGGTGTGCAAGATCATACGCAAGGCGGATCTATGCGACTCCCTCGACAGGGAGTGCCTCAACAACGAGATCTCCATTCTGAAATACGTGTGCGGCCATCGCAGAATTATTGAGCTTCATGATGTTCATGAGAATGATGAGTGACTGTGGCTCTTGATGGAGCTCTGCTCGACGAAGATCTTTTTGAAAAGATTGTTAAGAAGAAAACCTTTCGGGAAAAAGAGGCGGTCGTGGTGATGAGAAGCCTCATGGAGACCATCGATTACTGTCACCGTAAGGGCATTGCACATGGAGACCTCAAGCCGGAAAATATTCTCTTTGCTTTCACTTCTTTCTACAATAACATCAAGCTCGCCGATTTTGGCCAGGCCACCTACTTCTCTCCTGGTAGGCTTCTTGTTGTATCTTGCATGCCTTTACTGCATTTCTTCTTCCGAATTTCCTTAAAGATTGATCAGTGAACTGTCTTTTCTTCTGTAAGTCTTGTTTTCTTAGACTTGAATGGAAATGAAATGCAGGGGAAAGGATGAGCAGAGTAGTTGAAGTGCTACTCCGCTCATCCTGTCCCCCTTTCAGAAAATTGTGGGAGTTGCACTCCTATCATGACTTAGTGGATAATATTTTACTTGAAGTTTTTGCAAAACTGAAAAGTATCATTACTTTTAGAATGCTTGCCACTTTTCACCTTTGTTTAATGTTTTGTTTTCTTGAATACGTGTTGGAGCCCTAAAGATTGGGATCAATTCATAACTATTTTTTCTGAGCTTTATTTGGAACAGAAGCACTACGAGGGGTGTAATCCTAATTAAACTTATTATTTATCAATGGAGTTCTTACAGGTCATGTTTTTGCTTCAAACTTGATCATGTACATTTAGTTATATTTTTGGAATTTCATTTGCCTTTTCTTAAGGGGGTTGTAGGTTTCATGTATTGCCCACAAGATTATAAGTGGCAATTTTTATTTAATTCCCTGCCACAATAATGTTGGCAATAGTCACTATGTTATGGAATACTGCATATTAGTATTGGAAAAAATACAATGTATTTTATGCTTTATGGTAAGTTTGGGACTTGTATCTCTAAATCACTATTATTTGTCTTTGATCAGGGTAGGGTAAATGTCGTTGGTAATTTAGTGCTGCCTGATGCCTATGCAGAGGCTTTGAGCAAGCTGGGATCTGACATGGAAGGTATAGCTGAGCAGGTATTTGGCATTTCACTGATTTATGATTCTTTTTCGAAACTTGAAAGGTATCTGCCCAAAATGTGTATGATCCATTGTACTTTATATAATTTTTTGTATACTATGATCCACTGTACTTTATATACATTTCTCTCCTTTTAAATTTGAGTTAACACAAGCTTATTTATACAATGATTTATCAAGTTTTGGTTTTCCTTTAAAGTGTATCAAAATATGACCTTATTTTGTATAACTGCATGAGCACTGCTTGCTTATCATCAAAATCTATCCAACTACATTTGTCCGCACAAACATTATGAAGTCTATAGTAATGTAGATGCAAGTTGGTAGTTTTGTTGATGACATGGACTATTTTTGAAAAGATTCCATGGTGGAATATTATTCGATTGATAGCTTTCGATGACATGGAATGCAATTGAAAGCACTTGGATTTTGGGTTAATGATATTGACAAAATATTGTGGATCCATAGCCATTTCCATTAATGAATTAATTACAGTCTATGATGCACTTAATTTCTTGAGAACATGCTTTGATATTCCTTCTCCGTGGCAGGATGTCTGGCAAGGTTACCAGGTATGTATACTGATCATGCATCATGTATGTTGTTTTGCAATGTTTTTCTTTAAGGGTTTTCTCTTTTTGAGGACTCCAATGTATATCCCACATTATTTGTCTTGCAAGGTGATAACAGGGGATTTCTTGTTTGTAAAAAGATGGCAACTTCTCCTAAAATGCTTTGCTACTTTCATCCAGTTCCTTTCTGACAATTTCTTGAGGCTATCACAAATATGAAATTTGACGAAGAACCAAATTATTTGAAGCTTATTTCTCTTTTTGAATGCATTCTTGGACCAAATGTATCTACAAGACCAATCAATACAAATGAAGCTCAGAAGGTAACCAATCTTTCTTTGGCCCAAGTTTCTAAGTTTTGGAATTGTTTGCAAAGTGGATTAGACTGAATGCCTCTGAAGTTTTGAAATTGATAGGAATAAAATTTTGGTTCAGGATCTCTAGGAATATTAGGAGTTGTAAATAATTTTGAAATTTTGCAGTAAATTCTCGAAGTCATTGGAATACTGGTTGCACAATCATTGAAGTTATGAAAGTGTCTTGAGTAATAACTAAATTCTAAGTATCTGAAATGGCTTGAATATAATCGATATTTCTTGGAGTTCCATTTTAACACCTTATTATTTGGATGATGATAAATTTTCAATTTGTGTCTTATGTTGATATTGGATCCTGATGCCCTCACCCCTCTTTACCATGACCAGGTGGGTGGACTGGAAGTGAAGCGCAAGGACAATAGTCAGTGGCTACCTGCTCAGCCCCTGCTTGACTCTGTTGTCAACATTGGAGATTGCATACAGGTAATTATTTTTTATATTCTCTAAACTATTCAGTGGCCTTAGACTGTGATTTGAATCCACGGGTGTACACACCTGGTGCATTTTATTATTTATGTGAAAAATTGAACTCTACATTTAAACAGTTACAATGCACTGACTCTTGAAGCTCTTTTATTCTAACATTTCCATTTAGCTAGATGTAACATGAGCCATAGGCCTACTTAGAAGAAATTGTTGCCTGCAATATTCAAAGATGGAGTGATCCCTTGAATGGCATGGCAGGTTTGGAGCAATGACAGGTATGAAAGTGTGGAGCACATAGTGGTGGTGAATGATAGCCGAAGATGCCTCTATATTCCATTTTTCTTTAATCCTTCACACTATGTCATGGTCAAGCCTTTGGAGGAGATGGTGAGTGAAGAGAATCCTCCCAAGTACAGGGAATGCAATTGGGGAAAGTTTTGTAATCGAAAGAAGGATAGCAATTTTAAAAACAATACAATGTCTTCTATGGAATACTATATGCATATATAGAAATGGTGTATAGAAAGATTGCATCTCTACAATGTCTTCTCTAGAATACAGTCACGGTGTATAGAATGATTGCATTTCTACAATGTCTTCTATGGAATACAATCATGTTGTATAGAAATACTGTATATCTACAATGTCTTTTATGTAATATTATTATGTCGTCTACAGAATGACATAGTGATACATGTCATCGTAGTGTTACTCATTATATATATGCTTAAAGGTCTCAAATATTAAAAAGCGGTTGGTAATACTTTGAATGTCTATTTACATATTAAATAGTTGAATGGTGAAATAGTTATTGTTTTATTAGCTGAAATTTAATTTTGATTATTGAACTATTTCATAATTAAAAATAACTCTCTTACTACATTTTTATTCTTTATTTAATTATCTTGATTTTACATGCCATGGAATCCTCAATATATTCATCACTCTAGCTTATCTCAACTGACATATTAGAGGGAGAGGGAGAGGGAGAGGGAGAGATAGAGGGAGATATAGAGAGATAGATAGGGATAGGAAAAGAGATAAAGAGATAGGGAGATAGATAGATAGGAAGATATACATAGAGAAGGTTATGTATAGAAAAAGATAGAGAGATGAGTGAGAGGGAGATTGAGTGAAAAATAAAGATAAAGATATGGAGTAGAAAAGATGGAGGGAGAGGAGTGAATAAGATAGAGGAAGACATTTCTAGAGATAGGGAGAGAGATGGATGGGTAGAGAGAGAGACATTTTTAGAGATGGAGGGAGAGAGAGAGAAATATAGAGGTAGATATAGAGATGCATATAGTGCGATTGAGGAAGAGTGAGACAAACAGATACAGGTAGAGATGAATATAGAACGAGAGAGGAAGAGGGAGAAAAATAAATAGAGATATAGAGGGAGATAGAGGGAGAAATAAAGATAGAGAGAGATACAAAGATAGAGGGGGAGAGATAGAGAGCGATAGATAGAGAGGAAGAGATAAAGAGAAAAATAGAGAGAAGTAGAGAAAGACAAATAGATGGAGGGAGAGATGGAGTAAATAAAATAGAGAATGAAGAAGGGGGAGAGAGGGAAATGATATATATGTATAGGTATAGAGATAGAGAAATAGATGTAGAGAGATATAGATAGACAGAGATAGAGGAGTGAGGGAGAGAGAAAGAGATAGAGGTAGACATAATGAGGTATAGATAGAGAGGGGGGAGAGATAGGGAGATAGAGATGGAGGGGGCAAGAGTGAGAGAGAAAGAAGGTGACAAAGATACGTAATAGAGAGGTATAGATAGGTGAAAATATAAAGAGATAGAAATAGGGGGAGATAGAGAGAGAGAGAGATAAATGAATAAAATAGAGAATGAAGAAGGGGGAGAGAGGTAAAGGATATATATACATATAGGGATAGAGATATAGAAATAGATGTAGAGAGACAGATAGAAAGAGGTAGAGACATGAGTGAGAGAGAGAGAGAGAGAGAAACAGATAGAGGTAGATGTAATGAGGTATAGATAGAAAGGGGGAGGTAGAGATAGGGATAAGTATACTTTCTAATAACTATTGTATAGAATGCCTAAGGCGGACGAAAGTCCAAAACGGGAAAAGAGGGACGGACTCTCAGAAACGGCCACAGAGGGGCTGGGCTCCGGAAGCCAGAATGCCTAAGGCGGACGGAAGTCCAAAATGACAAAAGAGGGATGGACTTGTGGAAACGGCCACAGAGGGGTCGGGCTCCAGAATCCGAAATGCCTAAGGCGGACAGAAAGTTTCCTAAGGTGGACAAAAAGTTTTTCTTTTAAATTAGCAATTATGTTTATCTTTACTTTCAATTACTACAATATTTATAATATTTAAAATTTATTCTATTAGTGATTTGAAAAATGGTCACTGAGTAGTTGGTGAAAAGAGGTATGAGGTTTGTTGATAACATGGTAGAAAACTATAATGCCTTAAGAAAAATTAAGTTCAGTGGACAAACAATCTAATCAATACTACAATCATAAATATGCATTCTTTTAATTGAATAAAGTTGTTTATGGTAAAAAAAATACAATCATTAATTATTAGGAGTATTGTGGGAAGACAATGTCAAAAAAAGAATAAAAGAAGTAAAAACATCTATTCCAATCAAGAATTCAAACAATATTCTATTCCAATCACTATTTTAATCTCAAGTATGGAAAGTTATATAGAGGGCTCAGATGCACAACATCAACGTTAATTAAGTCTTCTTACTGGAGTGAACAATTTGGAAACAATTTTAATTCAAAAATCTATTCTTTTATCATCTACTAAACTTCAATTGGAAATTCACTACCATGACAAATTTTTCGTCAAGTAAAATTCACCAAAAAACATTAATATTTTTTAATATCTATTTCAAAAAATTATTTTTTTGTGAATTGTTTATAAATCTGAAACAAATTAGACATTAAATAGTCATGCTATTAATTACATAAAAACATATATTAATATATATAAATATAACTAGCTAATTAAATAGTTTATAAATCTGAAACAAATTATGCATTAAATAGTCTGAAAATCGTAATGGCAATTACATGTTGGAGAATATCTTACAATTAGAGCATGTTTCAATAGTTGTGATAGTAGTTGTTTTTTATAATGCTCAATAGTTGTTTCCAATAGCTTTATGGTTAGTGTTAAGGTTCAATTGATTAAAAATAGGTGCCTTGAGAAGGATATCTCTTGGCGTACTTTACATATATTTTTAAAATATAAGTATGCTAGTTTTATTTATTAGATGCATATGTTATTTTTAAAAAAATTTATTGAAAAATATTTTAATTTAATTTTAGAATTGTTTAATTTAATTATATTTATTTATATTCATTTTTTGTTTTTTATTTTAATTTAATTTTTAAAAGATTATATATTATTTTGGTTATCTTTATTTTATTTTATTAATTATTTTTTTATTTTAAGGTATAAATTTTTATTTTATTTTTGAAGTCACTAATCATTATTTAGGTTATTATTTATTTAATTTTCACTTTGACAAGTGTATTAAATATTAGTAATTGCATCTTCATGTGTAATGAGTATGTCAATGTTGATTATATTGGTTGAGTTTATCATGTTTTTTAGTATATAATGGAGAAATACATGAGGTCAAGTGTGAGGTTGTTAAGGAAATGACATTTTATACACAACTTGTGGCTCTATAAATAGGTGGTACCTTCAAATTGACATTTCTTTTTTGTAAACACAAATTTCACATATGAATATAGTACTAAATTATTGATATATTTAGAATTTTGAACTAGAAACCTTGAAAGTTTAGAATTTTTGTTACACTCCAAAACTAGATAAAATTTATATAAATTTTTTTCTCATTGATATCACCTATCACCTCATCATAACACGCCCCTATGTTGAGCCTCATAAAACACTATTCTTCCACCAATATCTAGTATCCCTATTACAACTAACCAATACTATATGTGTGTGGTTGATTCAACCTCCTTGGCCCCAACTTGTCAACCATTTCATGAAACAATAAAGTATTGTGTTGTCACTATCCATAAGAATAATTTAACACTTTCCTTCAACTTTAGATTTGGTCCTAAACAAACTCTTCCTTTTCATAGGTTCATCTCTCATGTTACACCTCAAGGATTTCCATGAAACAAGTGAATCCCCTAATTATGGATCCCTCTTTGAATCAAGTAGCCTCTCATTACCAAATTTAGCTCATGTTCTCTCCTCTATCCTCTTTCTTGGGCACTCAAATGTCTTATGTCCCTCTTCTCCAAAGCTAAAATAGGTTAGAATAATTTCTATATTTTCCTCCCATATCCTCATCTATCCTACTGAAAGTTCCCTCCACTTCTTTTTTGGCCCTCTCTATAGTATGTGTCTTTCATTTCATCTTTGTGATAACATCCATCAACATCTCTACCTCTATCATAGGTGTTATTATTATATCTTCTATCATTGTGGCAAGAAATATCATCTTCTTTCTCTTTGTAGTGAGGACTCTAGCTTCCTCCTTCGTTGCAATATGGGATACCGTTTCCTTGACAACTTTGGTTCACTCCTCTATCATCACACCTCATTTTACTACTCTACTTCCTCTCTCCCTTTTCTCTCTAGAATTTTTTCCTTTCTTCCTTGAACTTCTAGTTTAGCTTCTTCTATGCAATGAGTGCCAATTGGTAGGCCTCCTCTATTGCCAAAATATTCCACATACCCAACACCTCTTGGATACCCTTTGTCCATAAACATACTTTTTCATGGTATTAACTCCTTCTTCATGTTGTCCTAACCTAATTGTCAGTCAATCTAGTACTCCTCAGTGTTTTCCTTCATAGTCATGTTTCTCTCCTATAATTGTGCAACTCTTTCAATAGCTCCACTTAGTAATTTTCCAAAATGAACTTGAAATTCAACTTCTTTGCCATTCAATCCCACTTTTCAATGCTTGGATTTCCCTTCTTGTTCCTCTCTAATAGAAATTACTTCCACCATATTGCAACATGACCTCTAATCTTGGTCTTTGTAAACTTTACCATGTTTGGGTCCACAACATTCTCATACTCAAAATGATCCTCCAAATTAGTGATATAATATATTAACACTCTAGGGTTAAAATTTCTAAAATAGTCTAGAATGTCCAATCAAGTCCTCTTGCCAATGCCAGTTATAATCTTTAGTAATCATTCTTCCTTTTCATCTTCACTTCCACTAGATTCTATAGGGTTTTCCCCTATT
Organism: Sequoiadendron giganteum; assembly: GCA_007115665.2. Taxonomy (NCBI): domain Eukaryota; kingdom Viridiplantae; phylum Streptophyta; class Pinopsida; order Cupressales; family Cupressaceae; genus Sequoiadendron; species Sequoiadendron giganteum. Next base: position 217,774,777 of record CM021110.1, read on the forward strand.
GTTCATCATTCTCATCATCCCTAGGGTTAGGTTTCCTCTAGTGGTCTGTCACATCCCATTGTGTGTTTAGCTATTTACTATTACTATGATTAGGGTAATTATTGCATGTGTGAATGTATTTGGAATTATGATTGGAAATAAATATATGTGGTTGTACTTTTCTTATCCAAAGTGAATGAATGTTTATTGCATTTGATGTTATATGATGAAATGCATATATGGAATGAATGGTTATTGAATTGATATTCTAACTATGAAAAAGATAATGCAAATGTTTGTATTGATGAATGGCTAACTACCATGTAAATGTGTTAAGTTGGATGCAAGTTTAGAATCAATCCTCCAGAAGGGAGGGGAAGTATCACTCAGGAGAAGAACTTGGTGAAGTAATCGGTAATGAAACCTAATTGAGCTTATATACACACACTCACTATTATAATGGTTGAGTCAAGTCATAGTGAATGGGAATTGGTAAGTTATCCTTTAGCATGGTGTGTTTGCAATAGAAAGGAGTTTGAATTCTATTAGGAGCATTCTTGGTTTATGTTAGTGTTTGGTGCTTGCGAGTACTTCTTTATATTGCTATGCTTGGTTGATGAGATGTATATACGTTGAATGTATATATGTGTATACACACACATGTCAATGATAATCCATACACATGAAGGAGCACATACATGAGAGTGTATAGGTAGACGTACCTATGTGCACTTATGGACGGGTTGCTTATGAGCATGGAGATATCAAGAGGATAATATGACAAATGTTTGTGTGTCTATATATATATGTCATATGTATATATATCTACCAATGAGATAGAAATTGTTTATGTGTGTGATTGAGTTATCAAATGTATATATATATATATATATATGTGTGTGTGTGTGTGTGTAAGATTATACACACATATATATGTATACATGTATCAATATAAATGTATGTAAAGGAAAATAGAAATGCCCATACGAATACGTCGACATATGTATACACGTATACATGCATATTGATATATATAAGAATATATATATGTATATACATATATATAGAATTGAGGCTATTTATCTATATATGTACATGTATATATATGTATATATATATATATATATATATATATATTTATTGAAAGCTAATTAAGGCCGATTTGTATATATATTATGCAAAGTAATTGAAGTCCAATTTATACATATGTTATGAAATGTATTGGAGGTCAATTTATACAAAGTATAAAGGCTGATACAAAGTTTATGATTTGGTCGATATATGAGAGATAAAGTGCACTATATAATATTTCTCAAGCCAATGTAAAGGCCTATATATCATTTCAGATTAAATGATAAATGAATACGTGAGGTTTTAACCTATTGAATGAGTCAATGAACTGAAATATAGTGCAACGTATACATAATGTACCAAGTCAAAATGCTGATATAAATACAAAAGGGTTGATTCATAATATGTGTCGACTACTTGGCTTTGACTTAGTTGACTGTATAAGTGCTGCAAATCTATGATATACTTTTTCAAATGCTAAACCGAGAGCCTTGAGAATAGGGAGAAAACTGTAAACTTGGTGCCACCATATGCATTATCTGAATGTTGTGGAAGTCTAACAAGATTGAAATCGAATAGCTGTGTTAAAACATGTGCTCTTTTGAATGTGTCAAACCTACCATGTCGATTATTGGATCAATTTTTTGTGTTGAATCGATGACTATCTTCATGTAAGTTTTTCACCTTTCTTCTTCTAAGCTGAGTCGATTTTAAATGGCTGAGAAGTGGAAAAATATAAACCTTAATTGTAGCCTTGTGAAGTTGATTCTTGTGTACATAAATATGGGTTGATCATACCTCAATTCTCACACTTATTCATATGCAACATTACGTTGCCATTTCTGTTGTAGTTTTCTTTGAGTAAATGTTATTTTGTTGAGGGTTTTTAGTGAGGTTTAGTGAAGGAAGATTGATATCTAAGTTGATAGCAAGAGAAGGCCAAGCTAGGAAGTTCTTGAGTCAATTGGATTAAGTGTTTGATAGGCATGAAATACTATCTTATTCTATTTTAACTCTAAATCTGAAAGATTACTATCTTGTTGTGTGTTTAAAAATTACACTAGTTTTCTTATAATAGAGCAAAGTCTATTTGCTTATAAAAGAGGAAAGATTGTGATTGATTTGTTTTTCATATAAGTGCTTGTATTTAATCCCCATTAAGGATATTTTGTTGATGTCCATAGTATTATATACTAGGAATGACGAATTTGGAATAGCTTGTTAAGTAATGGTTTTATGACTTGGATAGCTTATGAATTAAATCCTAGGATTAGATTATCCATTGAAGGGAGGGTAACTTATACTTTTGCTTATGTTCATTTGGTAGAGATTTTATCTAGATTTGGAAAAGGGAATAGGTCAAACCAGAGGTTAGGATTACCTATTGAAGGTTACCTATGCATAGATATAATAGTCTAAAGTAGAACGAGCTAGAGTAGTGAATGTGAATAGGATGACTATCACTTGAAGTATTGAGTGATAATACTTTGGAAAAGGTAGTGTGTTTTCCTTTGGCTCCACTGTCAGTTCACCGTGTTCCTTATTATGCATGCCAATTCAATATTGTAGGTCTACAAGTTCTAGTTATGTAGGACACATCACTAAGCTCACTAAGGTTAATATAACGAGGTTTCTTCACCAATCTCTTTGTTGAAGGGTAGGGCCATTTATCCATTGATAGATGTGTGGGGGATTGCATATGAGTTTGTGGTTGGTGGAAAAGCACTCAAGTGATGCTTCTCCTCCACAACTGGCAATCAAGTTTTATAGAATATTACTGGACCATCTGCATCTATTGCTTTGAAGCTTAGTTGAGTTATGTATGTAATTGTCTACAATCTTGGAATATTGTATCATGATGATTATTTCATTGGAAAAATGAATGGAATTTATTGTATCATTTATGTTCATCCTTTCTCTCATTAGAAAAGATTTTTTTTTCTTGCAATGGTTTAGAAACATAGTTTATTTACTTGAAAGTGAAAACTTAGAAAATTTACTTGTGAGAATAGTTGGCATGTTACATGGTCTTTCTTAAATGCATCCATCCAATTCTACATGGCTTTCAATATTTTGTACATATCCATTTTTCTAGCAATATTGATAACACCTCATCCTCTCTTTGATGATCTATTGATTAAAAACTACCATTGGATTGGTGATCTTGTTGTAAACTATCTCACACTAGGAAATTTTATTTTCAAACCTCTTATGGACTACCAAAAAATTTAAAACTATTTAATTCCTATAAATTACTAAACAATCATGGTGCACTTCATCTTCTTTTACTTATGCCTTGATTCACCTCACATCATTATTGTCCACTCATTTTTTATCAAAATCATTTTAAAAAACTCCATTGACCAAGTGTGCTCATATCCACACCAACACTCCAACATGATTCCCATGATTGACCTTAATCTAATACCAATTAATATCATCACAACAATAGGGTCAAAGGAAGGAATATCCAACCATTTAGCCAACACAAAAAAGAAGCACAATAACATAAACTTTGACAACAACAACAACACTATCCTCATTGATCTCATAATTGTATAATTATCACCCTATTTATAGACTTATAATTGTTGCAATGGGCTCCTTACATGCTATGCCTAAATCATTTGATCATAATTTAGATTCAAAAATGACTAGTCACCTTCAGGGGCTTCTTACATGTCAGTATTCAAAGTCATTTTCTTACTAGTTGCTGACTAGCAACTAATACAACCTTCAATTTTGTTGCATGGGTTACCACATGTTCTTGTAATGACATCAAGTAAAATTATGTTACCATCATGGAACCTATCATGTGTCACACTTAAAATAAAATTCCTTCTACACTATTATTTTCTCTCAAGATGGTAGTCCACATCATACTACAATTTCCCTCATTCTACACCTAAGGGCTTTACTCCCTTACTATTTAAATTCACTTTCTACTCTCATGCTTCCTTTTTTGTTCTTTCCTCACCTTCTTTCAATCCAAAAACCAAAATATATATCCACAGTATTTTCCAATGATGTGTGTCATCCACAAGAGGGCAAAAATCCCAATACTTAGTGTATGAACCTAGGCCCCTTTCATGTTTTCTAATTTTTCTATTTTTTGTGAGTATTTCTCATAATTCCTCTTCTTCCAATATTTTTTTATCATCATGGAAGGGAGAGGGGATTTAATTTTGAATCAATATGATGATGTGATCCCTCATTCCTTACACAACCTACTCTAAAGTGGTCAATTGGGCCTTGCATTTTAGAGCAAAATTATTTTTACTTAGGATCTTATTTAATTTTAATACTACAAATATTTTTTTGACAATCCTTGTGTTCATCAGACTCTTAATTGGAAAATAATAGAGCTTCCCAAATAGGGTTTTTTCCTATGAAACCTTAGGCACTAGTGAAAGGATGACCCCAACTATCTTAGATATCTTCTTTGAATTGGGACTTTGTGCTAAGGAGATAAATTTAAGAACATTTTTTATCCTAACATACATCGATGCAATCATTTTCCAATATGACGTATACATGTATTTTACCAAGGGCATTACTCTTGGAGATTTATTTTCCAATTGAACTTCTCCTCTAAAATATCAAATTATTTAAAACTATTGATCATTAATATTTGTCAATTGAACCAACTTTTAGCATAATTCCTTGGCTTTCACTAATGATCTATGCTTTAATTCTTTGACTCTATAATATTTGGTTTTCTCCAATTTTGCATACACCGCATTACACCTAGGTTTATATGCTTATAAATTGTTAGTCATAACTCAAACTTGTAGTTGTATGCACTTAAAAATGGTTCAAGCACGAATTAATTAAATACTTGTTATTTAATTAAGAAAATCTTAAATCCTCTACTTATAAATAAATTGCAAAATTTATTTATATAGTTCACTTCTAAATATTCTTCTTATCCAAAATCATTTTCTTCTTAAATTAATTAAATGCACAAATTAAACTAATTTGTCATTTAGTTAATTTTTCCCTCTTCCATTTAAATTTGAACTTTTAATTCAAATTGGCCTCCAAAATCGATTTCCTCTCAAATTGGTTAAATGCACAAATAAACTAATTTGTCATTTTTGCTAATTTCCCCTCTCCATTTAAATTGAATTTTTAACTCAATTTGGCACATTTCTACATATTCTTCTAACTACCCGCCACCTCACCATGTGTCACATGAAATTGAATTTTCTAAATTGTAAAATGTGGATTTTCCATCAACAAACTTGTAACAACTTTGAAACCTCCTTGACACATGGCTTCTTCTTTCCTTTGATTCCCTTCAACACTTGGCAAATTGCTCTCTTGCAGGGAACCACCTCTACGATTCTCTCTAACCTCTTTGTGCTCAATCGTTGAAGCCGCAGGATCAAAATCTCGACTGTTCATCACTGCCACATCATTCCCATCTTGGAAAATTCTATAAATAGAACACATTTCTACAAATTTTCAACAAGTAGAATTTGACAAGTTTATGCTACAAAAATCTCATTGTAGTTTGAAAGCATTTGAAGAGAATTATAGTTTGCACTTTGCATTTTTAGTTTGTTTTAGCATTATCATGGAATTTCCATTTTAACATTTAGTTTCTTGCATCTTTTATACAACATTTCTTTAGATTTTCATCACTAGATTTAGCATCATTTCAACAGTAATCTCTCATCATAGATCATTCAACAATTTATTTAAAAAAAAACACAAAAATATAAGCATGTAGGTATTTTAGTTTGTATTGCACAATAGTTTCTTGTTCCTTAGGTTTCCATTCCATACATTCATGTCCAATGAATAATTCTGAGAGCATGAGTTGAGGAATCACCAAGAATAGGGGATGATGGAATGAGTTTGAATGCAGGGTTGTAATAGTTTGTTTTATTACTTTTCCTTCATTAGATGTAATACATTTCATTGCTTGTGTGTTTTTTAGTTATGATTATTACTCTCACTAACCCATTTAAATCACACATATATTTGGTACCCACCGTGGGGCCGAGCCCCATATTTTAATCTATTTTCTATCAAGTTTTTCTTTGTAGGTTCCGTCAAAATTTATGAAATAGCGCATACGAATTTTTCTCCAGCACATTCAACTTCTATTTCAGTGCATTGAGTTCTTGTTTCGTTGCATCTGGCGGTTCTTTCAATGCATTGGGGGTTTTTAAATTTCATCCTGTGCTTTTCTAGTTTAGCACATTCAGTTTATCATTTAGCGAATTTAGTCATTCTTTCAACACATTCGATAGTTTCATGCATTTGGTTTGAGTTTTAGTGCATTCAGTTGCTGTAATGGTGCATCTGGTTTTTACTATAAATTTTCTAGATTCCAGAAACTGATTTATGCTCTTCTATTTTGCAGGAACCTTGTACGCAGTCAGAGACTTTGCAAAAACAATAAAATAACATTGTCAAAGAATTTAAAGTTTGAAACTACTAACAATTGGTTGCAGGGTTAAATCTAGTTGTCATTTTCCTTTGGTTAAGTTAGGAATCTAGCATAACTAGGAAGGATAAATTTACACCATGTCTATTGTGTTTGGAGTGGTAGGCAAGTATTCTCTCCCCTTAACTGGGTGATCAAAAAGATAGAACCACTCATTTTTATTTGCATTTTGAACCTTAGAGGGCCTGCCTCCCCACTTCGAAAGGAGGGAATGAACCAACCTATAACATGCTAGAAGCCAAGCGACTTCCAACTGGTATATAAATGTGGGTGCTCAAGGAAAGTTTGAGTATCACGAGGATCATTTTGACAAGAAGGGCAACAATGGTCTCTTGCCGCATGGATGGTCCCCCACAAATGAAAAGTCCATACTAAAACCCCTTTGTTGTAGTAAGCCCAAAATTACCTTTCTATTCTTTGGTGCAACAATGGTCGTTGCCAAGGCATCCACATTCTTGCAATTTTTAGTAGAGGTGAAAAACTTTCCATGGGAGATTCATGGGAGTTTGAAGCTTGGTTGGCCTAAGAAGTGAGTGCACTGTAAGAGGGAGCCTGTGCGGCCAAGCTTCTAAATCACCCACTAAGAATAAGTGTGGTTTGAGTAAAATCCGTGTGGAATCAAAAAGAATATCATCTTACACAGCCTAGGATTGTGCTTGTTTGATGTGTTTTACCAATGTGATTTTAACCAATATAAAAAAAAAACATCACACAAACATATTCAATCATTGATTCAGAAGATAATCCAACCAAATAGTCCAAATTCACTGTCAAAAATCAGAAAAATCTATCAAATTGTCGAAAACCAAAAAATATTTTCTAGTTCAATGCATCCAGTGACTATCCCAACGCATTCATTGCATATTTCAGTGCATTCATTTACTGTTCTGGCGCATCCCACTCATATCCCAACATATACTATTTCAGCACATTTATTTAGTCCTACAGTGCATTTAGACCTTTCCACAACACATCCATAGCCTGTTCTGGTGCACTCAGACCTTTTTTAGTGCATCCAGGCCATTCCATAGCACATATGAGTTTCAACGCATTGGGACATTGTTTTAGCGCATCTGGTAAATTTTCAAACAAAAACCTAAATTTGACCTTTTGCCTGTCAGTTAACATCTAGTTTATATATTCCCTCTCAAACAACATATTTTCCTTGTCCTAAATTTTATGTTGAGGGATTGGAAATCAACAAAATTTGTCAAGAAATCCTTTGCCAAAAGAATCAAGAAACCAAAGAAGCAACTTGGTTATAAGAAACTTTAGAAAATAAGGCACTTCTTGTACCAAAGTAGGAAGGTCTTGCTTGATTATTGAACCTTCATCCATAGGTATCACGACTTTGATAGAGGATAAATTGATGATTTTGCTTTAGAGCCTTTATCTACACAAGCTTATTATCAATAAAGAGCTCTTTCACAAAGTCATAATCATAGTCAACCCATTCGTCATTCCTTCATTCCTCAGCCATCAATCCAATATTCTAATCGACCCAATCAATTGATACAATAGAGCTCAATCTTATTGAAACTAGCATTTCCAAGTGAAAATATCTCATCTAAATTTTGATCAAACATCTAAAAGTGCCTTTTTCATCACACCAGTTTCTGATTTAGCAGTTGCATTTCACTATCAGGATTTGTCATCCTTTATTCTAAAATAAAGCTTGCTTAATCAGATTTTAACCAATCCCTTTGGCACTCCTAAACTTTGATAAAAAAACATTTAGAAAATCCTCATCACTTGTATGCCCATCCAAACAAGATCCCAAAGGTTAAAACTCCAAGAAAAAGAAATTGAAACCCAAGATACCATGGTTGAACAAGAAGAAAACCCCTTTCATAATATCCATTCAACCGAAACCGATGAGGTAAATGAAGATTTCCAACAAGCCCCAAAAGACCCAAATTTTCACAAATTTCTAGAAAAGGTTTTTGAAAGGGATGGAGAAAGATACCTCTTGATGTTAGCAAACAAAGTAGTCAAGCTACCCGATGATTTTGATGTTACAAAATTGAAAAGAAATCCTAAGAAAATAGAAACTGAGACACAAATTGAATCAAGCAATGAAGTAAAAACCAATGATCCCATGGACATTTTGAAACAGCAAATCCAAACTCTTCAACAACAAATGCAGAACATGCAAACTAGGACTACTAAGAGATACTCCATACAAGATATATGTCCCTACCCATTCGATCAAAGTATCAACATGATACCATTTCCCAAACATTGTGAATTTCCCAAATATGATAAGTAGAATGGGAAAACTGATCCAATAGATCACATAAGGGAATTTCAAACAATGAGTCTTGAATTTTCCCATGAGGAAACATATTTGATGAGATTATTCCCACATAGTTGGGAGGGAAATGCATGCAATGGTTCTCACAATTGCCTCTAGGGATCAAGTCTTTTGAAGAATTGGTAAACAAGTTCATTACCCAATATTCATATAATATCCAACATGAATTCATGATGAAAGATCTTTGTAATGTGAAACAAAAGAAAGGGGAATCATTCCTCATATTCTTACAAAGATGGAGAAGATTATTCACAAGGTATCCCCGACCCATATCAAAAAAGGAGAAGATAGAAGTGCTCATTGATAACTTGAATGATGACATGAGTTATAGGCTCGAATTACAGTGTCCCCCAAATTTTGAGAAATTGATTGAAAATGGGATCAAGATTGAAGAGGCTTTGGTCAAATGAGGAATATTGAAAATCTATAACGAAAGCAATTCACCCAATTCCTCTAACAATGATAAACCAAAGTTCTGGCAAAAGTACAAAAATAATGGCAATGATACCTCTGCTGAAATGAATAATGCCAAACCCGTCTTCAATTTGTCATGAAGCACCTCGAATACAAATCAAAAGATCAATCAAAATACCAACCAAAGCAACAACCAAAATACCAACCAGGGCAATACTCAAAACAAAGTAACACATCATCCAAGACCCTACCCTATCAAACATCGAATAATCATAGAAAGTTTACACCTTTGGGTCAATCATATGAATCTACATTGAAAGAGCTTATTTCTGAAAATCTTATCACTCTACTTGACACCCGAGGTTTTGAACCCAAAGTAAAATCATCCTGGTGGAATGAAACCCATTTTTGTGAATTTCATCGATGCAAAGGTCACCTAGCTAATAGTTTCATGCAATTGAAGCATAAGATACAAGATTTGATTGACAACAAGATCATAAGGATAGAAGAGCCTCAAGCAAACACTAATCATGGGGTATTCAAAAACCCTTTGCCAAATTATGACAAAGGAGAATCTTCTAACACGAATGATAAAGGAAAGAATGTAAACTATGTTTAGGATACCATCATCCTTCATATTTCAGCCGTTGAAGATCATACAAATGACATTGAGATCAATAATACACCAGATCTTGTTGCCACCAATCATCCAATTGACAACACCAACATCCTCTCTAATAAAATTCTCAATATCCAACAAGACATGGTTGTAACGGATAATCAAATTAATGTCATCAAAATCAATGGAAAATAAGACAGTGTGCTCGTAAATGTGACCACAAGGGCTCAAACCAAATATGTTATGAAAGTCAGTGCCTCCAAAACACCTGCTAATACATCTCATCAATATGACATTGTTAATCAACTCCAAAACATTCCCGTGCAAATATCAATATTGGAGCTCCTTAAAATCTCTCCCGCTCACAAGGAGATCTTGGAAAAGGCCCTAGTCGATACAACAATGCCAAACAATCTAGAAGTATGTGCTTTCCAAGCCATAGTGGGACATCTAGTCGTGCCTCATTGCTTATCCTTTTTAGAAAATGATGATGTATCTCTCACCCATCCTCATAATGCAGCTCTTCATATCGAGGTTCTAATCCATAAAATTTTTGTCAAGCGCATCCTTATAGATGAAGGAGCCAGTCTTAATATATGCACTTGAAAGCTGGTCCATGCACTAGGGTTTTTTGAAAATTTAATAGATGCAAGGAAGAAGATCACCATCAAAGCATATGATGATGAAGAAAGAGCTTCAAAAGGATTCATTGTATTACCAATTTAGGTGGGGCCAATTCAAAAAGATGTGGTTTGTCAAGTTTTGGATAAGGATTTGACATATAATATACTCTTGGGTCACCCTTGGATCCATGAGATGCAGGTTGTACCTTCAACATACCATCAATGTCTAAAATTTCCTTGCGATGGCCAAGAAATTACCATTCTTGCTGATTCAAATAGTCCCCAACATTGCAACACCCTTAAGGTCATCCAGGATGTATTTGTGCCTCATAACCGTGAAGCTCCCGATTCCACCTCTAATATCCCAAATAATTCAAGTCAATCCAATCGATTGTCTAAGCTGCTTGCCATATCCTCCAATGAAGGAAACCAATCAAGTTCATCGTCCAACCCACTTGAGAAAAAGGAAGAACCTAGCCCCTTTGCATCTACCAATTTTGAAGCCCACCTTAATACTTTGGCCAAACAGTTTGAAAAGAAAGTCCAAGTCAAAGATAAAGGTGTAGGTGAATATTCCATTGAACAATCCCTCTGCCTCTCGCAGTTAATGTCACCAAAATCCTATGGTCAACCATCAACCTCATCCCAATCATCCTCACAACTGGTCACACTTTTTGATGGTCGATTCATAGAAGCAAGCACCCAAGTAGAGGAATCTGATGAGAAGGATATTTTGAATTGGCTCTACAAGGATGAAACTGATTCTCAAACAAAAATGGCTAATGTCCAAACCACTCAGTATGGTAAAGGATTCTCAATCCTGGAAAAGATGGGATATGATGGACAAGGACCTATTGGAAAGAGGAAAGAAGGTATCATAGAACCTATTCAGCCTGTTATAACAAATCCAAAGGACAAGATAGAGTTAGGTTATAAAGAACATCCAAAGGATGAAGAAACAAAGGAGGACCAAAAGTAGAAGGTTGCTGAAAGGATCCTGCAGCTACAAGTTGACGATCATTATGAAGCTGATTCCAATAAATATGAATGGGAGTCATTGTCAGAAGATTCATGTCATGATAATGAAATTGATGTCATACACAAGTACACTCCCACACTTGAGGAGGGACAAAGCTTAGGGTTAAGACCACTTGAATTAGGATCACAAAATATTGATGGTTCAAGTGAAGACGATCAAACTCCTAGCGAGACAGATCACTCAGAAGAGAGAAACATCATAGACCTTGACCTTGCCATAGTATTATTCAATAACAAAATTTCCATTAGGACCCTTACGACATCTGATTTGAATCCATCCAACAACCCCCTACCGTTGCTACATCCTAAACTCATAGATTGGAACCAAACAAAACCTATCGATATCCCAACCTTTTCAAACGATGAGGCCATCGTCAACTTCCTCTACATTGCTAATCCTAAAACAATTTTCACCATTGAACATCATAGCGAAGCTTCACGATAGGGGAGTTCCAAATTTCCCAACTATAAAATAAATGAAACAAAAGAAATATTTGATGGTGAAAACCATTCCATGGCAGTATCAGATCAAGAAAGAGTAAAAATAAAGAGCGCATCTAATGGTGAAAACCTCTCTTAGGGGCCGAAGGATGGGAAATTTGACTCTCCCAGAGCACTTCTAGGAAAGATCCAAATTCTTGATTGAACCAACATAGTCCATCAATGTCAGCAGTACGGAAATAGTAAAAACTCTTCTTCAGGTAGAATCATTGAAAAAACAAGAAAAGCCCAGCTTTATTAGGTTCTTTGAAGAGCAACAAGTGAACTTTGCCCGGTCCTATGCAGACATTCTAGGGATAGATCCAAATCTCATCATGCATCATTTATCTCTTCCTTCAGGAATCAAACCAGTCAAACAAAAGTTGAGAAAAATGCATCCTCACATTGCTCTATTGGTGAAGGCAGAACTAAAAAAGTTATTGGATGTTGGATTCATCAAACCCATTAATTATTTAGAGTGGATATCCAACATTGTGCTTGTTTCAAAACCTAATGGAAGTATACGAATTTGCACCGACTTCAGGGACCTCAACAAGGCTTGTCCAAAAGATGATTTCCCCTTGCCTAACATTGATATCATTGTAGACTTGACATCAGGTCATGGCATGTTGTCACTAATGGATGGATTTTCTGGCTATAACCAAATCAAGATAGCTCCTAAAGACCAAGATAAGACAACCTTCACTTGCCCATGGGGAACCTTTTGTTGGAACGTCATGCCCTTCGGGTTGAAGAATGCAGGGGCCACATACCAGAGAGCTATGACAACCATCTTCCATGCCATGATGCATACTTTCATGGAGGACTATGTGGATGATTTTTTGGAAAAATCCCACACTAGAGAAGGACATCTGGAGATATTAGACAAACTGTTCACTCACCTAGAGAAGTTCAATGTTTACCTCAATCCAAATAAATGTGTATTTGGGGTAACGTCAGCAAAGCTACTAGGGTATATAGTTTCGGAAAAAGGTATTGAGGTAGATCCTGCAAAAGTGAAAGCTATAATGGAGATGCCACCTCTGAAAAAATTAGTTAGTTAAGGTCCCTCCAATGAAGATTCCAGTCAATCAGAAGATTCATATCACAATTGGTTGACAAAACCCATCCTTTTACCCACTTGTTGCACAAGAATGTTTCCTTTCGATGGGACGAGAAATATGAGGCTGCTTTGAACCAACTAAAACAATACCTAATGAGTCCACCTATTCTAGCACCTCCAACAGAAGGAAAGCCTCTCCTATTGTACATTGCCACAACTAATCGATCATTAGGAGCCTTGTTGGCACAAGAAGATTCAACATGGAAGGAGAGAGCAATCTATTACATCAATAGAACTTTAAATGATTATGAGATCAACTATACATCCATTGAGAAAGCTTGTTTAGCTGTAGTGTTTGCTACACAACAATTGCGACACTATATTGCAACTCATAGAGTCAAGCTCATAGCCAAGATAGATCCACTAAAATATCTCCTAAGCAAAGAAAATCTGACAAGAAGATTGGCCAAGTGGGTAATGGTACTCAATAAATTTGACATCCAATATGTCGACAAAAAAGTAATCAAAGGGCAAGCCATCATCGATCAACTAGCTGAGGCACCAATTCATGATGATCATCCCCTACATGTTGAATTTCCAGATGCAGATGTCCTAACAGTAACAAAAAAGCAATGGGTGTTATATTTTGATGGTTCCTTTACTCAGCATGGATCATGAGCGGGAATCCTCTTCATCACTCCCTTAGGGAACACTATTCTGAAGTCATACCGCTTGATTTTTTCTTGCACCAACAACACAACATAATATGAGGCCCTTATCATCGAAATCAAAATAGCAATGGAATGGAAAATTACAGAGTTGCAAGTCTATGGGGATTCTCAACTAGTCATTAATTAGGTCAACGATGATTATCAAACCAAGGATGAAAAACTGATGCCCTATAAAAGGATGATTGATGACTTCAAGAAATATTTTGTCGACATCAAATTTGGTCAAATTCCAAGGAGAAACAACAACACTTCCGATGCTATGGAAACTATTGCTTCTTTGCTACAGATTCTGAAAAAATGTAGCCGTTATGAGTTCATGGTGGGACAACTGTTTACCCCTGCTTATGATGACTTTGATTCCCAACTTATATGCCACCTAGACAATGTTGATACCTCCATCTACGAGAAGATTTACACTTACCTGAAGAATAATAACCTACCTCTCGATCTCTCTTGAAACCAAAAATGAAACCTCATCCGCCAATTTGCTCATTATACCCTTATAGCGGATGTACTTTACCATCGAGGTCTTGATGGAACTCTTTTGTGATGTCTAGAAAGTGATGAGTTTGAAATGGATTTATGAGAAGTCCATGAGGGTATTTGTAGCACTCATTGAAGTGGTCTAAACCTTGCTAAGAAACTCCTCCATTTGGGATATTACTGGCTGACTATGGAGAGAGAAGCCTTCCAATTTATCAAGACATGTCAGAAATTCCAGATTCATGGTAATCTCATTCATACACCATCACAAGAGTTACAACCCTTTGCATCAACATGGCCATTTTGTTAGTGGGGATTGGATCTTGTGGGTAAAATTCACCCATATTTATATAATGGACACAGGTTCATTATCACAACCACAAAGTACTTTACGAAGTGGGTCAAATTTATGCCTCTAATCACCATCATAGGGAAGCATATCTCATCATTCATCTTGAACTACAACATTTGTCGATATGGTATCCCTCAATCTATTGTCACTGACAATGGTAGAACTTTTAATAATCAGGATGTGCAAGAACTCTATGAAAAGTTTCATATCCAACACCGATTTTCTACACCCTATTACCCTCAAGGGAACGGCCAAGCAGAGGCCTCAAACAAAACCATCTTGAACATCTTAAAGAAAACTGTCAATGATGTTGGATGTGACTAGCATGCTCAACTGAACCTTGCTTTGTGGGCCTATCGTACAAGCATCCAGACACCCACGAGAGCCACACCATATGCACTTGTCTATGGATCTAAAGTAGTATTTCCCATCGAGGTTGAGATACCATCACTTCGAGTGTCCTTGAAAGGTCTCATTTCAGATGAAGATTACCGTGTATCTAGATTGCAAGAGCTGGAATTGTTAGATGGATGTCGTCAACTGGAAGTGGATCAACTTAAAGCATACCAATAGAGAATGTCAAGGAGTTACAATCACAAATTCAAACCCCAGAAATTTCAAGTAGGTGAGCTAGTATTCAAAGAAAATCCCCGTAATCAACATGATTGAGAAAAGAAAGGAAAATTTGAGTCCAATTGGTTAGGTCCTTTTGTTGTGGTTTCAGTCTTTGGATCGAGGGCATATCAGTTGTCTACACCAGAAGGGGATCTGTTTGAAGAACCTATGAACAACCTTCATCTAAAAAATTTCTATACATAATGCTTTTAGTACATGTTTAAAAGTCTTGAAAAAATCCTAAAAAGGAGAAAAAGTCTTGAAAATTTTCTAAACAGCAGAAAAAGTCCTGAAAAAATCCTAAAAAGCAAAAAAATAAAAAAAATGGTCACCCTGATGAAAACCTGGAAAATAGGCATCTTGGTGAGAACTTGGCAAATAGGCATCTCGGTAACAATAAAAAAAATCATAAAATTTGAAAAAGTGCAATAAAAACAAATCGTGAAAACCTGGTAAACATGCACTATTTGTGATAAGTCGGCTTCTCTATCTATTCGAACGTGTGTTGACTGTCCACTTCTGCCATCACTGTGCATTCACATCTATCTTGCAACAAGCTTCATATCCATATCTTGCTACTGCGATCGTGTCCCATCTTGGCTTGGTTATCATTGTACATATCCATAATAAATTTGGTTTGTTCTCACTAGGGAAAAAATCTCGATCTCACTAGGGGCAAATCACTGTTGAGCTTAAATCAGCAGGAAAGCAAACAACAAACGCAACCTTGGAAAAACAACAATCGCGAAAACCATCAAAAGTTGAACATCAAATATCAATCAATCCAATCAACCATCCAAATCAAATCAAACATCAAACCAAATCAAGTCAGCCTATCATTGATGGATCATCTTTTGAATCATGGTTGGATTACTTTAACACAAATATTTAATTAATGCATCTGGATTGTTGTTATCATTTCTCGGAAGTACCTCGATGATGTCACAAAACTAGAGGGGCTATGATCAAGATGATTATTTTCTTTGTCTGTTGTCTGTGAGTCAATCATTACTACTATGCAAATTGTTGCGAGACATGCTCTACAAAGTATCATTGATGACATTCTGAATTTTCATAGGAACATGATTAACTCTTGCTTGTTTATACAAGTGATACTCAGGTCATCTCAGTCTAATTATACCTAGATGCTTGTGTTATCTTGCACTATCAAATCTCAACGAAAGTTGTATGGAAGTTATACTTAGGTCATCATGGTCTAATTATACCATCGATGTTTGTACCAAATTTAAACATAATAAAATGCTCAATGATGAAAATAAGCACAATGAATTAAATGGCAACATTGCATAGATAGGCTTGCATTCATTTTAGTTCTGCATTTGCATTATAGATTTTTCTAAGCGGGTAACTCTCAACATGATGTCATTTCTCATAACAAGATTGAGTATACTTGACATTACAAAAAAATCATTCATTTGCATTTACATTTTCATTCCATATCATTAGAAAGCATTTCCATACACCCACTATCACAAATCATTCATGCATTCATTCATTGTAATATTTGCATCATGAAAAATTCCAAAAATAAAGCATTTTTCAAAATACCATCATCATTCATAATCCATTCATCCATTGAGGTCATAATAAATGCATTCTTTTATTCATCCATAATAAATCCATATATAATCATCATCAATCATAACATCATGATCCATTCATGATCATAATCCATTTGCATTCATTCATTTAGGTCACATATTTGTGTAGAAAAGTATCAAAAGTACAAAAAAATTCATTACATAACATTCATTACACATAAGAGCATAACCAACATCACATAGTGACATAACATAAAATCATCTCATATCATTTGCATACATTATCCATCCATACATAAGCATGATCATAATTCATCTACATAATCATCCATACATCTCGGCCATTTATTCGCCTCATGAAAAATCCAAAAAGAAAGTTATTCATTCATTTATCATCTAGAATCCATAAACCATCCATCCATTTATTAAATCATTCATATCAGCACATTTAATCATACATTTCCATTCCATAATAAAAACCATTTATGCATACATTCATCCATACATCGACATATGCATGTGACAAAATTATATAATGCATATAATCTCTTTACATATCCATCTCATTCATCATCATAAATGCACCATTCATAAACATATAAAAGCATCACATCAAAATTTCATTAAGGAATCCATACATGAGTCCATAACATAATCATATAGAACATGACATAATCACATAAAACATAAATTAAATGCATCCATCCATAATAAAACATCAACACATAGATCATCAAACTCCGTTGCATATCATATAACCTCAAAATAATAACATGTCAAGTATACAATGATATCAATGAATTGAGAAATGGTACATCAAAAATGTGGCAAAAGCCAAGTCTCTGAAAAGTATAATATATCAAACATGACCATGTGACCCTGTGGTGTTGCCCCTAGAAGTCATACGCCTTTGCCCAACTCTGCCTACCCCCGATGGTCCTGTCCCTGATGGTCCTGCTCCTGGGGGAGGTCCACCTGGTGGTCCCCCGGGGAGTGGTTGCATCACACCCCTACTGGTAGTATGAGACTGGAAGTGACCAGATCTAGAACGAGCATAACTGACTCTCTATGTGGCTGGCAATAATACCTGCCCCTATAGTATTAGGCCTCCTTGGCAGACTCTCTCAGCTCTTTGATGAGATCCCCTGTACTAGTCCCCTGGGTTGTTGTTTATATCCTATCTGCCACTACCCCAACCTGCTCCCCCTGTCTCCTAGTGACATCTCTCTCAGTAGTAAGGGTGGCCACCTGGGCCTGTAACTGCACCATCTGCCCCTATACCTGTGCATGTATATGAGATTTTGCCTAGGAAATTTGTGCCTGTAATGTTTATATATGGCCCTAGAGTATCTGCACTTGAGCCTGTAATCTAGATATCTGAGTCTGCTGCCTCTGGGAGGGAATCCTAAGAATCACTAGTCATTATCCACTAGGTGATGACCTCCTCCTCTTGGCGATAACCCCAAAATCTGGAGCATCCCTTTGTCCCCCTCCACCATCTCCACGCTCGCCTCCCCCTCCATCTCCTCCATCTCCTCCATCACCCCCAGTCATCTCCCATCTCCTCCTCTCCCACCTCCTCCTCTCCTCTGCACGACTGCCCCTACCCTCCTCCTGACCTCCAAAATGGGTGCAGGCTCATTTGAACTGGATATACGTGGAAATGGGTGTGTATGAAAATACTCGGCATAATCTGTCATCATCTGTGCATCTACTATCTCCCTGTGGTACTGCCACAAAATCAGCTATAAGCCATAATAATCTGCACATGTGGCATCATAGTCAAGTGTTGGCCCCCACTTTGGAATATCTTATTTGTGCCTGGCATAATGTGCCATCCCCTATGGCATCCCCTGAATCCGACCATACTGCCTGTACACTCTGCTAAAAAGAAACCTCTCAATGATGTAGGGGATCCTACCAATGAGATACCTACTACAAAACACATAGGGCATCTTCATATCATCCTCAGTCCATACCTCACAATCAAGATATGGCTTCCATATCATAGTGTCTATATCATTGAGGACTCGCCTCCAATACTCCAACTTGCCCAACTTATGCTAGAAAAGTGGCCTTGTGTAACCAAAAACATACGGTCATCCTACTGGCTGAGCCCTGTCTCCTGCTAGCCATGTAATAGCTATGTGCTCCCAGGCCCAGAGCTGCAATAAAGTACATCCTACTGCTAGACTGCTCACCCAAAGATAAACTACCTGGTGCAAATCATGATATAAGTATGCCAACATGCACGAACCCCAAGCATATCTCATACCATGAGCAATCATACTATCCAGAATCCCTCCCCAGCCAATTGAAAAGCCCTTCAACCTACGGTCGGGGCAGAGAAATCCTCCAATGAATCCTGCTAATATGCATGGCAAGGGCCGCCCAGATGCAATCAACTCCTACCACGAAATCTCATACCCAATGAACTAATCATCATGAAAAAGCTGACAAATAGCATCAGTCCCCCTGCTCCTCATGATCATATACCACCAAGTCACCCACGACCGGTATCCTCAATATGCAATAAACATCCTCAGGGGTCACTGTCATCTCTCCAGTAGGTAGATGGAATGTGTTGTGGTCGCTATGCCACCACTCTGCAAGTGCCATCAACAACTCTCAATTATTCCAGTACTAGGGCATATCTATCAGTGAAGTCAAACTGCACTAGTCAATAATGGCAAGATCTATCTATGTCAGCTATGGGATCATGTCCCATGTCCTCAGAAAGTGCTCTCGAACCTATAAGTTCCATAAGCCAGCCTCCTAGAATCCAAATAAAGCATCAAGTCAACATTTCAATCAAATCAACCTATCAATCAACATATCATTTAATCAAATCATCTCATGTGAGATTTTGATCAAATCTCGAGGAGCACCTATCCTATCACTCGACTCTCATTTGGCATGAGATTGATCAACATCAATCAACCTATCATCGTTCCTCACCTATCATGAGGAGGATCATCATCAATCAATCAATTTTATCTATCCTATCATCGTTCCTCGCCTATCATGAGGATGATCATCAACCTATTAATCAAAATCATCTTATCATCAGTTGACGTGATCATCAATCATCAAAATCTAGGAGGAATCTATCAAAATATTCAATTTTGGCCCAATGTGCTAAAACAGAGTTTCTATGCGCCAATCTACTTGATGCACCGAAACAGGGTCCTGATGCACCATTTCATGGATGCCATGGAAAATGAATTGAATGTGCCGGAACAGGGTCTCGATGCACCATTTCCTAGATGTGCTATTTGACCTACTCTATGTGCAACTTTATCCTATCGATGCACTAATCTAACACGCTAATGTGCTGAAGTGGGTTCTAGATGCGCTAACCTAATTTTGGATCCTAACCTAACCCTATGCGCTAATACAACAAATCAATGTGTTGTATCGAGTTTTGAATGTGCTAAAATTCTAATCTAATGCACTAAACCATGTGAAAATACCAATTTTTAAAATAAAATTTAAACGGGAAAAATTCAAATTCAAAATTTGAAAAGAGGTTCTCGGGGTACGTACCAGAAGTTTGTATGCGGCTAGACCCTGGTGACGATGAACTCACTTGAATCTGTGAGTTTGGCATATAATCATATCCATCTTGGCTCTTCTCTCTCTCAAGTTTTCAAAATTCACAAGTTCCAAATGAACTATCTTTTACTCTTTTTGACCTTTTAAGGGTTAATTAAGGGGTAATTATTGTAGCATTTATTTAATTTTTCAAAAGAGCCTTTTTAATCAACTAATCAACAATGTGGTTGAACTATTATCATTATCGGGAAATAAATCAGGTCATCCTCATCAAATCTAATGATCATCAACATATCATCGAAAAATCATTTAAATCATCAAAAATTCAAAAATCCTTGATTTATCTCTCGAGGGGGCATCCTTTCATCATCATTGAAAAATCAGCATCTGGGGCATGCCAGAATTTTTTATCATCGCGGTCAGACATTTTTTTCTTTGAAGCAATGTGTCTATGCACATCACTTCAAAGAGGGGAAAAATGTATGCACTTAAAAATGGTCTAAGCACAAATTAATTAAATACTTGTTATTTAATTAAGACAATCTTAAATCCTCTACTTATAAATAAATTGCAAAATTTATTTATATAGTTCACTTCTAAATATTCTTCTTATCCAAAATAATTTTCTTCTTAAATTAATTAAATGCACAAATTAAAATAATTTTTCATTTAGTTAATTTTTCCCTCTTCCATTTAAATTTGAACTTTTAATTCAAATTGGCCTCCAAAATCATTTTCCTCTCAAATTGGTTAAATGCACAAATAAACTAATTGTCATTCTTGCTAATTTCCCCTATCCATTTAAATTGAATTTTTAATTCAATTTGGCACATTTCTACATATTCTTCTAACTACCTTCCACCTCATCATGTGTCACATGAAATTGAATTTTCTAAATTGTAAAATGTGGATTTTCCATGAACAAACTTGTAACAACTTTGAAACCTCCTTGACACATGGCTTCTTCTTTCCTCTGATTCCCTTCAACACTTGGAAAATTGCTCTCTTGTAGGGAACCATCTCCACAATTCTCTCTAACCTCATTGTGCTCAACCATTGATGCTGCAAGATCACAATCTCAATCGTTCATCAATACCACATCATTCCCAGCTTGGAAAATTCTATAAATAGAACACATTTCTACAGCTTTTCAACAAGTAGAATTTGACAAGTTTATGCTGCAAAAATCTCATTGTAGTTTGAGAGAATTTGAAGAGCATTATAGTTTGCACTTTGCATTTTTAGTTTGTTTTAGCATTATCATGGCATTTCCATCTTAACATTTAGTTTCTTGCATATTTTATATAGCATTTCTTTAGATTTACATCACTAGATTTAGCATCATTTCAACAGTAATCTCTCATCATAGATCATTCATCAATTTATTTTCAAAAAAACACAAAAAAATAAGCATGTAGGTATTTTAGTTTGCATTGCACAATAGTTGCTCATTTCTTAGGTTGCCATTCCATACATTCATGTGCAATGAATAATTCTGAGAGCATGAGTTGTGGAATCACCAAGAATAGAGGATGATGGGATGAGTTCGAATGTAGGGTTGTAATAGTTTGTTTTTGTATAAGCATGAATTTGCACCCCTAATGCAAATTCCCTTTTACCCCCTTGCACTTTAGAAAACCTAAGGTAGAGGATTAATTCCACTTAAGCCCATTTTCCACATCACACTTGGCGCCTATTTTGTGTGTCGGTGGGTGCGTTTCTGTCAAGGAAGCCCGTGCGACGCGCTTACGTCCTTGGCAGATTTGTGTGGCTGGAAACTGCAGAGACGTTACATTTTTGATTGGAAGTTGAAGTGTACCGCCCCTCTTTGGCTGACCGACCCGAATATGACTGTTTTTCATCCTTTCCTTCATATTCTTCATCCATCCATCTATTTTTCTCTTCAACAGAGTTTGGCGAGACTATTTTGAGAATTCTCTCCACTTCATTCATCCATTTTCAAGATTTGTAGCAACACTTTTCACTCCATAACAACAATCCACTACATCATTCTGATAGTGTGTGCATAGGACAAACACCATAGCAACAAAGGCTTGAGTTCCTCTCATTTTTCTCCTCCACAAACTTTGAGCGCTTTGGACGGAGGTGGTAAGCTCCTCTTATCTCTTCTATCACCTTTGGTTGAGTAAGCATGTACTATTTGTAGTGTCTTTTCTTTACGTAGCTTGTATTTCCTTTCTTTATCTCTATTTCTATCATTGCAAACTTGGTTGTCCGTGGAGGTGGAGACACCAAAAAATAAACCCAACATTCCCCCTTTTTTTTGTGTGTAGGTGGAGAGATCTTGGAGCAAGCTGGTGATAAGACTATTGTATGAAATTGTCTTCATCACCCTTGTGGTAATATATTTATTTTATCACATACGTATTTACATCTCGTTCTTCTTAATCTCATTTTGTTGTTCAAGAAACCTATAAACTAGGCTATTAGTCTACCTTTTAGAGTTTGATCTTGTCTCTCTGGTTTTCTTACCATACAGATGCCAGCATGCCTGTGAGACGCCAACGCGTTGCACCATCATCCCAGAACCATGCTTCTATCCTTTGACAAAGAGCTACATGAGACACAAAGTTGACCTTAAAAAGTGACTCGTCTAGTCTCCCTTCAACTCTCAGGATTGCAGAGTGATCAAAGGACACCTAATCCTCATCATTCTCATCCCTTCTATCCTAACATTCCTTGAAACTGAGGTAAGTTAGGACAAAATTTCCAGTCTTGGTCTTTTGTGAATTGGGGCCTTACAGTGGTTGGTCCCCTTCTCTTACATTTTTGGTGAACCCAACGTGAACCATTTTGGTTTCATTCAGTGATACTAAAAGTCCCTTTCCTCGTGTCCTAGGAGTGTTGTAGGTGTGAGTGTTGTAGGGCTCCTACCTTACAACCCAGCCTACAACCCCTAGTAGGCATAGTTGGAAGGTTCCAAAGTATTGCATAACAAAACATTAATTGGGTCACTGGCTTATCCCATAAACCTTAGGAGGCTCTATAGAAGTACTGTTTGGTGTGTGTAATGGCCTCTTTCTTAAATCAACCTATTCCATCTGCGCAAACTGTGAGTAGTGGTACTAGCATAACCTTCACTTCACAAGACCTGCCGATGGGCTTCAATAGGGATCCACCTCCTCTTTACATTCCTGCAAGAATAAACAAGAATACTATAGCAGGTGTTCTCGTTGATCCAACATCTCAAGTGAATATCATAACTGAGGAGATCATGTTGATTAACTTCCTGCATAAGGATGGATATGACACACCTAAAAGTATAGTCCACACACATGATGAACTTTTCATAGGGAATATTGTCCTATCAGTCCTCATTGGACCTAAATATGTGAGCCTTAGGTTTGACATCATCCCAGGGTTTGAATTCTTAAGAGTGAAGCTGGGTATCCCCTGGCTGGTGGCTATGAATGCAATTCCCTTAGTTGTGCACAAGTGTCTGAAGTTTATTTATGGAGGTTCGGTACATGTTGCCCATGACACTGGTTATAGACCACTAGTTTCACATGGCAACTATACCCTAGATTACTTTTGGCTTGCACCTCTTGGTGTTCTCTCGCCTAGGAAGGACCTCCTGCATCGTACATATCAAAACTATAAGAAAGGGCGTGCTAGGCCAAAAGTGAGATTCTCTCCTTCGCCTTATGCTGTTTCACATAGAGCTTGCTTAAAAGCTGATAGTGATGTCACCAAGGCATGTAGAAGGGAAGAAGAGAAGCGGTCCCAAGATCCTCCTTCTTCCTCTTCCGTTGTTTAGCCCGATGCTTCCTCTTGCTTTGCTAGGGAACCACCTACTTCTGCCTTCGTAGAATCCCATGGTACCCTATTGTCGAAAGGCTAAGCATCTCGCATTCAAGCTTCCTATCCTACCCACCAAGCCTAGACCCGTTCAAAATGGAAGACATAAAGCCCCTTGTGGAATGTCTTCTTTGTCTCGGTCTCCACAGCCTCCTACTGTTCCTGTTCCCAAAATAGTGAATGGGAAGAGGCTCATCGTCGAGGTGCTAGAGTCAATTCCTCTTTCCATTTCTGAGCCTGTTCCTTCTGCTCCCATTCAGGAGTCTACCCTTCTGCTCAAAATAGTCATGGAGGACACTCCCATGACTGAGCATAATCCTTTCGTCCCTTCGCAAGTTTTGGCTTCTGGTACGAAGAGTCATAGAAACCGCCTTGCACGTGAGCGTAAGCGTCAGAAAAAGGATCTCCTAGCTGAGTAAGCCTCCTCACAGAAGGAGGAAGAGAAGATAACACCTCCTATTGTGTCCTCCTCTTTCCCCTCTTCTATCTCTAATCTAGCTAGTTCGGAATCTCTTTCGGCTGCCGTTGTGAGTGCACATGCACCTGGAAAGGTGCAGGTGTTAATCTCTCCTTCTATAGAGCCGCCCCTACTAACTTCCATTCTAGATGTCTTACCTTTCCCAAAGGTTGTGGACATGGTTAACACTTCGGTCGTATCCGTTGTGGTTCTTTCCTCTTCTCCCTTGACCCTCCTTGCTTCGTCTGTGGGGAGTGCACCTCCTCCGACGAAGAAGGTAGAGCCTATTCCCCCTAGCAACGAAGGACGTAAGAAGAGCCCACCTCCTCCGAAAGGTGGCCCCATGTTGACTTGTTCTGTCCTAGTGACAAAACCAATCCTAGCCTCCCCTGAGTTTGTCACTGCTCCCGAATCTCTCGGTGAGCCTAGCAGTGAACCTTAGGTTTGAACTCCTATATCTGTCGAGGTGAAACATGGCACTCCCATTGAGTGTATGTTTAACTTGGAGGATGAAGTTCCGACCCTGTCAGCGATCTTCACGAAGTCGTTAACCTTAGACCCACAAGAGTTGAGCAACAAAGACCTCACTGGTCCCTCTGCCTTTGCCATTGTTGCGGGAGGATTAGAAGCTCCTCCCCTTAACATTACACCATTGTAGGCTCATCATCCTCTCCCCTACAATGATTTGGAGTGGGAAGTTGATGACCTCTTGGTCGACCAATGTTAGGAGGAGACCCTCTTCTTGATCTTTAGATTAGATGTGTGTATGGGTGTTGTTATGTGATCCCCCATAATCATTCTATATGTGCCTGGATGACCCTCATCACCCCTATTGGTGCTTGGAAATAGGCGTGGTGTTTGTATTGTAAACCTTATTCTATGTGTATCTCTATTCTTCCATGTTTGTGATTGATTTTTGGTAAATTGGGGATGATGCAAAGTTTCTGGAGCATTTAGGCCTCCTTCCATGTTGACCCAATTCTTTATTTTTACTATCTTCCATGCATTCTTCCTGATCTAGTTGAGGATTGATGATTTTTCACCTCTTACCGTGGTTACCTACTATATATAAATAAAGGTGGATCTGACCCCACGAAACCAAATCCCCCTGTACCCTTTGTGTGTGTTCCTATTTATTTTCTTTTACCTTTCTCTTGATCTTTCTTTGTTCTTTGCTCGAGTTGTCCCTTTCATGTGTGACAATGCCTCTTCTGCATTACTTGGTCTTTAGAAAGCGCATTCATTGTAAAATGAATCCTTTCTCAAGACCCTTCACATGCTTCTTCTTTGGAATTGCATTCTTGACTTGAAGCCCTAATGGAACACGTTTACTTCATCATGGGACTTGGTAACCTTCCTTTGAAGTGGGAACAATCTTGATCTTCCCCTCACATGGGCGCACATCGTTCCTTTCAAATTCCTTGATGAAGTGAACATATTTCGAAAGGATTCCTTGGTGATGAATCGATTTGAGAAAGAAGACGACAACTTCTGAATAGTGTGTCCCTTAAGTGGACCCATCCTTTTCATGTCGGGTTCCCAAGGGACCCCTTCGAAAGCTTTCAAGAGGTTCTAAGGCATCTAGCTCGGGCGCAACCCAGCTAGACCAGTTTCACATCTTCACATCTAGCTTGGAGGAAGCCTGACTAGAATGGATTTACTTCTTCATGTCTAGTCTGGGGGCAGCTTGACTAGACCTACCTCGCATCCTTATGTCTAGCCCGAGGGTAGCCCAGCTAGACCTATTTCACATCCTTGCATCTAGCTTGGGGGTAGCCCAACTAGACCTTACCATTCAATCAACGCGTCCCTTGAGTGGACTCCTCTTCCTTTTGAAGGGTTCCCGAGGGATCCCTTTGAAAGTCTTCCAGCTTAGCGATGGTTTGCATGACTATCTATTTACTGGCCTATGCAACCACTTCCTAACACGTTCTATCTATAGGTAAGCGTGTCACTGTCCTTGACTCTATGGATTCCCCTCTACTCGGTCTCCCTCATGTGAGAGTTCTTGGTGAATACCTTCCTTTAAGGTCTGCGAGTTTGTAAGGTGATTTTCTCGGTCTTCCTCCATGTGAGAGTTCTTGGGGGATACCTTCCTTGCAGGTTTGTGGGTCTATAAGGTGCTTTTCTCGGTCTTCCTCCATGTGAGATTTCTTGGGGGGTACCTTCCTTGCAGGTCTGTAGGTCTATAAGGTTCTCTTCTTGGTTTCCTTCATGTGAGAGTTCTTGAAGAATACCTCCCTTGCAGGATCGTGAGCCTGTGAGACGCTTTCGCTCTTCAGCTTTGTAGTTCCATGGAACTATGAAGTCCTTTCCTACACTTCCTAGTTTTCCAAACCATGCTCTACTTCCTCTTCAGTTCAGGTATACTTCTCTTACTTTGTTACTTCCTTAATACTCTACTTCACCGAAGCACTCATCAGTACTCGTGCTCGCTAAAGTGGGAGAAAAATGTATAAGCTTGAATTTGCACCCCTAACACAAATTCCCTTTTTCCCCCTTGCACTTTAGAAAACCTAAGGCAAAGGCTTAATTCCACTTAAGCCCACTACCCACATCACACTTGGCACCTATTTTATGTGTCGGTGGGTGCGTTTTTGTTAGGGACGCCCGCACGACATACAAATGTTCATGCAATGCATAGACGCCTGTGTGACGTGCTTACATCCCTGGTAGATTCTTGTGGCTAGAGATTGTAGAGACATTACATTTTCGATTGGAAGTCGAAGTGTAATGCCCCTCTTTGGTTGACCGGCCCAAATATGGCTATTTTTCATCCTTTCCTTCATATTCTTCATCCATCCATCCATTTTTCTATTCAGAAAAACTTCAGCAGAGTTTGGCAAGACCATTTTGAGCATTCTCTCCACTTCATTCACCCATTTTCAAGCTTTGTAGCAATGCATTTCACTCCATAACAACAATCCACTACTCCATCACTCTGATAGTGTGAGCACAGGACAAACACCACGATAGTAGAGGCTTGAGTTCCTCTCACTTTTCTCCTCCACAAGCCTTGAGCGCTTTGGATGGAGGTGGTAAGCTCCTCTTATCTCTTCTATCACCTTTGGTTGAGTAAGAACCTACTTTTTGTAGTGTCTTTTGTTTACTTGGCTTGTATTTCCTTTCTTTATCTCTATTTCTATCATTGCAAACTTGGCTTTTTGTGGAGGTGGAAACACCAAAATGGGGTATGACTGAGGTAGAACCCTAAACAGCCCCAATATTCCCCCTTTTTCTATGTGTAGGTGGAGAGATCTTAGAGCAAGCTGGCGAGAAGACTGTTGTACAAAATCATCTTCGTCACCCTTGCGGTAATATATTTCTTTTATCAGATATGTATTTACATCTCATTCTTGTTAATCTCATTTTGTTGTTCAAGAAACTTCTAAACTAGGCTGTTAGTCTACCTTTTAGAGTTTAACCTCATCTCTTTGGTTTTCTGGTTTTACGGATGCCAATGCACCTGTGAGATGCCAACGCGCCGTGCTATCATCTTGGAACCATGCTTCTATCCTTTGACAAAGAGCTATCTGAGACACAAAGTTGACCTTAAAAAGTGACTTGTCTAGTCTCCCTTCATTTCTCAGTATTGCAGAGTGGTCGAAGGACACCTAATCCTTATTATTCTCATCCCTTCTATCCTAACATTCCTTGAAACTGAGGTAAGTTAGGGCAGCCTTTCCACTCTTGGCCTTTCATGACCTAGGGCCTTGCAGTGGTTGGTCCCCCTCTCTTATAGTTTTATTACTTTTCCTTCATTAGATGTAATACATTTCATTGCTTGTGTGTTGTTTAGTTATGATTATTACTCTCAGTGACCCATTTAAATCACACACAATAGCTCCTTATATAAGTTCAATAAATTTGTATCTTTTTTCTTCAATTATGCTTTGATTTTATTCATTGTGTCTCTAGTTTTTTCTAACTCTCTCCATTTTCTTGAGCTTATATTTTTTTAAAAGTTGATTATTACAAATTTTTTATGTTTCTTCCATGATCTCAATTCTATCTTTTATTCACACCTCCAATTGACTTAGGCCTATAATATGTAAATAATAATCCTCTAACTACACCAGCCATTGTGAATTATCCACAATATTAGTCTTATGAGAAAATACTAATTCTTTTTGAGCTAGGTCATGTAGTAACCTAATGCATATGTATGCCAAAGAATTGCCTTCACATTGCCTCAAACTTTCCATATTGGCCTCATAGGCCTATTTGGCTATTAGTAGCTACTAATGGTAATTAGATGGAGGATGGTTAAATTTTCCCACAATGGAGACCTTGGAGAAGACCATAAAATAAAGTTACAAGTTGTTGAATAGTTGTCATAATCATACAACCAAGCAAGGAAAAATAGACCATGAGGTTAAAAGGGGAGAAAGGAAAAAGGTTGAAGGTTGTGAGAGGTTGTGTCAAAGGTTTCATAGGTTGTTGAATGGATATTAAAGAGTAAAATTGATAAGATGTTGACATAGATGGTGAAGGATTGGTTTGGATGTAATGTCCCCACAAAAAATAATAATGTAAATTTGGTTATTAACCTTCCACAAACACTTATTATTTGAATAGAAAAAATATGTCCCTACCCTTCACTCAAATATTAGACAACTTAGATTAAAATTGTTATTTATGCATCATAAATGTCATTGCATTACAAAAAAAATGACATAAATAACACTTGATCATTTAATTATAATGAACAATAATTAATAGGTGTAACTCCCAGTTTTCTCCCTATTACATTATAATCTAACAATATAGGAAAAATAAGCTATAATTTTAATATGTATAACAATAACAAACTATCATGCATGGGCATATCCATGAAAAACAATAATCAACATGAATACAATGTGGTCAAATATATAAATAATGAAGCTTTGAAACAACCTCTAGGTGAGATTATCCTCTATCCAAATGGTGCCATCCTCTAACCTTTGAAATCAAAGGGATTTCATCCTTTGATAGATATGTAGGTTCTTGTCCTTAGATCCACACACTCAAACACAAGTTCTCAAAATGGATTATGAAAGGAATTTAGATAAGTGTATATGATCATCTGAATGAAATAATTCACTCTTTTATATAATCCACACACAATAATAGGTCAAACACCATGTACCCACAACTTCAAATTTGAACAATGATCATGGGGGGAAGGTTCCACTTTGAAAATAATGGCATAAAAAATAGACAATTGGAAACAATACAACACATGCTGAGAAGTTAGGGGGAAAATTAAAAATATAGGAATTTGAGGATTGGAAACAATACAACACAATAAAACAAGACTTAAATAAAAGATAAGGTTTTCAAAGGTTGAGCAAGGGGCATGACAAGATAGAGAAGTTTGAAAAATACAATGACAATGCAAGGAAATAGAAAAAAGGAATGAGAAGATGGAGAAAATTCCAAAACTCTAATATAAAGAAGGGAAGAGTGGAGTTGGAAGAAAAAACATACTTGAAGTGAAAACACATAGTAAACAAAAAATAGGAAAGACACAAGTATAGATCTAATATGTATAGAATTAGATTGACTAAAAATAGGATATAACATTGGATAATGAGGTGGAGATATTAAAAATGGTGGTACAATTGTAATTGGATAGAAGTAGTTTCAACAAAGGAAGAGAGTGAGATAGGAGAAACCATTTAATTAGTAGAATGGAGAGAATGAGAGTGGGAATAGATTTAGAGGACACAAGGGGTAGATATCCTTACCTACATGGTTGAAATATCCAAGTACTATTCTTGTGGTTGTTCCTTTGCCTCGAAGTTGGAACTCCTTAGAACTACCAATTTTGTTTTCTTTCTCTCCCTATGGATAAAAGATATCTCAATGTCATACTAGAAGTGGTATAGAAAGAAAAAATAAGAATATCTTTAGTGTAGAATGAAAAAGAAAGAGGCGAGCCTCAATGTCATGTATCATGTAAAGAAGAGAAAAGTGCCTCAATTTTATCTTGAAAGTCTTAACATTCATTGGTGGAATGATCAAGCACTTAATGATATACATATGAAGAAAGTGTTGATTCAATGTTTATAGAAAATTTATTGCATGTGGTAGGGGAAGAGTAATCAAGCAAGATTTTAAGATCCTAGAGAAGATATGCTCTTGTTTAGATGGAAGAAAGGAAGGTTGTGTTATGCCCTGCATACACACTCCAAGTTTTGCTTGGCAAAGTCGGGGACCCTCTTTGCTTTCTTTCGTTTTGCTGGTTTCTTTTGTTGGGATTAGGTTGCAAGATGGAATTGAAACCTGACACCTTTCGGAGTTCCAATTCCTTGTTCCGCTCCAACTCCGATCTTTGTTTCCTTTGTGCTCCTTTTTTCTGGTTCAGGATCAGACCGAAACTGGAACAAGGAACCTTTCCAAGGTTCTTGTTCCTGGTTCAGTCTCGATCTCGGTTCCACACTTTTCCTTTGGGTGTTGTTCGGGTTCATGTTCCTTGTCTAAACCCAATCCCGATCCCCATCTTTTTGTCATGACATTTTCTTTTCATCTTTGTCTTTCATTCATTTATTTTGGTCATTTTTGTTGTCTTGTTTGTCCGTCTTCGTCCTCGCCTCGTCATTTCGTTTGTCCATTTTTTGGTCATCATTGGTCTCCTTCATTTCTTCATTCTTCGTTTCTCGTTGTCGTTGGTTTGGTTTTTGCGTCACTTGATTCCTTAGAATAAATAAATCTTTTATTTACAAAAGTTTAATTGTGAAATATTCAAAAATACAAAAACATTAAAAAAATTATTAGAAAATTTAAAATAAAAGAAATAAAATTTATTTAATTTTAAAAATTAAAAGATTTATAAGGTTAAAATTTAAGAATAAATAAATTTTAAAAGATTTTAAAATTTAAATAAAAGTAAAATAACAATTAATCTTTTAATTTTAAAAGATTTAAAAATCTAAAATCAAAAGGCACAAAAATTGAAAAAGCTTTAAAAACAAAATAAAATAAATTAATAAAAGCCAAAATAGTAAATGTTCAAGGCTTATCTTTAGCCCCAGAAACCCCAGAATCGGACCCAATGTTGGAACCACACAAACATAAGTTTCATGTGCAAAAATAAACCCGATCCCTCTATTGGTGTTTTTTTATTACAACCCAAGTGAACTTCCCGAGAACTTCTATGAACTTGCCACGTTCAATGATAAAAGTTTAGGAAGCGATTGGCCAACTCGACGAGAAGAAGCGATAATGCTAATTCTCCTACACTTCGGGCTCTGTAAGACCCAGGGGGGTACTCCCTAGAATGTGCTTCTCAATCACAACTTAAACAATCTCAAATGCACATTCTTGAACAACAGATAGATTCTCCATCAACACTAAAAGGATGAAATCCTTCTAGAAATTGGCTATTCCTTGAAAGAATCAAGTCCTACTAGTAGAGAATCACAAACACAACTAAAATAGGTCGATAAGAAATATTTGATAAAATGTTCTAAAATTAAAACTCAAGACATGAGAAAAATAACCATAATTCAAATACCAGTGCCATATCCTAAAGCATAGAGTCAAATGAGAAAGAGTTGAACTACAGGGTAAATTTCATCTTAAACAATCATGATCTGTATGAATTTCATTACAATCCACGTATCGGTATCAAAATCTATCACTACTTTATGAATCCAGCTGCTAACTTGCATGAACTTACACATTAACTAAAGCATTTAACTAATCCTTTGAACCAGAGTCATCATTAAAACGTAATTCACAGTAAAGAACAATGAAGATCAACGAAAACAGTCTTGGACTAATATTTCATTAATAATTCATGCAAGATATCACAACAAGAGAGAAAATAGACTCAAGAGATTTTCATACTTAATACAACCATGCCTAAGAACCCCATAATTGACCAAGTTCCTTTATTTTTCTCTAGACTTTAACACAAGGACTCATAATTCATACTCTGTGTTACAAAATTCTACTCTCTCAAATCTTGACTTCAACAAAAGACCCTGTACCACGGCCCAAAATTCCCTTTTATAAAAAAAGGGAGCAAAACAAGATTTAGGCCGAAGGGTACACATGTCCATTTCTCATTGGACCGAAAATTCCCCATACAATTATATTTGCATCTTGCAAATGGAGGGAAAAGGCATAAGACAAAAATAATCATCAATTGCTATGGAGGAAGAAAATCACCTTTCAAAAGGTAACTCGTTCATACCAAAGGCATCTTTAACCATTATAACACTTTACTCCACCTCAACAGCTTGTACCTAAAGTTGAGAGAAGAATGCATATTTTCAAATGTAACTTTTGAGGCCAGACTTGTATTATACATGACCAAGTCGCAATTCTCAACCTTAGTACGCATATTTCAAACTCATCGGTGAAAACCTTTTTCCATAATTCAAAATATTCCTCAAACGGTCAATTAAAAGCAATAACCTGATTAATTTTATCTCTATATGGTGCATATTTTACCATTACTGAAGTGGCCTCCTTATCAAAGTCTTCTAAGAAACTAATGAAAAATGATAGTTTCTTGAGTGTATTCTCAAACATACCAATGTCAACATTTCTACATATTTCATGTGTCTGAGCTATCATTATATTAGTCATTTGATCTTTCCAAACCTGCAAAGGTTTCACCTCATCATGACTATGCAAAATTTATGGTAATGGAGTTAATTCCATTCCATCATACTTGGCCTTCAACTCTTTGATCTTTAATTCCATAGGGGCAACATACCCTTGAAACTTTTTCTCCACAATTCCTTTGACAAAATGACAAGTTGATATAACCATAGGATACTTATCCCCATGTTGCTTTTCTCCCACTGCCATAAATCTTAGTTTCTCAATTCTGGGGCTCCATTTATCTAGCAATGGGGTGGCCAACTCTTTATCTCTCGGGAACATATTGAGTGCTTGTAGCATTAGAGCATAGCTTGCATGAACACTATTTAATTTTCCGTGGAGTCTCCTATTTAAGTGTCTCAACATAGTGTCCACAATCACCAAATTTCTTTTTCACGCTGACTCCCGGATTTGTTGCACCATCTCCTTATACTCCTCAACCTGACAAATTAATTTTTCCCTAGAGAGTCCTCCTCCTAGGCTATTAGCCCTTTCAATTGTAATAGGCACCTATCCCATATTATATGGAACAATAGCTAAGGATTGTTCTTGTGAAGAGAGTTGAGGTTGCTCCATTGGTGGGTTAGAAATAGTGCTATTAGAGATAGCCTGCCATGGAGACTTCAATGTCTCGATTTGCTGCTTTAGTAATGCCAACTCAATTTCTAGCTTTTCCACCTTTTCTTGACTCCTATTATATTCAATAATAAGGTCATTGTACTGGCCTCTCAAAGTATCCCGATCCTTAGTCAAATCCTCAACAGTTGCCCTAGTGAACTTGGCAACATTTACTACCAAATCTGCAGCCTCCAATGCTGGAGTGTTAGCAACTCTTCTTACAACAAGGTGACCACTAAAATCAAATGGTTCTAAAACTATTGGCTTCCTAGATCCAGTGGACAAAGACCAAATTTCCAAGGCATACCACTCCTCACTAAAGGCTGACCCTTTAAGTGCCAATGCAACTTCTTCCTCAGTTGCAAGAAGTGGCCTATTGGCCCTTCTTATTGTATTGAACACCACAACATCAACAATATCCCACTCAGGAAGTAACAGTACTCCACTCTTCTATACAAATGCTCAGCCTTGCTTTGGTGTTATCTATTTGAACCTCTCCTTCATCTGCAACCTGACATTGGAATGAATTAGTTGTTTTGGGAGCTCAGGGTGCAAACTTCTTTCTTGAGCCACCTTCTTAGCATATAGTGAAACATGTGCCCTCCATACAAAATCCTTACAAGCATTCATCTTGATAAAAGAATCATCCATCATGAATTCTCTGCAAGCCTCCATCCTTAGGTCATCATTATTGGTTATGCCCTTTATTTCATCTTTTCCCATCCTTAAAGCAACCGCTCTAGAACTTGATGAAATGTCTTGTGGAAAATATGGCATTCCCTAATGTATATCATCAAGAGTGACCATGATCTCTTTGGTGATGATGGACATGTTTGACCAGAAGGCCTTAGAGGGGAATCCAGATCAACAATATTAGGCAATGACTGCCCTGAAGATGATGGTACAACACTCTTAGCAACTTACTCAACCATACTTCCCCTTTTCCTAGAAAATATCCTAATATTTTTTCGGGGGCTGATAGGTAGGTCTTTCCTCCAACCTTACCTCAGGGTATTCCTCAATAGTTTGTGACTTTCCCCTATCTTCCACAACCTGCTCATCCTTCAAAATCCCCACTAAACTTTCAAAGTTTTCAATAGCATACATAGTCCTATTCAACTCGCCACTAATATTTGGTATGGGATTAATATCAGGTATTTTTTCTTGCTTCTTCTTCACCATCTTGGTAAAGGAAATACATTTTCCTTTTCTCTCTTCTTGTATCTTCAAATAAAAAATATTTTTGATAATGGCCTGAGGGAAATAAATATTGTGGATGAAAGTTCTAGTCTAATGCTTGGCCTTCATTTGAGAAATGAAACCCTCAGGGTCATGATTCCTAGGTCGTACATTCTTTAATCGATAAGGTCTAAGCAATGTGTACAAATCCTTCCATCCTCCCTTTGCAATAAAAAATCCAACAAACATCATATACTCAGGAAGGAAAGATCCCTTCTTTTGTTCTACTAGCAAATGTATATCCTGAGCACACCCCAACTGTCTCATGATTTCTAAAAACCCAATTCTCAGAGGCACATCCCTCGGTAAAACATATGGGTTGATATTAGTGCCATATACTCTAAAAATTGTTCTATTATGATAAGGGATAATATCTCCCCAATTATGTGTCAAATTTAATTCAGGTCTTCTTTCCATTGGCCTCAAAAAGTCACGAATCTCCTTAGGAATCCTAGGTGAATTATGAACCAAAACTCTTCTCAGTTTGGACCCAAAATTTTTTTGGAACACCACATAATCAAATTTATGATCATGCCTATCAAGGACCCTGATCCAATATTGGACAGGCATGTCAACATCATCTTCTCTTTTCTTCAATTCCATACCCTGGCCAGAAACTACCTAGCCCCTATACA
The DNA here is from genome assembly GCA_007115665.2 of Sequoiadendron giganteum. Classification (NCBI taxonomy): domain Eukaryota; kingdom Viridiplantae; phylum Streptophyta; class Pinopsida; order Cupressales; family Cupressaceae; genus Sequoiadendron; species Sequoiadendron giganteum. The sequence continues at coordinate 217,810,503 of CM021110.1, forward strand.
AAAACATTTGCATCAATAGGGAAAAGCATCTAAAACCAACCATAGTCCTTCCTTCCTTAAGGGCCACCAGACACCTATCCATTTTTCTACCAAATAACTGAAAAAATCATATACCACATTAAAACCTGGATGTTGGAGATTTACGACCATGTAGATGATGTAACTAGGAAGATTAGTCTTCAAACTAATTCCAAGAACCTGACACAAGGCACACACTGTCTTCCTAAAATAGTTAGAAAAGTAATTCACAAGAAAAGGCTCTAGCTCATTGTTACCAATCACTACCTGCTTTTTATACTTTCCTCTTCCACAGGTTTCCAAATGAGGTATCAACAAAGATTTTATAAACAAAACCTTAGTATTTTTGTATTCTTCTCTGAAAACCTCAAGATCAATAGTAACCATATCCTGACTCCATTCATGCAGACCAAAGATCTCTGTAATTTCCTTCCTAGTTATCTTTACCATTTCTACATCAGAATATGTTCTGACGACTCTGGTTAAAGGGTTATACCTTGTAGTAACATCTTTTAAAAATCTACATCCAGATAGACATTTGGGACCACCAACTTACCAAGATCTAACCTCCAAGGGTTACACAGAGGAGCTCACAAATTCCTATTCCCAAACCAATTTTGAGAACAACTTCCATCCAGTATATGGTAGCTTAGCATCCCGAATCGCACATTGTTTATCAGTTAACCATTCCAGGATTAAGGGCCCATAAAACAAAGCCTTTCCCTTGAGTTTTTCGCTGGTAGAGGGTTTTGATAAGTCTATAACATCCTGGGAAAAGGACCTAGTAGAGATTTCAGAGTCGGAGCTTTGAGCCTTGGGTGCCATTTACATAAGACAAAAAATAGTCCAAGCTAGGGTTTTGAAGTATCAGACAATTATAGCCTTACACCCTATAGCCTCAAACAAAATACTTCACAATTCAAGAAGCTTCAACAATTATCAAGACAAGCTTTAAAACATTTTAAAGCAAGTTAACCCATACAATCCTTTAGGAAAAAAACAAAATGCAATCGATACTTACTCTCAAACAACCATAAGATCTTCTGAAAACACAGGATATGGTATATATGTTACTTATAGTTTGGCCTGCAAAATATGTCAATGGCAGTGATGCTGAATTTTCATGAAAATGAATCGCTTCACTTGGTACCAGGGAACTCTTCTTTGGCATGGAAATACACACAAAATAGAAATTCAATGATCTTTTAGCATTTAATTATGGGAGCACAGTCCGAACTCAACCATTACTATTCACTCGTGCGAGATAAAATGGCTATAGTACAACACTGACTTATTTCAAATACAAGCCATTAATCTGAATCTATGTAAGCCAGAAAGAATGACTTAGATTGAGTCAATATGGTTTGAAAATGCCACGTTTGTTCACCAAACCTCAGGCGAATAGAAATCCACCTACAGGACACCACCTTAGCATGAATGGGTCCCATCTCGATCATCACTTATACGGTATTGGTGTCCACACGTCAAAAATTCACACACCACACAACATTATTAAAAATGGTGTTTTAATTGCGCGAGGAATGACCATGATGTGTTCTAATAAGACAATTGCCAGCATCAGTGTCCTTCATCGTTTAATGAACAAGGACTGGGCCTCATGATCATAGGTGATAGATGGTAGCATCTCGCATATCTCACAACATTATTGTGACGTCATCGAAAACCTTGCGAGGCCAACGGGGAATGGTCAAGATGTGAATCATGTTAGTGTAATTAATATTTAATTACACTTGCATAACTTTACTTAGGTTGAGCTAATTTTAGGTCAACATTAGGGTTGCATACTTTGCTTTTATAAAGCAAATCATCTCATTGTAATATGGGAATTCCTGAATAATATCATTTTGCACATTCCCATGCAAAGCTCTGCTTTTTAATGTTTTCTCTTTTGTGGAAGGTGTTTAGGTTTGCATGTCTGATCTAGGGTTTTCTAACATGGTATCAGAGCCTTGACATGCAGCCCCTTCTCAAATTCTGGAGAAAACCATTGCAGAGTTCGTTCGGGCTTCCTCGAGGATTTTATGCCTTGAGTTCATTTATGCAGCATCTTGGATCAGATCGGGCTTCACCATTGGATTCAGAGCACTGGAAAAAGTCAGGTTTGGCTTTTATTTTGCAGATTTTGGCCATCGTTTGCCAGATCTATGAGGGTTTCAATTTTGGTGATTTTTTGGAAGCTCTGGAGGTCACCGTTTTCTCGGAACATTTTGAGCAGAAACGGAGGTCACTATTGCGTTCGCAGCGGCCAAATACCCTAAGATCGCTTTTCGTTTCGTAGATTTTGGTGAAGTTGGTTCGGAGGGCAAATTTTTTTTGCCAGGGAAGCCGTACTTTTCGTTTCGTAGATTTTGGTGAAGTTGGTTCGGAGGGCAAATTTTTTTTGCCAGGGAAGCCGTACGGCTTCCCCAGCACGCATTTCGATGTAGTTTTTTGCTCGAAAATCGAGGAAAAAGGACGAAGATTTCATTGGTTTCTGCGCCTCCAGTTTTAAAAAAAATGCGCCACCCGGGGGCCACCGGGCGGCCACCAGGCGGCCACCGATGCGCCACCACCGAGCGGCGCTGCCAAATACCGCCGCCAGTGGCTCCCCCACCCAGCTCCGCCGGCCGGACCAGCCCCCGCGGGCTCCAAACTGCATCAGCATCGGTCATATGGGCGACCGGGCGCTATGCGCCCAGCCCTCGGCCCCTTCTGCTTCGTCCGCCGATCATATGGGCGACCAGGGGCTCCGCCCCAGGCCCCTTTCCGCCAGCCCCTGGTCGCATGCAGGACCAGGGGCCGAGATTTTTTTAGCCCCCTGGGCTGCCTGCAGGCCTTATTGGCCTTTCTGGAGCACTTTCATGAAATCGGGTATAACTTTTGCGTACGGTGTCCTTTTTTTGCAAACGAGATATCGTTGGAAAGCTGATTTCGACGCCAATCTATTCAACGTTTCAGTTTTTCTAGATTCTGCTCCAGATTTGTTTTACAGGTCTTTGAACTCAGATGTTGTTGTTTTCACTCCGGAGGGCATATCTTTTGGCTCGGTGATCCTTTTTTCACCATTCTTGCGGCATTGGAAAGCTGGTTCAGTCCTCTACACAGATCTGAGGTCTATTTTTATTTTTTGTTTATGCATGTTAAGCATTCTCTCTTTTTGCAGTCATCGGGGATTGTAATAAATGAACTGATATAAAGTTCCTTCGGGGGGGTTTCTTGCATAATAATCTTCATCATGTTTTGATGGCAACTCGCATGGGTTGTAATCTGGTCTCTTAGTTTCTTTTGGCCATTTTTGTCTTAGCTTGACACATATCAGATTCTTTTTGGTTCACACTTTAGATTGAGAGCCTATGGTTAGTGATCCGCATCGGATCCATCTCAGTTTGAGGGCCACTAAATTTGTGGTTATTGTTCCGAGTCTGTATGGTACTTTTTCCCATGGAAGAGTTTTAGTCTTAGTTTTGGCATCGGCATCGAGATTCACAGCTTCCAGATTCTGTCATCATCATACCATCTACTGTTGCTTTATGGATTCCAGGGTTGTTCCAGTTTGGAGTGTTCGAGTGTTCCGTGGCATCGGGTCTGCTGTCACATTATTATGATTCCGATATGGTTTCTTGTAGACAGAAGTATCTTTCCTTGCTTGCCGGATTGTGGTTCCAGTGTTACTCCACAGTGTTCTTCCAATGCTTCTTTGCAGTCATCTCATTGTAGGGGGGGTTGTCCCACTGGGTTTTCCTTCTCTACCTCATTATTGCATTTGTACATGGGTACCTGATCAGGCCTTGTTGCCGGGACCCATTCATGCTTTCTTGCATTCATCTTAGTTTTAGGTGCATGCTTATTTTAGTCTCCCTAAGTTGCACTTATGGGGGGGTGTTAGTGTAATTAATATTTAATTACACTTGCATAACTTTACTTAGGTTGAGCTAATTTTAGGTCAACATTAGGGTTGCATACTTTTCTTTTATAAAGCAAATCATCTCATTGTAATATGGGAATTCCTGAATAATATCATTTTGCACATTCGCATGCAAAGCTCTGCTTTTTAATGTTTTCTCTTTTGTGGAAGGTGTTTAGGTTTGCATGTCTGATCTAGGGTTTTCTAACAAATCATTCCATACGACAGTTATGAAACCTGCAAACGCGAAAAAGTTATTCATAAAAAAGGGGATTGACTAGGTGGACGTGGACATCGACCCTCGAGGTAGAAAATTTTAGAGATTAGTCTAAAAATTTAATCGTTTATCAACCCGACACTAAGGGAAGAATTAAAATACAGTCGAAACACAAAAAGACTGAAAGGGCAGGTAAAGAGGGGCCGATAATGCAACAACTAAAAAGGGTTCAGAGCACAACTTGTGCAACTGACCACCTACAATAACAAGTCAATGCATGAATAGAACAACCATGACCAAAATTTATGGCAAAACCCCAAAACCCAAAGATAAACCAATAGAGCCAAGCACCAAGGACACAATAAATAAGCAGACTCATGGGGAAAATTTTAAAAGCTCCTGCAATGGCTTCAACTGGGGATGTATGCCCCCTACGAGCATAGTAAGATTCCAGAATCTTTGGAGAGCAAACCAAACATAGAGAGAACCAAAACCAGGGACTTGTCCGGACAAGACAAGCAGACAAAGAAAAAACAAACACACCTATATACACTACTTACAGGACTGTACATCGTACATGGAAAAGAGGTCTTTCAAGAGAAATAGGATTTCAAGAACTATCCATGTACTGGTAGTTCCAAAACTTCATCTCTGAGTGACTGCAAGAAATATAAATCCTCCCCATGTGTGTCCACGATTATGTATGGGCCGAGCCATAGGGGATCAAACTTTCCATGTTTTCCTTTATCCTCTGATCTTGCATTCCAGAGAAACACCATCACTCCCACATCAAAATTTCTTTCAATTGCCTTCTTATCATAGAGGTGCTTCACCTGGAGCTATAATTTTTCATTTCTCTTGTGAGCCTCTCTTCGAGTTTCATCCAGTTGATTCAATTCCTCCATTCTGTGCTGCATTTCATCGCACACATCATCATCATATTCCTAGACAAACTCGTACATCTTTATCAAATTGTTTTTTGGTATACGTGATTCTACCCCATAGACAAGGTTAAAAGGAAAATGACCAATTGGCTTCTTGACAATTGTTTTGTCAGCCCATAGTGCTAATTTCAATTTTGAATCCCAAGCCTTCTTATTTTTCTCAATCATACGCTTGATAATCTTCATTAGGCTCTTATTGCTAGACCCTACCTGTCCATTTCCTTGGGGGTGATACAGAGAAGAGTATGAAATAGTTATACCATATTGAATACAAAAATCAACAAATTCCTCAGATCTGAAGCACACTGCATTGTCTGAAACAATTCTTTCAGGTACCCCAAATCTTCTTAAGATATTATTAGTCAAAAAATCAATGATTACTTTACTCGTGGCCCTTTTGGTTGGGATTGCTTCAATCCATTTAGTAAAATAGTCAGTTGCCACCAATATCCATGCATGTCCTCCACTAGATTTTTTAGATATTTCTCCTATGAAATCAATGCCCCATTGCTAGAAAGGAGCTGGAGCATACACCGGTCTCAGTGGAAAATTACCAGAAAACTTCAACTTCCCAGGAAAACTCTGACAAGCATCACATCATTTGACATACCTATGAGCATCTTTGAATATAGTAGGCCACCAAAAACTAGCTCTTAAAATCTTGTGAGGTGTTGTCTTAGCCATGTACTAACCTCCACAAGCTCCTTTGTGCATTTCTACCAATAGATCCACAGCTTGATCTCCATCCACACATCTAAGTATAAAACCCTCAAGGCTCCTCCACCAAAGCTCACCATCAATAATGACATACCTAATTGCTTATAATTTATAGATTCTTTTCTCATTAAGTGGCATACCTTTAGGACATTGCATTTTCTGTAGATATTCAACAATTCTTCTATACCAACCACAAGTTTGAATATCATAGATAGGTGCAATATTCCTTTGTTCTATTTGATTTATTTGATTAGCCTCCAAATTGGCTTCAACCATTAATTTGGCTAAACCCTAACCCCTCACAAGCTTGGCGATTTGTATGTCAATATTAAATTCCTGGATCCTATTTATCCATCTACACTGCCTTCCTATAGTCTCTTGTTGAGTGAAGATGTCCTTAACTGCAGCTGTCGGGACATAGGTGACAATAGCTTCTCCCATCAGGTAAGGCCTAAAATTATTAACCACTTTTACCAAAGCATACACTTACATCTCTGTTATATCATACTTTAATTCTACAGCCTGCAATGATTTACTAAAAAATGCAATTGGCTGCTCAAAACCATCATTATTTTTCTGCAATAAAACCCCAGCTATAGTGTGAAAAGAAGCAAAGGTAAAAAAATAAAAACATTTTGAGTAATTAGGAGACTTAAGAATAGGGGCCTACTTGATAGCATCTTTAATAGCTTGAAAATATTTGGAAGGATCCTCTGTCCATACTATCTTTTCTCCCTTTTTAAGCATCTTAGAAATTGGGCCGATAGTCTCAACAAAATTTGTGACAAACCTCCTTAGAAAATTGATCTACCCAAAGAAAGATTGAATACCTTTTACATTTTTTGGTTGTGTGATTTTGTCAACAGCTACCACTCTTTCTGGATCAATCCGAACCCAATCCTTTGAGACAATATCCCCTAGCAGCTTTCCTTCTTTTACCCCGAACACACACTTCTTAGGGTTCAGAGATATCCCATATTCCAAAGCTCTAATAAAAATCTTTTCTAAATGAGAACAATGGTCATCCTTGTCCTTGCTGTGAGCAGTAAGATCATCCTGATATATTGCAAGGAATAGGTCAATAAAATCTAGAAAAAGCTACATCCATAGCCCTTTGAAAAGTTGCACCAGCATTCATTAGTCCAAATGGAATTCTCACATAAACATATGTCCCCCATGGTGTAGTAAAAGTAGTCTTGAACTGCTCAGACTCCTTGACCATTACTTGGTTATAACCAGAAAATCCATTCATCATGGAAAGCAGCTCACACCCTATGACCTTTTGCAGCATAGATTCCATATTAGGCAGTGGGTAATTATCTTTCAAGGAAGCAACATTCAAATTTCTAAAATCAACACACAACCTAATGTCCCCATTTTTCTTTCTTACAGGCACCAAGTTGGAAACCCAAGATGAGTGCCTAATAGTTTTAATGATTCCCGCATCCCTTAATTTGGCAAGCTCTTCTTGCATTTTGGGTTGTAAGGTCGGGTTAATTGGCCTCTGTTTTTGCCTGAATGGCTTCATATCTAGTTTTAATGGGATTTCATGCTGGAAGAGATCCTCCCTATATGCTTTGAGGTCCTCATATGACCAAGAAAAAACATGTCTATATTTTCTAAGCAGGGTAATCAACATGTTCCTAATATGTGGCTTCATTTTCTTTCCAATATAAACCTTCTTAGGAGCACTTTTCGTTCCCAAGTTTATTTCATCTAAGTCTTCCTTATGAGAGGGTGCCTGCTTGGTATTTGACTTATCAGGGCCATCAAAAACCCTTTCAAGTGCAAGCAAGCCTCAGGGAATGGTATTTGTTTTGAGCTGAATTACCTCATTCTTGAACAGGGTTTCTTTCCCATCAATCTCAGTTACAAACGAGCCAAAGTCAATTTACTGGCTCTCATATTGATCAACACAATGCAAAAACTTCAAAATATCTGTGTCATCATCAAATACTTGCCAGTTGCAAATATTATCTGGTACTGCAGGCCTGGTTTGTATTTCTATTTGTGAGATGCCACCAAAGGTGACACCATCAAGTTTAACAACTATGTTGGCTAATAAGTCAGCCCTGGAATTTTGCCCCCTCTTGACCCATTCAATGCCAAAAGCATCAAAGGCTTCAATGGTATCCCACACCGCATTTCTATATTGCCTAAGTCTTTTATCCTTAGCTGCAAAGCCGGATCTAATCTGGGAAACAACCAACTTAGAGTCTCTCAATAATTTTAACTCCTTGATACCATGCTTTGAAGCTACCTTCATACCAAGTATAAGAGCCTCATACTCAATGACATTGTTGGTACAAGCAAATTGCAACAAGAAAGAATACTTGAATGTTTTACCTTGAGGGGAAGTGAAAAAGATTCCTGCTCCTGAGCCATCTTTGGAACATGATCCATCAAAATGCATTATCCACAAGTCATCTTCTGATGATACCTTTAGCACTTCTTTATCAATAGGTGCTAGACGGATTTCTTCTTCTGGTTTATCTTCCTCAACAAGAAAGTTTTCCAAATTTATCTCCACAAAGTTGATTCTAACAGGCTCTAGTGGTTCCTCCACATTTTCAATCATATGAGGGGCTCTCTTTTCCCTATTTACTTTAACATCTCTCTGCTCAATAGAGAACGTAGAAAAAGATAAATCACATTGTATGCTCCCACCCATTGAAGCACTCCAAGGTCGAGATAACAACATCCCATAATTAGGTGGGATATCCACCACTATGACACTCGTGTGTAACTCTTTTTCAGGTAATGTTGCCAATCTATATGGAACATCATTTATAATCCCTATGAAAAGAACTTCCCAAGAATCAATTGCATAGCATTTACCATATGTACTATCTATTTTTAAGCCCATTGCATGCATTATCTTTACCGGAATCACGTTGTTAGAAGCTCTTGAATCAATCATACAATTTATCAAAAATTTTCCATCAATAATCAGACTCAAGAAAAATGGATTCACATGGTTGGGGTTAGCTGTGATAGTAGTTCCTAGATATATTTGAGGGCTATCTGTGGTAACTTCTTCCACAATTTTTTCTTTTCTTGATCCTTATTTGAGTCAGTCTGATCAAAGATCACCTTACCCATTTTACTTGTAGGAATACTATTAATGAGTGCAATAATTTTATCATTATGTTCATCTATTCGCATCATTTCTAAAAATGGAACAGTAACCCTGACTTGAGAAAGTACTTGGAACATATCTATTACAGTGTACTTTGGTAATTCAGGAAAATTTATGTCCTCAAAAATTACCTTTTCTTTTCCCTTGGGAGTTTCATCATCATGAAGGTGCTGATTACTGACCTTGATATTTTGGGAGACAACTTCACCCTTTATATTTTTGTTATCCACTTTCTTTTCCCATATCCTGGGCTCTCTAATTTCCATGGGCTTTGAATCCACATTCTTAGCCTCCACCTTGATAGTCATTCCAGCTACATCTTTCTCCTTTACAAACAGACTACAAGGCTTACTTGAATCACCTGGAATAGTTCAATTTCTCAATTGTATGTTGTTCCTCACCTAGCAATTGTATATTTTTCAATCTCCTCATCAGATGGTCTTCTCAAAACAATATTATCTATCTCCAATTCATTTACAAAACAATCATTATCTCCTTCATTTGAAAACACTTGCTGGTGATGTACATCATTTTGTTGTCTTTGGATATCAACATCTCTGCCACATGGATCATCATATGTGGAGTAATATTCATAGGCCAAATCAACTGGTCCTAGTAATACATTAGTCATTGTATCTTGATCATGGGGAGACTGAGCATCTCCCTGGTCATCTTGAGATTCCACCATTGATTGTGCTACTACACATTGTTGCGAAGAATGTGGCATTCAACATAATTCACACCATGGTAAATTTTCTGTTACATTTAGAGAATGCTTTTGTAAGGGATCAGGTGGAACTTGATTATTTATTTGATTTCCTTGTATGGGCTTCCCATTATTCCAGTTAGTGTTGTAAGGATAATCCTGCAATCTAGGAGGCCTTTCATTTATTTGAAAATGGGGCTTGTCATTTTTTTCTTGCTTTTATAGTAGGGTAAGGACCTGATCTATCTTCTCATTAGTAGCCTGGGTTTACTAACCTTCTTTGGTTTGGTTCCTTGTACCTTTAGGAGCTTTGGGATCTTCCCTTCTCCCCACTTTGCTAGAAGCTCTTCTATTATTTTCAATATTTACTGCCATCTTATATGCCTGTCTCAAATTATGAGGATCTTTATCTCTTAGTAGATAACACATTTTAGCATCATAGGAATTACAATATACAACTAGGCACAAACTTTCATTAGGCCTTAAGTATGCAGGAACTCTTGTCATAGCTTTCTGGAAGTGAGCATTAAACTCAGTAACCAGTTCATTATATCCCTTCATATTATTATTGAAATCATTCAATTTAAACCCAGGGTTAGTTTGATCCCTGTATTGTTCCCTGAAGACTCTGCAAAAGGAATCTCTAGAATCAATACTAGCATCCAGTAACCCTCTATACCAATCTCTAGAATATTCAACCAATGACTGCATGAAATATTTCATTGCTACATCATCATCCTATAACTCAAAATCTTCAACAAAACCTTGGAAATATTTTAGATGATCTTCCCCACGAAAAGAATTATTACCAGTGAATTTTGGGATATATTTACGTGCATTATCAGGGACTTGATTTGGGTACCCCTGAATGTTGCCAAAGCATAGTTATCTATATCTATCATGAGGTGCTCCCCCACCACGCTCATTTCTGGGTGTGTCTTGTTGATCAACATCATTCTTATTACTCCCCTCTTTATCTTTCCCACCACTACCATCCTTTCTAGTTTTACCAGTGCTTCCCTCTTCATCCTTTGAGTAGGAAGTACTATTCTTGTGACCACCTCCACCTCCACCACCTTGGTTACCGCCACCACCCCCTTTATGGATTTTCTTTTCAGAATTCGTACTTAGTGACTCATTTTTACTTTGTCCTAAACTAGAAGATTCAGGGGTAGGTGTAGACATCTTTAGGAAAGCTATTATTCTTTCCATTTCGACATTGGCAGCTTCTATCTTTTCCTTCCTCAAATCAGCCTACAATTGATCATTTATCAATTGCAGTCTTAGGAGTTCAGGGTTTGGGGGGAAATCTAATGGCCTAGGATCAGTTTTAAACCCTTTTTTAGCAACATTATTTGTTTCAATATTAGTATCAACATTGTTCTTAGTATTGAAAACACCGTAAGAAATTTTCTTGGACTGATCAATAGGGGCTTTCCCATGATCCACAAAGGTTGCCTTCTTAGATCCAACAAATGGGTCAGAAGTTTTAGTAGCCAAGATAGAAGAGGTATATGTAGCAGTGGAAAAAGTCCCCATAGAAATTGTTGCCTTAGGCACCTCACGAGTCCTTTCAGAAGCTGCCTTAGCTACCTTTTCTTCAAAGGATTTTTGCTTAGCAACATCTTCTCTCATTTTTTCAACTTTCTTTTTCTGAGTATTTCTTTCGAGCTGCTTGGCCCAAAATATTTCTAGATTCTCTTTTCTTATCTTATCCCTACTATCCTCCACCTCTTGCAACATCTTTTCTTCTTCAATCAAGGCTTGCATATCCTTATCTATATCCATTTCATTTTTGAGGATATCTACTGCCTCACTTGGAGCAGGAGTATAATAAGGTTGTTCTACCTGATCTTCATCTTGAAGAAAATGCGCCTCCTCATCCAGAGAAGCCCCTCGTGGTTTGAAATTTTGTCCAGTGAAAACAAACATAGCACCAGGTGTTGTGGCCTCTAGGAACTGTTTATCCTGTTCCTAGAAACCCCATCTTTCTTCCTCTTTGGACATATCATTTTCAACCTCACGAGTCATTTCAATAGGAAAACTACCATGATCCATATTACATATAAAAACTTAAGAAGAATCTCCACTGATAAAAGCACTATTTACCTCAGTATTTAAAGTAGGAGAAAAAACATCAGGAGATGAAATAGAATTTCTTGGTGTATCATTTAATTTCACCCATCTTTTATCCTTTCCAGGTTTGAGTTCTAGCATTGGCTCCAGATTCTTCTTTGAATAACTTTTAGTCTTCTTTATGGATTTCGATGCACGAGGACCTTCCTTTGCACATTGCTTTTGGTAATTTATATGAATATTTGTGTTCGAGATATCAGAGTCACCACCCAAAATGTTGGGAATTATGAAGTGATTGCACTTCGCTTTTGCACTCATGACTTTGGATAAGATCCTAAACATTACCCGACACACTAACAAAGAGCATACGAAAACCAGACTTATGTTCTAGACTTGACAAATATACTCACAATTTAAAACAATTATTTTCCAGTAGTGAAGAATATCGTGACAAATGATTCTGACTATACCAGATATGCATTAGAGACTTTGAATTTGATAGGTCCCCAGCAGAGTCACCATTTTGTTGGTGTTTTTTTATTACAACCCAAGCGGACTTCCCAAGAACTTATATGAACTTTCCACGTTCAATGATAAAATTTTAGGAACTGATTGGACAACTCGATGAGAAGAAGCGATAATGCTAATTCTCCTACACTTTGGGCTCTATAAGACCCAGGAGGGTACTCCCTAAAATGTGCTTCTCAAATACAACTTAAACAATCTCAAATGCACATTCCTGAACAATAGATAGATTCTCCATTGACACTAAAAGGATGAAATCCTTCTAGAAATTGGCTATTCCTTGAAAGACTCAAGTCCTACTAGCAGAGAATCACAAACACAACTAAAATAGGTCGATAAGAAATATTTGAGAAAATGTTCTAAAATCAAAACTCAAGACATGAGAAACATAACCATAATTCGAATACTAGTGCCATATCCTAAAGCACAGAGTCAAATGAGAAAGAGTTGAACTATAGGGTAAATTTCATCTTAAACAATCATGATCTATATGAATTGCATTACAATCCATGTATCGGTATCAAAATCTATCACTACTTTATGAATCTAGCTGCTAACTTGCATGGAATTACACATTAACCAAAGCATTTAATTGACCCTTTGAACTAGCACCATCATTAAAACGTAATTCATAGTAAAGAACAATGAGGATCAATGAAAACAGTCTTGGACTAATATTTCATTAATAATTCACGCAAGATATCACAATGGGAGAGAAAATAAACTCAGGAGATTTTCATATTTAATAAAAACATGCCTAAGAACCCCATAATTGACCAAGTTCCTTTATCTGACTCTAGACTTTAACACAAGGACTCATAATTCATACTCTCTGTGTTACAAAATTCTACTCTCTCGAATCTCGACCTCAACAAAAGACCCTGTACCACGGCCCAAAATTCCCTTTTATTAATAAAGGGAGCAAAACATGCTTCCGACCAGAGGGTACACATGTCCATTTATCATTGGACCACAAATTCCCCATACAATTATATTTGCATCCGGCAAATGGAGGGAAAAGGCATAAGACAAAAATAATCATCAATTGCTATGGAGGAAGAAAAACGCCTTTCAAAAGGTAACTCATTCATACCAAAGGCATCTTTAACCGTTATAACACTTTACTCCACCTCAGCAGCTTGTACCTGAAGTCGAGAGAAGAATGCATATTTTCAAATGTAACTTTTGAGGCCAGACTTGTATTATACATGACCAAGTCGCAATTCTCAAACTTAGTACTCATATTTCAAACTCATTGGTGAACACCTTTTTCCATAATTCCTAATCTTCCTCAGATGGCCACTTAAAAGCAATAACCTGATTAATTTTATCTCTATATGGTGCATATTTTACCATTACTAAAGTGGCCTCCTTATCAAAGTCTTCTAAGAAACTAATGACAAACAATAGGTTCTCAAGTTTATTCTCTAGCATACCAATGCCAACATTTATGCATATTTCATGTGTCTGAGCTATCATTATATTAGTCATTTGATCTTTCCAAACCTGCAAAGGTTTCACCTCATCATGACTATGCAAAATTTATGGTAATGGAGTTAATTCCATTCCATCATACTTGGCCTTCAACTCTTTGATCTTTAATTCCATAGGGGAAACATACCCTTGAAAATTTTGCTCCATAATTCCTTTGTAAAATTGACAAGTTGACATAACCATAGGATACTTATCCCCATGTTGTTTTGCACCCACTACCATAAATGTCAGTTTCTCAATTTTGGGGTGCCATCTATCTAGCAATGGGGTGACCAACTCTTTATCTCTTGGGAACATCTTGAGTGCTTGCAACATCAGAGTATAGCTTGCATGAATACTATTTAGTTTTCCCTGGACTCTCCTGTTTAAGTGTCTCAACACAGTGTCCACAATCACCAAATTTCTTTTCCCCGCTGACTCCTGGATTTGTTACACCATCTCTTTATGCTCCTCAAACTAACAAATTATTTTTTCCCTAGAGAGTCCTCCTCCTGGGCTATTAGCCCTTTCAATTGTAATAGGAACCTATCCCATTCTATATGGAACAATAGCTAAGGACTATTCTTGTGAAGAGGGTTGAGGTTGCTCCACTGGTGGGTCAAAAATAGTGCGACTAGAGCTAGCCTGCCCTGGAGATTTCAATGTCTCCATTTGTTGCTTTAGTAATGCCAACTCAGTTTCTAGCTCTGCCACCTTTTGTGTACTCCTATTATATTCAATAATAAGGTCATTGTATTGGCCTCTCAAAGTATCTCGATCCTTAGTCAAATCCTCAACAGTTGCCCTAGTGAACTTGGCAACATTTACTACCAAATCTGCAGCCTCTAATGCTGGAGTGTCAGCAACTCTTCTTACAACAAGGTGACCACTAAAATCAGATGGTTATGCAACTATTGTCTTCCTAGATCCAGTGGACAAAGACCAAATTTCCAAGGCATCCCACTCCTCACTAAAGGCTGACCCTTTAAGTGACAATGCAACTTCTTCCTCAGTTGCAAGAAGTGGCCTATTGGCCATTCTTATTGTATCGAACATCACAACATCAACAATATCCCACTCAGGAAGTAACAGTACTCCACTCTTCTATACCAATGCTCGACCTTGCTCTGGTTTTATCTCTTTGAATCTCTCCTTCATCTGCAACCTGACATTGGACTGAATTAGTTGTTTTGGGAGCTCAGGGTGCAAACTTCTTTCTTGAGCCACCTTCTCAACTTATAGTGAAACATGTGCCCTCCATACAAAATCCTTAAAAGCATCGTCTTGATAAAATAATCATCCATCATGAATTCTCTGCAAGCCTCCATCCTGAGGTCATCATTGTTGGTTATCCCCTTTATTTCATCTTTTCCCGGCCTTAAAAAAATCGCTCTAGAATTTGATGGAATGTCTTGTGGAAAAGATGGAATTACCTGATGCATATCATCAAGAGTGACCATGATCTCTTCATCATCATCATATTCAACCATCTTTTTTCTTTCAATTTTCTATCTCTTTGGTGATGATGGACATGTTTGACCAGAAGGCCTTAGAGGGGAATCCAGATCAACAATATTAGGCAATGACTGCCCTGAAGATGATGCTACAACACTCTTAGCAACTTCTTCAACCATACTTCCCCTTTTCCTAGAAAATATCCTAATAATTTTCGGGGGTTTATAGGTAGGTCTTTCCTCCAACCTTACCTCAGGGTATTCCTCAATAGTTTGTGACTTTCCCCTATCTTCCACAACCTGCTCATCCTTCAAAATCCCCACTAAACTTTCAAAATTGTTAATAACATACATAGCCCTATTCAACTCACCGCTAATATTTGGTATGGGATTAAAAGCAGGTATCTTTTCTTGCTTCTTCTTCACCATCTTGGTAAAGGCAATATATTTTTCTTTTCTCTCTTCTTGTATCTCCGAATAAAAAATGTTCTTGATAATGTCCTCAGGGAAATAGAAATTGTGGATGAAAGTTCTAGTCTGGTGCTTGACCTTCATTTTTAGAAATGAAACCCTTAGGGTCATGATTCCTAGGGCGTACATTCTTTAATCCATAAGGTCTAAGCAATGTGTACAAATCTTTCCATCCTCTCTTTTCCATAACAAAGTCAACAAACGATGTATACTCAGGAAGGAAAGATCCCTTCTTTTGTTCTATTGGCAAATGTATATCCTGAGCACAACCCAACTATCTCATGATTTCTAAAAACCCAATTCTCAGAGGCACATCCCTCGATAAAACATATGGGTTTATATTAGTGCCATATACTCTAAAAATTGTTGTATTATGATAAGGGATAATATCTCCCCAATTATGTGTCAAATTTAATTCAGGTCTTCTTTCTATTGGCCTCAAGAAGTCACAAATCTCCTTAGGAATCTTGGGTGGATTATGAACCAAAACTCTTCTCAATTTGAACCCAAAAACATTTTGGAACATCACATAATCAAATTTATGATCATGCCTATCAAGGACCCTGATCCAATATTGGACAGGCATGTCAACATCATCTTCTCTTTTCTTCAATTCCATATCCTGTCCAAAAACTGCCTGGCCCCTATACAAAAACATGTGCATCAACAGGGAAAACCATCTGAAACCAAGCAGAGTCCTTCCTTCCTTAAGGGCCACCAGACACCTAGGCATTTTTTCTGCCAAATAAGTGGCAAAATCATATACCACATTAAAACCTAGATGTTGGAGATTTACGGCCATGTACATGATGTCATTAGGTAGAGTAGTCTTCAAACTAATTCCAAGAACCTGACACAAGGCACAAACTGTCTTCCTAAAATAGTTAGAAAAGTAATTCACATGAAAAGGCTTTGGCTTATTTTTACCAATCACTACCTACTTATTCTTTCCTCTTCCAGAGGTTGCCAAATGAGGTATCAACAAAGATGTTCTAAACAAACCCTTAGTATTTCTGTATTCTTCTATGAAAACCTCAAGATCAATAGTAACCATATCCCGACTCCATTCATGCAGACCAAAGATCTCTATAATTTCCTCCCTGGTTATTTTTACCATTTCTATACCAAAATATGTTCTGATGACTCTGGTTACAGGGTCATACCTTGTAGCAACATCTTTTAACAAATCTACATCTAGATAGACATTTGGAACCACTAGCTTACCAAGATCCAACCTCCAAGGGTTACACAAAGGAGCACACAAATTCCTGTTCCCAAACCAATTTGAAAACAATTGCCATCTAGTATATGGTAGCTCAGCATCTCGAATCACACATTGTTTATCAGTTAACCCTTCCAGGAGTAAGGGCCCATAAAACAAAGCCTCTCCCTCAAGCTTTTTGCTGGTAGAGAGTTTTAATAAGTCTATAACATCCTGGGAAAAGGACCTAGTAGAGGTTTCAGAGCCGGAGCTTCGGGCCTTGGGTGCCATTTACAGAAGACAAAAAATAGTCCAAGCTAGGATTTTGAAGTATTAGACAATTATAGCCTTACACCCTATAGCCTCAAACAAAATACTTCACAATTCAAGAAGCTTCAACAATTATCGGGACAAGCTTTAAAACATTTTAAAGCAGATTAACCCATACAATCCTTTAGGAACAAGACAAAATGTAGTCGACATTTGTTCTTAAACAAACATAAGATCTTCTGAAAACACAGGATATGGTATATATGTTACTTACAGTTTTGCTTGCAAAATATGTCAATGGCAGTGATGCTGAATTTTCACGAAAATGACTCGCTTCACTTGGTATCAGGAAACTCTTCTTTGGCATGGAAATACGCACAAAAATAGCAATTGAATGATCTTTTAGCATTTAATTTTGGGAGCATAATCTGAACTCAACCATTTCTATTCACTCGCATTAGATAAAATGACTATAGTACAACACGAACTTATTTCAAATACCAGCCATTAATCTGAATCTATGTAAGCCAAAAAGAATGACTCAGATCGAGTCAATATGGTTTGAAAATGCCACGTTTGTTCACCAAACCTCAGGTGAATAGAAATGCACCTACAGGACACCACCTCAGCATGAACGGGTCCCATATTGATCATCTCTTATACGGTATTGGAATCCACATGTCAACAATTCGCACACCTCACAGAATTATTAAAACTGGTGTTTTAATTGTGCGAGGAACGACCATGATGCATTGTTAAAAGACAATCGTCAGCATCAGTGTACTTCATTGATTAGCGAACAAGGACTAGGCCCCACGATCATAGGTGACAGATGGAAGCATCTCACATACCTTGCAACATTGTCGTGATGTCATCGAAAACCTTGCGAGGCCAATGGGGAATGGTCAGGATGAAAATCATTCCATCTGATGGTTATGAAACCTGCACATGTGAAAAAGTTATTCATAAAAAAGGGGACTGACTAGGTGGATGAGGAAATCGACCCTCGAGGAAGAAAATTTTAGAGATTAGTCTAAAACTTTAGTCATTTATCAACCTAACACTAAGGGAAGAATTAAAATGTAGTCAAAACACAAAAAGACCGAAAGGGCAGGTAAAGAGGGGCCAGTAATGCAATGGCTAAAAAGGGTTCAGACCACAACTTGTGTGACCAACCACCTACAATAACAAGTCAACACATGAATAGAACAACCACAACCAAAACTAATGGCAAAACCCCAAAACCCAAAGACAAACCAATAGAGCCAAGCACCAAGGACACAATAAATAAGCAGACTCATGGGGAAAATTTTAAAAGCTCCACCACCCTCTCCATACTTTTAAAAGAAAAAAAATAAGAAAAAGAGGAGTGTCCTCTCGAGATTGGATCCCGAGAAGACCAAGGGAGTTAGTTTTGAAATTTTCACGGGTCATGAAATTAACCCGACCCCGTTGAGGTAAAAGGAATAAAAAAAATAAAGTAAAGGGAGTAGGATCGGATGTAGGTTCAGACTGTACATTGGAACCAGGGAAAAATGTTCTCGTTTAGGTTTTTTTCCCGCTTTGCTCCTGCTTGGTGCCTATTCTCATTTCGGTCCCACTCTGAGAAACTCCCGCATCCCGCACAAGCAATGGAAGGGAGCTGCATGAAATGGATTTGATGGAAGTTTACAAGAAAATTTTTAAGCGGATGCAAATTGGCAGATACAAAGCCGATCCTACAACCTTTCACCAATGCCCTTTCTATCACAAAATTCCTCAAAGAAATTGTAGCTTCGAAGTAGAAATGTATTCTCACAAAATGACATGATGGCAAGATTCACACAAATCGGATTTGTTAGAAAGAATTTGAAACTTCCAAGCAAATTCAATTGGCGGCTATAAATCCAAAGTCCACGACCTCTTGAGAACATCCTTGCTACACCATGAAAGAATACAAAATATGTGTAGCATTTGAAAAAATGTGTGGAGGAAAAGCGTGATCTAGTGGATTTTATGATTGCAGAATATGCATGAAATGCAAGTGTTGAAAAGGATCTAAATCCTTTCAAGCGAATGCTTGCAAAGTGTGGGAACAAGAAAAAGGGTGTGACCTATCGTCTGTTTGACTGAATGCCTCAGGAAGTGGCTTACCATTGAATGGAATATGAATCTTGCATGATATACACAAAACCTAAATGATGAAAGGCTTTAAAAACGTTCAAGCAAATGCTATCGAAAAGTGTAAAGCCTAAGTCCAAAGGCATTTTTAGCATCTCCTACCCGCATCAAAAATATGGAAGCGTAGACAATGCAAATGCATTGTTTAGACAGAGTACTTGAAAGAAATGTCATCTCATGGAATGAAAATTTGCAGGCAACAAATAGGAAATGTGGAAACTTTAAGCAAAATCAGCCAATGTGGAAACATGAACAAGATCTAGAAACAAAGACAAGGCAAATGAACTATTTGTCATAATGCTCTAAAGAAGTGTCAAAACAAAAAAAATGTCGGCAAAATTCGTGCAACGAAATAGATTTATTGCAAAAGCCTTTTTAAGAAGATATGTGTGTAAAATGTTGAGGCCAAAATAGAGCACTTGAAATTTTTTGATTGAAGGACTCGGTGAAATGTCATCCCATGAAATACAAGAATTTTAGGGACTTACATATTGTTTTGATTGAATCATACCTTTGAAGTTTCATGCAAATGCAATTGTTTGATTTACACATGAAGGTGGATTCAGGGCAGTAGAAGGTTTTTTAATGCAAACTATATTGGAAAATGTGAAGCTTAGATTAGATAGGGTAAGGAGAGGCATGCAAATTGCTTGAAAAAATGCCTAAATGAGATGCGGCCTCTCTCATTAAACACCATGATTGCAGACTTGTGCACAAGATGATTTGGATAAATGGGAGATTTTAAACCTTCAAGTAAATGCAATTGATGGGGGAAGTTGAATTCCACCGTGTTGACCTGTATCCTCTTTGCCAACGCTAAAAGGGGAGCTTTGGAATATGGTATGAACAAAGCATGAAGGGTTCTATAATTTTTTCTAAATATTATCACTACCATTATCTTGGTAAATATGCATGCAAAATCTCAAAACCCACGATTAGATGTTGGGCGGATCTGTATGTTAAATGTGAAAGCACAAATAATACCTTAAGTGAGACGGGGATTTCTAATTGACAACATGATCTTTGAGTCTATTTGATCTATCCCAATCAATAGGGATGTGAGAGTCAAGTTATTTGGTGGTGATGAGGCTCAAGTATTATTACAATCTACCAACTAAAATTCTTGCAAGTTTTTGCAGTTTCTTGGGAACCAAGGTGTCCTATAAAATTGAGGTATGGGATGTGAAAAGGAAAGAGTTGGCTCATGAATATTGTTACAAAGGGGATTACTGCATTTACAGTCTTACAAGGGAGTTCTTTCATGTATATTGGAGATGAGAAAGGGAATTTTTCTATTTTACAGTTGGAATGAGAATCAAACAAAAAAATATGTGTACACATAATAGAGTTGATAAGGGTTTAGAAAATTTTAAGTGACAACAGTTGGTATTTGCATCCACTATAATGAAGGTGCTTGCCGATTTCATAAAATGCAAAGAGTGCCAAGATTTTGAATGAGCATATTCTGTGATTAAATAGCATTAATTTAAAAGGGATTTAATTATTATTTCAATTATGGAAATGAAAATTTTACTTGCATTTAGTTGAAATAATTTAAAATCAAATTGTTTGAATTGATTAATTTTGTAAATCATTTAATGCATGTTTATATTTGTTGGTGCTTTTGAAAGTGGGAATGATGATGACTGAAAGAATTTAATGCTCATGGGCTTGATGTAATGATGAAATATGAAAAAGATTTTGAAAATGATTTACAAAGAAAAGATGAAAAAGAGGAAAGATTTTATGATGAAATAATGAAATTGGCAGTAAACTGAGTCTTTGGTGGTTCCATTTGGAGAAATTATTGGAAGAAGATGTTGTACATCGTGCAAGATGAAGAACTAAAGTCAAACTAGGAATTGCAATTGTGAACTAAAGTCGAAATGGAGGATGGAGTTCCAAACTGAAGTCAACTAAAATCATACAAAGGCTGAAACAAAAAGTTTTTGGTGAAGAATAACATGCATACAAAAGCTACAACTTTTGATGTCTCAGTTGGGATTAATTGTCAAATGGAGCTCATTTGTAAGGGTTAGATTTTTAGGAAAGTAGTTAGACATTTTGCTTAGAGCTGATTACAGTTTAGTAGTAGGATAGATGATGCATTTTTCTGTTTTTCTTAGTTTAGTTGAGGTAATTTGAGGATATTGGTTTCCGTACACTGGTGAATTTTCCATAATTGTAAATATTGTTTATCTGTTTTTCAGTAGTAGAAATAGTCGGATTCAAATCTGTCTTAAGTTATGCTTTGAAATGATATTTTTTTCGTTAATCATTTGATTTGGATTTTTTTGAGGAATGAGTAAAGTTTGTCTTTTCTTTTATTTGAATTGTGATTCGCAATCTGTTGTTAAAGTTTTCATTGTGAATGAATATTCAAATTTGTATTGATTACAAGTTGGTTTGTTCTAAAGTTTGGTTTTAAGAATTCCTTAAAGAGTAACATGTCTGGTTAACTGAATGAATCAACATTATTTTATCTCTTGTGTCCCTGATCTATCTTTTGCCCTTTTTTATACCCCCTATTAGAGTAGGTTTTGATAGAAGTTTGATTTTATAGCAAGAAAAAATCTCAATTACTAGCAAGCCCCTTGAACATTACAACCTCATTGACCGCTCAACAAAACAACACAGTTGAGAACCAACTACAAAGACCTTGGAAGATAGGTGATTTTACATCAGTTGCCTTTTTTAGGAGAAATAGAGTAGAGATATTATGTTTAAATGTTGTTGTGTCAATTTGTCCATCAACATAATCTGCGGTAGAAGGAGGGCCACTTGAGAAATTTTGGTTTGTCATATGGGAGTGGGCTAGATTTTGGGAAACCTAGCTCTAATGGATAGTCCTTTGGATATCCTCGGGATTATTTATGAAATTTTGCTTCACATGTATAATAGGCTTCCCTTATTTTCTGACAATGGACAAAAAGCTTCAAACCATTTTAAGATTTGCAGGGATTTATTAACTTTTCTCAGGGTTCGATACAAAGATATCGCTTGTCAGCTATTCATCGAAACACTTCAAGTAATAGAACGAAAATGGTATGTTAATCTCTCACCAATTACTATTTGTTCATGGATGGAGTTGGAAGTGTTATTCTTAGATCGATTTGATCCTTATGCGCATATGCGAAACCCATCACTTCAATTTGGAACTGTGAAAAGATCACCACATGAATCCATTATGCAGTTTAATCATAGGTTCCTTCTCATGTTTAAATGAGTTGCAGATTCAAATTTGGTTATAAATGATTATGTGGTAAAAGAGCATTATTATTGGGGTTTGAGTACTTTATTGGTAGCAAGAATTAAATGTTGTGGCGAAGTTACCACCTTATGGGATGCATTTATAAAATCTCTCTTGCTAGCACAATCTGGACAAGACATTAGAAATATGCATAATAAAAGTAAGAACTATAATGATCTTGTACTTGAAAACTGCCATCCTTCGCATCTTTTCATTGGTTTACCCACAACGCCTACCCACATTAAAATTCAAGCTTTGAAAAATCCAATGACAAAAGTAAATATTCCATCTACTAATGAAGTTGTAACTATATCATCTCTTTTCGATCATACTCCAACACAATGCATTATATCATTTTGATGTTTTATTCGACAAAGAGCATGAAACCGATTTAAATTTGAAGTATAATATCAAGCTACAATCTGATTTTATTGGGAATGTTAATACTAACGGTAATATTGAAAAACATGAATTATCAACACATGGCTGCTATTTATTCTCGATTTTGGGTGATATTTGCATTAGCTTTTGGAGTCTTATGTTGTTTATTCTTGCTCCAAGTGGTGTTTGTATTAGTCTCATTTGGTTTTGGCTATGTTCTTCGCTTCATCTTGCAATGGGTGGGGACAAAAATTGTGTTTAGCCTAAGTCCTATGTTTCTGCTAAGCAGAGGAAGGAGGTGTGGGAGATTTTAGATAAGGGTGGCTTAATTGTGTATATGGAGAAATTGCATGGCTACAATCTTAGGTCATCGATATGGTTGCTCAAGGGTGGAATGAGAGAACCCTGAATTTGGGATTTAGGGAAGTTGTGGTGGATGAAGAATTCATAGCCCAAATTACTGGTTTGGCTGTGCAGGGTATGAAGGTGTTTAGAGACAAGAAAGACTCACAGGATGCGATGTCTATTTTCTTCAAAGGGAATGTGGCTGCTACTTTGAGAAAGGTGAAGAGTGGTGGTTATCACAAGAGTTCTTTGAAAGCACTTTGGTGTGATGTGGTGTAAGATATTATGAGGTATGTCACCTTGGAAGGAAGGTATACAGTGATTAACAATTACCATTTCCTTTTGCTAAACCATTTTCAGCATAAGAAATGGGTTTCCTTTCCTTACTATTTGTTGATGTCACTTGACACAGGGATTAAGGAACATATGAAAAACCCTAAGAACCTTATCTTGCATGTGGGGCTAATTTTCCTGATCTATGAACATGTCAAAGTGCATGAGGTGCACAAATCTCTTGTGTCTTCGAAGGAAAATGTTGTTAAACCTCGAGAGGGTTATGAGATGAATTCGGGTGAGGAAAGGGTTAGTAAAAAAGCTAAGAAGAGGAGGCTAATTTTGAGCAAAGAGTCCGAGTCTGATAGGGATGATGATGCTGACTATGTCCTAGACTCCTATGCCTATTTTGAGGAGGGACCCTCTTCCCCTGTTCTGGGTAAAATTGAGAATAGGAAGCCAGATGACAAAGAGGGTTATACTACTTTCAGTGATGATGTGGATGTGAAGTCTCATCCTAAGGGGGATAAGGACAAAAAAGAACTTTATGGGGAAGCTTCCTCTCCTCCCCCAACAACTAGACATGTGCAAGAGACTGAGGAGGGGAGATGAAAGAGAAGGGAGCTGAGAATTGCTAGCCAAATCTTGGAGAAGGGTTTCCCTCTTTCCTTGGTTGGTGGTATCTATGGTGAGGCATCTCTGAGTGCTGAAATTGGGATGAAGTAGGGGAAGGAAAGGGGTGTGGATGGTGGGAATGCTATGGGAACTAGCAAAGTGGATGGGGATAGGTTGTTGAAAAGGAAGACTATTGTGGAGGAAATCACTTGCTCCATTTGAAAGATGAAGTATCTTGTCTCAGCTGGCAAAGGTAAGGATATTTCTGCTGATAAGGTTCAGGTTAGTTCTTTTGATGAGGATGTTGTTGTGGGGAATCGAGTTGAGAACTTTGATAGGGAGGAATCGTCTGATGTTTTGGGCTCTTCTTGTGAGAGTGCTAATGTGCAGTTTAAAATTTTTAAATGGTTCTTTCATGAGATTAATAGGATTAATGTTAGAATTAGAGGTGTTGCTAGTAAGGTTGAGGACCCTGCTATCCAAAGCCAAATTGATAATCTGATAGAGTCTCTTAATATTGTGGCTAATACTATGGTGGAGGAAACCATTAATTTGAAACAAAATTTGGAAGGTAGAATCTTATCCGTTGAGGATAAATTTGATAAAATGTGGAAAGTTGTGATGAAGAGTGGAGATGCTTCTAAGGTTTTGGACATTTTGGATTCTGCCAAGGTGATATCCCCTATGATTACTATGAAGATGAGAAAAGATACTGTGTTTGTTGATGATACTTCTGTTGGGGGTAAGTTGCTGGATGTGGGTTGTGCTGGTGAGAAGGATGTTGTTAAATGTAGTGTTTAGAATGATGAGGTAAAAACTGGTGGGCTGAGGGTTAGAAATAGAAAAATAATGAAAGCTCAGGTCGGGGCCTCTGGTATAGAGGTGTCTAATACTATGGACAATGCACATAAGATGGTTGCTACTGATATGGAAGCTATAGAGATTTTGAAGAATATGTAGTGTTGTTGGCTGGCTTCCCTCTTTTTGGCTGATGGTTTGTTGTTGTTGGGCTGATTGTTGTGTTATGTTGTTTTATTTTATTATCAACTGCTTTATTTTGTAAAGGGTTTTGGGCCCCTTCAAAATCCATTTTTTACTTCTAATCAAAACACAAGACTGTTGTCATCAAAAATCCGCAATACCTCCCAACGCTTTGAACAACTATTCTGACCAAAATGAGAATCAATGTGATGAGGGATAAAAAAAATAGCACAGTTCATGCTGGTTAGATACCCCATGTATGCAAAATCGAATAAAGGAGAAGTTGGAAGAATTAGGAGATCCGAAGCTATCAGAGCTTGTTAGGCTAAATGGATGTAGGATACATCGAACAAATCAACACGCTCAGATGGACTGCCATGTTTTCCTTGGTAGGATGGAGTTATATTTCAAATAATTGATCACCGTTGAAGGAATAATTATGGAAGATCCCTGGAATACTTTTCCACTCAGTGAGGAAGATGAAACAACTAACACACATGAAAATGATAATGACTCCATCCACAACGATGAGGGTAGCTGTGGGAATGTGCTAATATTTTCCCCATCATCTAATGACCGCGATCCTTGCATCGAGATGGATTCAACAATTGATGAAGATTCTCTACCTTGCACAGATTTGCTCGATGTGGAAAATGAGTTTATCGATGCATTCATAGATTCTTTCATGATGATGGGTAAGGAAGAAACACCTTGTGACAAGTTAACACAGGAAAACGACTCTGCTGATCTGAATAATGAATAGATTGAAATAGAGAACACACTTCTGGATAAGATTGTAAATCATTCTCATGGTCAAAGACAAGGACTTGAATGCCAAAATGACTCTTCAAGGGAAGAAGCTAGAATAGATGAGTAGATTCACCAAGTGTTGCCTAACGATCAAGTACATCAGATTTATGTATGTCAAGAAAATAGATTGGATTTTGATGCTAATTAGAATATTAACATGAATGACTAATGTTTTACTGCAACAAGGAATGTATGATAAGTTGCAATTGGATAAAGCAAAAGGATATCAAGCAGACTATCAAGAGGCTGCTCCAAAAATTGAATCCCTTCAACATGATGAATAAAATGAAATGAGGAAGTATCTTCTTGTTTTTGATTTTGTTTATTCAAATGATTTGTTTGAAGATCCTCATTTTTCATGCATTGCTGAATTTGACCTTAATAGCGATAAAATTGACATTGACTCACATGTTCTTGTTGATGATACACAAAAGCATGAACTGGGGAAGTGTTTTCTTGGATTTAACTTTGTGCATTCAAATGAGCTTTTCAAAGAAAATTCTTGTTTACTATTTACCAAAATTTTTAGAATTAATGATGATGAGTTGGATGTTGATTCTAAAACTCTTGTGGGTGACATGTTTGAAGAGAGTGTTGAAAGAAATGCTCCATCTCGGGAAGAGGTGGGTTTACAAACCTTGCAAGTTGACAATGGAGATGATTTGCTGCTTAGTCCTTCTAGGGAGACCAAGAAAATTAGCGACTTTGTACCCAAGATGAGTGCAAAAATTTTGGCACATGAATATTCGAGCTACATAACGAACCTCATTGTAGATGACTCATGTAATATTCATCCTCTTAGATCACATTACAAGGTAAGGTGCTCTGATTTTCTATCAGGAGGGGAGAGTGTCCTGATAGGTAAGGGAAATTTTGAACAAATTGTCTTAAAGGTTGATGAGGCTGACCATTTAATTGGTGATGCATGTACTTTAGAAAACATGATTGAAGTTAATGGTCCCTGTGAGATCAAATACACTAGTTTGCTATTCAAAACTAGTGTTGATGTGATAAGGATATGCATGAAATGTTTGAACTAGGTTTAGATGTCTTGAATGCTAATGATACATTGATAATGGATGTCCTTTATGTTGACATGCATGTACTGTAGTGAAACGGAACAACGTTTCATGAGTTGAGACCTCAAGAGGAGGATTCGTACAACACAAGTCTACACCAGCAACTGAAGATCTTTTAAATTAGGTGGTGTCTTTTCATTACCCTCTATGTTTTAATGATTTTTAGTTTGATTATGATGTTGGGGACAATAAAATGTGTTTGTGGGTAAATCATGACAAGGCTGAGAACTCACAACCATTAATATTTCAAACTTTATACCTTCAGAATGAATTTACTACACATAAACTTTATATTTCTGAGTATAAAGATAAATTTGCTAGGTTTAGAACTATACCTATTAAGTTAACACTTCTACATATAATGAAAAATTAGTATGGTGGATGTACAAATTTTCATAATTTTATGTTTGTAGAGCTCGATTTCGGAGTTAGTTTAGGACTAGAATTGGTTAGTGTTAGTTTTCTTTTTGTTTTGGTTTCTGTTGTTTGTTTTAGTTTGTTTTCTTTTGTTCGGTTTTTTTATTTTTTATTTTTTCTGTGTCCTCTTGTTTTTGTTTCATTTCTAGGTTCGTCTGTTTCTCTTTTGTTTTTTATCTTTTGTTGTTTATTTGTTGGTTTTTGTTCTTGTTTTCTGTTTTGGTTTTGTTGGTTTGTCGTGTCTATCTATGCATTCTTTTCTTTTGCTCTTTTCTTTTTGTCTATTTATTTTCTTTCATTTGGGGGGTTCCTCTCATTGACAGTAGAAGCTGAGTTATTGTATGCAAGTTATGCCGAAAGGTGAATCTATTGATAGTTTTTTGTCCGTATTTTCAAACACTTGATCATTGAGTTGCTTTGAAAACCTTGATTTACCTTCATCCATTTCAAATTGGGGAATGCTAGCATGGATTAGGACTTGGTACATTATACAGTTTTAGGGAGTTTTTGAAAGTCTATCACGATCTACACACCTTAAGAAATCCATCAGTTGGTTTACATCCGATGGGGTAGCTCTATTCCAAGTGAAAAATATAAAGAGTTACATTTCTTTCATGAATTCCATTGTGGTTCTCAACCCGCTACTTAAGATTTATTGCTTGAGGACTGAGGGAAAACCATATAATATACTTTAAAAGAATCAACACCTAAGAAAATGAGGAAATAAAAGAAATATGAAAATTAACTCAATCAAAAAGGGTGATTTTAGTATCTCTATTGGGGCTATAGACATCTAGCTAGAAGTAGAGTGATGCTTAGAGAGAACCGGAGGTATCTCTGTCGTGGCTATAGATGCTTGTCTAGCAGTAGAGCTTTTCCCAAGATATCATTGCACGTTAGAAATGTAACTCAAAACTACGTAGCTTGGGTAGAGTCTATTCCACTTTGATCATGGCAATGCTTATGGAAGGGAATGAGTCATTTGCACAAAAAAATAGATTTCAGTTTCATCTTAGACCTCTATGATGTCCTAGTTTTGATTGTGTTTGCACTTCTTAGATTGCCTTGAATGAGTGTGAACTAGAGATTTAGGGTATTTGGAGGGTTATGCATTTTAAAACGCTTAGAGAATTTTCCCAGCCGAGTCGCCATTTGTTATGCCTTGCATACACACCCCAAATTTTGCTTGGAAAAGTTGAGGACCCCCTTTGCTTTCTTTCATTTTGATGGTTTCTTTTGTCGGGATCAGGTTGTGAGATGGAATCAACACTTGACACCTTTTGGGGTTCCAAGTCCTTGTTCCGCTTTGACTTCGATCTTCATTTCCTTTGTGCTCCTTTTGTTTGGTTTGGGATCAGATCAGAACTGGAACAAGGAACCTTTCTAAGGTTCCTATTCCTGGTTCCGTCTTGATCCTGATTCCCCGCTTTGCCTTCGGGTGTTGTTCGAGTTCACGTTCCTTGTCTGAACCCGATCTTGATCCTTGTCTTTTTGTCGTGATGTTTTCTTTTCATCTCCATCTTTCATTCTTTTGTTTTGGTCGTGTTTGTTGTCTCATTTTTTCGTCTTTGTCCTCGCCTTGTCATGTCATTTGTTCATTTTCTGGTTGTCATTGGTCTCCTCTGTTTCTTCTTTCTTTGTTTCTCATCGTCATTGGTTTGGTTTTTGTGTCACTTGATTCTTTAGAATAAATAAATCTTTTATTTAAAAAGGTTTGATTGTGAAATATTAAAAAATACAAAAACATTAAAAAAAATTATTAGAAAATTTAAAATAAAAGAAATAAAATTTATTTAATTTTAAATTTTAAAATAAAATAAATCTTTTAATTTTAAAAGATTTATAAGGTTAAAATTTAAGAATAATAAATTTTAAAATATTTTAAAATTTAAATAAAAGTAAAATAGCAGTTAATCTTTTAAATTTAAAATAAATGAATCTTTTTATTTAAAAAGATTTATGTTTAAAAATGTAAAAATCATAAAATAAAATAAAAAGAATCTTAAAACAAATAAAATAAATCTTTTAATTTTAAAAGAATTAAAACTCTAAAATCTAATGACACAAAAATAGAAAAATCTTAAAAAATGAAATAAAATAAAACAATGAAAGCACAAATAGTAAATGTTCAAGGCTTATTTTCAGCCCTCAAAACCCTAGAATTAGACCCAATGTTGGAATTGCACAAACATAAGTTTCATGTGCAAAAATAAACCCGATCCTGCTCCATACTTTTAAAAGAAAAAAAATAATAAAAAGAGGAGTGTCCTCTCGGGATTGGATCTTGAGAAGACCAAGGGAGTTAGTTTTGAAATGTTCACAGATCATGAAATTAACCTGACCTCGCTAAGGTAAAATGAATAAAAAAATAAGTAAAGGGAGTGGGATCGAATGCGGGTTTGGACTGTACATTGGAACTAGGGAAAATGTTCTCATTCAAGTTTTGTTCTCACTCCGCTCCCGCTTGGTGCTTGCTCCTGTTTCAGTCCCACTCTGAGCAACTCCTGCATCCCACACAGGCAATGAAAGGGATCTGCACGTATAATTGAGGATTTATTCTGCAAGATCAGATCATTAGCAACATGCATATATATTAATCAAATCCACAAATATCAATAGAATGCATAGGAATAAATAAAAGAAATAGATGAAACGAGCTCACCAATTCCTTTATCCTCCATGACTGATTTCTATTGTACCTTTTAGCTTTGCTGAAATGTGAAGTATGCCCTCAGATTGTGATGAGCGATTCTAAATAATGACTAGTCCTAAGCAAAGTGTTGAAGGATTTCTTATAAAATTGCAAGAATGCAAGATGAAGAAGAAGAAGTCTAGAAATTAAAATTAAGATATATTAAGAGATGTCGAAATGAAGACAAAATTGGCATTTTATAGAAAATGCAATTTTGTATGGACGGATGAGATTAAAGATTGATAAGTGCCCTAGAATCTATGGTCAAGATTCAAAATAACAACCCCTTAATTAAGGTTAGGGCAACTCTAGGATGAAATTCAAATTGAGTGGATGAGATTTAATTTAAGAAATTAAATCAAGGGAAAAGAATACTTGTGATAGTGAGATAAAAATTAGTAAGTAGAAAAAGGATGAGTTAGAAAATCAAGTTATTTTAGAAATAACTTAATTTGCGGAGAGAAATGCTATTTTGAAATTAATTCCAAAATGGTGAATTGCATGCAATAGTAAATAATAATAATTTAAAATTATTTACTTGGAAAGAGGGAAATTGTCCATTTAAATAAAATGCTTTTATTTAAATTTAGAAAGAAAATCAATAAAACAATTTAATAATTAAGATTATTCAATTGTGGAGGAAAATTAGAAAGTGGGTAATTTTAAATATGATTTTATTTAAAATTAGAAAGAAAGTTGAAGAGGATAATAGTTAAATAAATAATAGGAATTTATTTAATTATGAGTAGACATAAATGATTAATGACGTATTAAATAAATAAATAAAGTTTTATTTATTTAAATAATCAAGAGGAAGTAATGGACTAATAGTAATTAAATAAATTTAGGAATTTATTTAATTATAGAGTGACATAAGCATTTAGCGATGTATTTAAATAATAAATGTAATTTATTTATTTAAATAGTCAGGAGGAATAAAAGACGTGAATTAATTAAATAATTAAGAATTATTTAATTAATAGTTGACATTGGATTATAGGACATAATTAAATATTTTAATTATGTTGAGACTAAGCATGATATAGAAAAATGTGGTTTGCGGGTCTAGGCCATTTTTATGTGTCTACAACATGAAATGGATTTGATGGAAGTTTTCAAGAAATTTTTTAAGTAGATGCAAATTGGCAAATACAAAGCCGATCCCACAACTTTTTGCCAGTGCCCTTTCTGTCACAGAATAGCTCAAAGAAATTGTAGCTTCATAGCAAAAATGTATTCTCACAAAATGCCATGATGGTAGGATTCACACAAATCGGATTTGTTGGAAAGCATTTGAAACTTCCAAGCAAATGCAATTGGCGGCTATACAGCCAAATTCTGCGACCTCTTGACAACATCCCTACCACGCCATGTATAGAAAAGAATACAAAACATGTGCATCATTTGAAAAAATGCGTGGAGGAAAAGCGTGATCCAGTGGATTTTATGATTGTAGAATATGCACGAAATGCAAGTTTTGAAAAGGATCTAAATCCTTTCAAGTGAATTCTTGCAAAGTGTGGGAACATGAACAAGGGTGCGGCCTGTCGTTTGTTTGACCGAATGCCTCAAGAAGTGGCTTACCATCGAATGGAATATGAATCTTGCACGATATACAAAAAACCTAAATGATGAAAGGATTTAAAAACGTTCAAGCAAATGCTATCGACAAGTATAAAGCCTAAGTTCAAAGGCATTTTCAGCATCTCCTACCCACACTAGAAATATGGAAGCGTAGACAATGCAAACACATTGTTTAGACATAGTACCTGAAAGAAATGTCATCTCATGGAATGAAAATTTGTAGGAAATGAATAGGAAATGTGGAAACTTTAAGAAAAATCAGCCAATATGGAAACATGAACAAGATCTGGAAACGAAGACAAGGAAAATCAACTATTTGGCAGAATGCCCTAAAGAAGTGTCAAAATGAAAAAGATGTTGGAAAAATTCGTGCAACGAAATAGATTTATTACAAAAGCATTTTTAAGAAGATATGTGTGCAAAATGTTGAGGCCGAAATAGGGCACTTGAAATTTTTTGATTGAAGGACTCGGTGAAACGTCATCCCACGAGATACAATAATTTCAAGGACTTCCGTATTTTTTGATTGAATCATGCCTTTGAAGTTTCGTGCAAATGCAATCAGCAGATTTGCACATGAAGGTGGATTCAAGGCAGTAGAAGTTTTTTTTAATGCAAAAATTATTGGCAAGTGTGAAGCCAAGATTAGCTAGGGTAAGGAGAGGCATGCAAACCGCTTGACAAAATGCTTGAATGAGATGCAACCTCTCTCGTTAAACATCATGATTGTAGACCTGTGCACAAGATGACTTGGATAATGGGAGATTTTAAACCTTCAAGTAAATGCAATTGACAGGGGAAGTTGAATTCCATCGTCTTGACTTGCATCCTCTTTTCCAGCGTTGAAAGGGGAGCTTTGGAATATGGTATGAACAAAGCACAAAGGGTACTAGAATTTTGTCTAAATATTATCACTACCATCATCTTGGTAAATATGCATGCAAAAGCTCAAAACCCATGATTAGATGTTGGTCAGATCTATATGTTAAATGTGAAAGCACAAATAATGCCTTTAGTGAGACGGGGATTTCTAATTGACAACATGATCTTTGACACTATTTGATCTATCCCAGTCAATAGGGATGGGAGAGTCAAGTTATTTGGTGGTGATGAGACTCAAGTATCATTACAATCTGCCAACTAAAATTCTTGCAAGTTTTTGTAGTTTCTTGGGAACCAAGGTGTCCTATAAAATTGAGGTATGGGATGTGAAAAGGAAAGAGTCGGCTCATGAATATCGTTACAAAGGGGATTACTACATTTAAAATCTTATAGGGGAGTTCTTTCATGTATATTGGAGATGAGAAAGGGAATGTTTCTGTTTTATAGTTGGAATGAGAATCAAACAAAAAAATATGTGTACACATAATGGAGTTGATAAGGCTTTAGAAAATTTGAAGTGAGAATAGTTGGTATTTGCATCCACTATAATGAAGGTGCTTGCCAGTGTCAGAAAATGTAAATAGTGCCAAGATTCTAAATGAGCATATTCTATGATTAAATAACATTAATTTAAAAGGGATTTAATTATTATTTTGATTATGGAAATGAAAATTTTACTTGCATTTAGTTGAAATAATTTAAAATCAAATTGTTTGAATTGATTAATTCTATAAATCATTTAATACATGTTTATATTTGTAGGTGATTTTGAAAGTGGGAATGATGATGACTGAAAGAATTTAACGCTCATGGGCCCGATGTAATGATGAAATGTTCAAAAGATTTTGAAAATGATTTACAAAGAAAAGATGCAAAAGAGGAAAGCTTTATGAAGAAATAATGAAATTGGTAGTAAACCGAGTCTTTGGTGGTTCCATTTGGAGTAATTATTGGAAGAAGATGTTGTACATCATGCAAGACAAAGAACTAAAGTCGAAATGGAGGATGGAGTTCCAAACTGAAGTCAACTAAAATCAGACAAAGGCTGAAACAAAAATTTTTTGGTGAAGAATGACATGCATACAAAAGCTACAGATTTTGATGTCTCGGTTGGGACAAGAATTATGTAATCAGTGAGCTATTAATTATCCAATGGAGCTCATTTGTAAGGGTTAGACTTTTAGGAAAGTAGTTAGACATTTTGCTTAGAGCTGATTACAGTTTAGTAGTAGGATAGACGGTACATTTTTCTGATTTTCTTAGTTTAGTTGAGGTAATTTGAGGATATTCATTTTCGTACATCGGTGAATTTTCCATAATTGTAAATATTGTTTATCTATTTTTCAGGAGTAGAAACAGTCAAATTCAAACTTTTCTTAAGTTATGCTTTGGAATGATATGTGTTATGTTAATAATTTGATTTGGAATTTTTTGAGGAATGAGTAAAGTTTATCTTTTCTTTTGTTCGAATTATGATTTACGATCCGCTTTTGATGTTTGCACTGTGAATGAATGTTCAGCTTTGTATTGATTATGGGTTGGTTTCTTTTGTAATTTGGTTTTAAGAATTCCTTGAAGAGTAACATGTTTGGTTAACTGAATGAATCAACATTCTTTTCTCTCTTGTGTCTCTGATCTATCTTTTTCCCTTTTTTTATACTCCCTATTAGAGTAGGTTTAGATAGAAGTTTGATTTTGCAGCAACCAAAAATCTCAATAACTAGCAGGCCCCTTGAACATTACAGCCTCATTAACCGCTCAACAAAACAACATAATTGAGAACCAACTACAAAGACCTTGGAAGATAGGTGATTTTAGACTAGTTGTCCTTTTTAGGAGAAATATAGTAGAGATATTTTGTTTAAATGTTGTTGTGTCAATTTGGCCATCAACGGGTTGAATAATTATAATGGGTTTAGTGCAAGTACATGGAGGAGGAATTAAAACCATTTTTATGTGGATAAAGGTGTAATCACCAAAAAGAAGTAATGAAGACATTATCCAATAGAGGATGGAATGTAGATAGAGGATAATTCTAATAACTTAATTCCACAACAAAAAGGTATATTATAGGTTTTACAAAGACATTAAATCCTTATTTTTTGTGCCCAAGACCAATTCCATTGTACCCTTGTTCAAAAAGAATTTTGAATCATATCCCACAATGTGTCTCCAAGTTTGAAAGAGTAGGATCTAATCACTAGCCTTGTCAAAATGAGATATATAGCCACATGTTGGATAAGTAGTAGTATAATTGGAAAAAATAAGAAGGAAAAATTCTTCCATAAGACTGTGGATGCATTATGATGAGAATACATACTTAGTTCCACAAGACATCTCTTAATGCTCCATAATATTACTCCTTGCCTGCCACTAGTTCCCTCATCCTTGCAATTACTAGGTATTGTACCTAACATATTCCTATCCTTAGGTATCTTATGTTCTTGGTTGAGTGATTATTGTATTTTGTTCATACTCATTTTGTATGCACCATGATTGGTGTGTGTGTAAGTTGTACTCCCATATTTGGTGTGAGTGTGCTTGTGGTCCTTGGAATGATCTCATAGCATGATGGTGTGGACCTAAGGGTACCATATGGTTGGGTGGTGTGGAACCACCATTGAGGATTATATGATCCAATGAAGAGCTCCAAAATCAAGTTCAAGGTTGGAAAATGATTCAAGTTTCAATTATTGTAATGTTATCTTATTTTAAAAAAATGTATAATATAGGAAATTTAAGTCCTACCTAATTGCATTAATATTATGAACCTCCTAAGTGGATGAACAATAAACCAAACACATAAGTGGTATTGGTGGTATAATTGCATTTATCATGTATCAACATTGGTGTCGATCACACATGTTATTCATATCTCCATTATTTTTTTTAATGAGGGTTAAAATGAATTAGAGCATATTTCAATTTCATTTTAAAATTAGCACTTTTCTTAGAAAACATTTATCTTGGTAATCTTGAAATCTTTAGTTATCTTTTTGGGTTTTCTTATGTGTTTGGGTGCAAGAACTCACCTTGTTGTGGGGTCATTTGGGTTCTCTTCATCACCTTGGAATGATAGACATGGATAATAATCCTTCCCCTTCATTACCAATGTTGTTGGTCATGTGTTGGATTCCCTTGTTGACTTGTAAGCCCTTTGGATTTATTTCCTTTGTGGTCTAGAGTGGTTTTGGAGATCAGGTGTTAGTGTTCACTTTGATCTCCCAGTCATTTTTGTCATTTTAGAGTTCAAATTATGTTGTGACCCTTTTCTTGACTATCTTGGGTGTTGTGCTTAACATGTTGGTCTACATGGGGACTTTGATTAGCTCATTATCCAAGACACTAGCATAGGGATAAGACATTGGCATAGAAAATTACTATAATTCATTCTTGGGACTCCAATGCTAGGTCAAGCCTCAAACACCAATTTGGGACTCTAATGCAAATGCATGGACATGGTGTACTCAAAGTAGTGTCCCTTTGGAGCTCTAGTTTCCTTCCTAGTAATTAGTGTCTTGCTCATTCACTTTAGTCCTTTGGTACATTGTTGTCCCTCATTTTGTTAGACAATGAGTTCTTATAGTCATTTTTTTAGGAAATGAGTCTTCTCTTGTTGTCACATTGTCAACAAGTGTCATACCTTAAGGGTTATGAAACCTTTTGCATTGGTAATTGCATCATGGCTTGAAATGGCCCGTTGTTGCTCTATTTTGGTGGGAGGCTTGTGTCTCCTAGGATTTTCTTATTGTAGGGTTCTAATCCCTATGTTTGAATCTCCTTATTGGGTTTTATCCTTCATGCGAGTTGGTTCATGTGTTTAGTAGTGGATACCCAATGGATATGCCATCTAGTCAATATGTGGTGTCTCCTAACTTTTATGTCATTGTGTAGATTTTATTTGGTGTTGTGAGTGGTTGTAAGTGTATGTTGGTGGGGATTCAAGGTGGATAATTCCCTCATCCCATCTATGCTATGTTTGTGAGAGAGCATGACATGAGTTAGTACCCAATATTTTTTTGGGTGTTGTTTCACTCTCTTGTAGGTCCATTGTGGTAAATTTATCCCATGATCGGTAAGTCTTTTGTTGGTGCCACCTTTCTTATAGTAATGGTGAGGTTTTCTTATTGTTAGATTCATTGTGTCATGGTGTTTGAAGTGACACTTATGTGCATGCTGGTCAGTGTAATACGACATTTGGTTGTTGTTGTTTTATAAAAGATGTGTTCAACAAGTTAGTGTCCTAGGTGTGTTGGCTGCGGCATTACACATATATCTAGGAAATGGATGTCCTTAAATGGCCTTACTTGGTCATTTGTATAGTGCAATATCTTACAACATGACTATCACACACATAGGTAGATTTGAGATTTCAGGTAGAGGATCTCATATGGGATGTTATTTCTAGGTTCATATGAACCAAGGATCCATTGATAGAGTTACATTTTTGTTGGAGGATTGTCATGAAGATATCGCTCTAGGGAAAATTATTTGCATTGTTCAAAAT
The DNA here is from genome assembly GCA_007115665.2 of Sequoiadendron giganteum. NCBI lineage: Eukaryota > Viridiplantae > Streptophyta > Pinopsida > Cupressales > Cupressaceae > Sequoiadendron > Sequoiadendron giganteum. The sequence continues at coordinate 217,847,594 of CM021110.1, forward strand.
GGGCTTATTTGTGCAAGGTGTGGCACTCCAAGTGCATAGGAGGCATATACCTAAGAAATTTACAGACTTGTGTGGTCTTACTCATGTGAAAGTTGTATTCTCTCACAACATGTTTGTCATGAGAAAGGAAACTCCAAGATGTTGGGGAAAGGGTTATGTATACCATGTTCTTCTTAGGTTCTTGTGAACTAAATCTCCTAGCAATCCTACTCTATTCTACATGTGTTTTTACCTATGAGGTTGCATGGGAAGGCCTATATATGCTATACAATAACATTTTAAATCTCTTCATCCTTGAGAACATGGTTACTCTTCTACATGGAAAAGTGTTCATGTTGGTCAAGATAGACTTTTTTGTGTTCGGTATGCCACTAAAAGTGCATAAGGGGCATACACCTATTAAATGGATATCATTAAGTGGCCTTACTTAGTTGAGTGTATCACCTATTCCCTCACAACATGATCATTGTGAGCATGGATTCCTTTGAGATTTTAGGTAAAGGGTTTTATATTGGATGTTTTATCATGTTTGTGTGAACCAAAGCTCCTTGTCATTATGGTCTAACTTGTATAGGTGTCATCATCCTTAGAGCCATGCCTATTATGGATGATTATGGCCAAGGTATCCCTTTAAGATAAATTATGTATGTTGGTCAAAATGGGCTTATTTATGCATGGCGTATCACTCCAAGTGTGTTGGGGAATATGCCTAAGAAATGAATGTCCTTGAGTAGCCTTACTTGATCGTGTGTACAACACATTCTCCAACATGTTTTTTGTGAGCAACAGTAGCTATAAGATGTTGGATAGGGTTTCATATGGGATGTTCCCACTAAGTTCCTATGAAATACAACTCCATGTCATCATGCTCTATCCCACATAGGTACATGTTCTCCCTATGAGGGTCACCTAGTATTCATAACATTGTAAAATTTCCTACAATAAAAAATGCACATGCTTAATTTATATCCTAATATATATAAGGAAACATAGAATTGATTTGGTAACTCACTAGCAATGGTACATATTTGAGGTTCACTAGCAGAGAGGACAAAGAGGATTCTACTTTACATGTATTAGGATAATTGATGGTATTTAAATTATTAAGAATATTTATAAGACTTGAAGATGAACTAGAGACATCATTCCTAAAACACTACACCAACCTATCAAATTTTTTGAATTTTCTTTAAATACTTAGCTTGAGAAATATGGATCTTAGTTTTCTTGCATTGTTCAATTATATCAAAGGAACCAAATATAATATATTTTTTTAAATAGGAAATAATCAACTATTTATGTGAACTTTATTTAATGAAATTGGTTGAATATGTAAGAGTGAGTTGCTAAGAGGTAGAAGCATTCCTCTTGAGATGATGTACTTCGGCTGGTTCTCTATCCCTTTAGATAATGGAGCATTAGTCTCATTTTATAAATATCTTCAATTTGATTTACATAATCTTTATCCATCCTTTGATATTGAATTTCTGTGGATAAAACATAGGATTGGTTGATTATGTCAATAATAACATCTTATCAATAATTAGATTCATACTCTAAATGGCTAACATTAGAGTTTTCATAAGTCTATATTTCCTTGGGGTTTATTACTTATTTAATAAATATCTATTGATTCACATTTGAATGTGTATATTCATCTTAGGGAGTGAAGTTCCATCATTATTAGTAGTAAGATGGAAATCACACATCACATTCATAGCACAATTACCAAAAGGTGATGTTTCAATGGCCAAACATTGTGTAGGAGGTGGTAACCTTGTTGATCTATTATTATTGAAAGGGAAAAAAATTATCCTTTTAATGCTTTGATACATTAGTTGTTTCTATTTAATATAATAGATCTATTTATTAAGGGAAGTTAAATCATTTTACAACTCCTATACAAGAGGTTAGCCAAAGAAGATAAGGAATAAGATGATAAAATTTTACCTTTTTGGATTTTTATTTTCCACTTACTAATAATAATAAAGCCATCCTCAATTTTGGTGGTCATTATTTGACTAACATGAAGATCAAAAATCTTGGATTTTCTTAAATGGAAACTAGTATCACTTGGGGTTTTGCATTGATGAAAAAGCACTATTTTTTTGTTATGGGTCTCTTGGCCTGCTAAATCTTATTCATAATATTATTAGGATTGGCAACAAAATTGCTCATTTTTTCATGCATTTAATTTTCTATTTCAGTTAATTGGGAAAATAATGAATACCTTCTCATCTTATATACTCTTGAGTCTATCTTCAAACTTTATATCCACATCTTTCAATTTATAATTTAACTAATGAAAAAATGATAGAACCTTAGTGGTAGCATCTATTAACATTTTAATGAAAATTATAATGTTTGTGTCCTCATGTCTAACCCTAAACACACCCATTGCAATAAAAAATCATGATACATTTTTATCAGTACAAACTTTCCCATCCACTCTAATTTATGTTCTTGTATGACCCATGAGGAAGTTTATAGATTTGATTACTAAGATCCAAGGGGCCAATAATAACACCCCAAGGTATAAGTGATTGTGTTGCCACTATAAAAATGCACAAGTATTTGTGTAGCCACTGTAAAAAGTAACTCGACAATTTTTTTTGATACGTAAGAGTTTATATTTTTTATTAATAATAATTTTAAAAAATCTACATGTGTCTAATATTGTAGGAAACCGGATAATTCATGAAAACCATTTAGAAAATTCTACTTAGCCCTCCAAAAAATTAACCCCCATCCAAAAAAATTATGGGAGTCAAACATAAAAAGACCATGGCCCATCAACCCAATTCAAACCAGACCAAAACTTCCCCATCACCACCCATCCGGTGCTACCTTCCAACCATTAATACACATATATCATTCATTTTTTTAAAAACATTAAAAAACCAAAAATGAACTTTAACCACTTCAACCCAGACCTGAACACATCAGAAAGAAAAAAAAGTTCAAACCCTAGACAAACCAATCTCATAGGAAGTCGTTCAGCTTGGAAAAGGCATCAAATTCAACAATCCATTCTATATTCTATACCACCATGAGTCCAAAAAGCCTTTTAATGTAATCCATGACCACAAAGATAATAATTCTATCTCACATTAGGGCCAAACCCTTTAAATGAAGCAGAAAGGGTAAGAACTTCACCTCCTCGTTCGTATCCTTCAACAACTTCAGGTCTCTAGGACACGGGATACCAGTCCTACTATGGCCGCCTTTAGCACCTCATCCACACCCACCAACAATTCTTTGATAAATATCTTCTCCAACACCACTTTGTCCTCCACCTTTGGCACTCGACTATCCAGCAATAACACCAAGAACATGGAGGTGATATATGTGTTATCTCTCCCAAATTTGATTCTGGAAACATGTCCTTCACCCAACACCATCGTCACCGCCGTAATCAACAAATGGTCATTATTCATCATTATCCTTTTAAGGTGCTAGTCTTTTATCGCCCTAAAGGATGTTTTCCTGGTCTTGGTGCCCAGAGAAATGAGCGTGTATGCACCAAACCACACCAATCCTTTGAATGAAACCTCAATTATGAAACGTGAGCGCCCCGTCATCTCTGAGAGCTTTCGACCACCCAGCGATGCCGACTCAACAAAAAAAACACACTAAACACTAGAGCCAATTTTTTTTAACAATGGCCTCTGCTACATCCTCCACCCTATTAAAATACAAATAAAACTCTCGACGCCATCATTAAATGATGCTTGGGAGAGAATGGAATTAATGCATGAGAGAAGCTATCCTCGGCCTCAAATGCCAGACTACCTACTTTGTGGAAAATCACATCAACATGCAAATTGGTACCAAAAACCTGCCACCTTATCAACATGCCTTCCCTAGTAATTGGTGCCTATACTAATCTCCAAATTATCACACTTCACATGGGAGCCGACCAACATTTCATCCATTGCGGACAATTATCTCACCACCCTTGGGGAGCTTTATACCAGAAGCAACTTGATGACATCGTATCCATGCATCCATGTCACCTGAAACTTTCCCTCTACTGCACTTGGAGGGACACCCACCCAACCACCCACAAACACAGAGCCTTTTTAATCCAAAGCTTTGATATCTTGACCATCCACCCCCAAGTTTGAAAGAAAATATGCTTCAAAATTGCCTTCCCTGAGTATATGATTAATCATTACATGCTCAAAGGAATCAATTAATCTCAAAGCTATATCCAAATACACCCCTAACTTCCAATTCTACAACTGTCTAGATCCAAGATCATTTATTACCAACAAAGAATCACCATCAATAACCACATTCTTGAACTTCCTGTCTTTGTAAAGAGTCAGACCTAAAATTAAGGCTTGAAATTCAACAACATTATTCGTTCCCACTGCTAGGGGGCAACCATCCTTGCCACAACTATGCTTGAGTGATCCCTCACAATATAACCCACTTCTAAGGGGCCTGGGTTACCCCTGGAAGATTCATAAAAAATCAATTTAACCCATCTTTGTTCCGATGGGAGCCATTTGACTTTGCTGCTCTCCTCCTTCGTTGCTGCACCACCTTTACCAACCAAAGTTGGCACCAACAATCCACACCATTTTCAGCTAACTCTGGCATCCCATACCAAAAATTTCCTTCCCTTTCCCACCTATTGCTCTATCCTCGCATTAAATAGCTCCACTATATTTGCCTCAATCTTACATTGTAGACGAGGAATAGATAACTCACACTCCTAAAATAAGCGTATATTCCTTTCCTTCCATATTTCCAAAATTACAATGGATGGGGCCATTATCCACAAATCACTATAAATAGATTGTCTAATGGGAGTGGACCAGGACTTGAGCATTTCAAGTAGGGAATGAGGACAAGCCGATTTCCACTCCAATTTCTCACATAACCATTGCCAAAAATCTTGAGAGAGCTGACAATTTAAGAACAAATGATCTCCAAATTCTTCCGCATTTTTACACAGAGGACATCTAGAAGGCCTTTGATATTGTAGTTTTAGGAATCTATCCCCTATGAGAGATCTTCCTTGAACAAATTCCCAAGTAAATATGTTGGCTTTTGGCAGGCAAGCTTTGTTCCAACACAAATTTGTTGGCAGTTTCAGCTCTTTTTTAGAGGCCAAAATATCATACCCATCTTTCATCGAATACACTCCATTTGGGGATGCTGACCACCTCAATCTATCCCTACCCTTCCTAATCCATAAATTTCTCTCCCTTAAAATCTGTTCAAAAGCCTCCACATATGCCAGATCCTATCCCAAACGTCTCACAAATTTCCAATTATACCAATCCAAACCCTCCTGCTGAGGTAACTCAAAAAAATCACACACCTTATCCCCCCAATTTTTTTTGGTTCTTTCCATGACACGAGCCAATGCCTCAACCTTTGCTAAAATAGGACCCCCATCCCAAGAATTCTCCCAAAATAGGGCTTCCTTGCCGTCAATTATTTCTTAGGTGAGAAATTCAGTAATCAAATATCTTGAATTGCTGATGAAGTTCCAAATTCTGGAACCATTCAGAAGAGAAGCAGTCTTAAGAATATTACCACTATCATTATCTAAATACTTTGCATTCATGATTTTTAACCACTTTAGCTTCATATGGGAGTAAATTGCCTAGACTAGTTTGGTCCCCAATGCCTTATTTTGGCTTAGCAATTTTTTTAGCCTAACCCCATCTTCTGCTCTTTTCTCACACACCTTTTGCCATTTGATCTGTGGATTTTTTTTTGATCTGAGTTCGCCTTCCAAAAAAAATCCTTTATTGATTTATTTAGAGCTTTATTCAAGCCCATTGAAAGAGGCAAGCAAGAAAACATGTATGTTGGTAAGGCAAGAATAACATATTTCAATATGGTTAACCTACTAGCCGAGGATAACCATCTGCCTTTCCAAGAGGATAGTCTTTCTTTCACTTTTCCTATAAGTCCATTCCATATCGTGCCATTTTGTACTCCTTTGGCTAAAGAAAGAACTAGATATTTGCAAGGAAATTGGTCCTTCTTGAATCCTAGAATTCTAAGAATATGTGCCTCTTGATTACTACTTATGTTAAAGAAAAAGGCCTCCAACTTTGTCAAATTTATCTCTTGGCCTGACTCTCATTTGTAGTTATCCAGAATCCCTTTAAATATTCATGCTTCTCACACTGAAGCTTCTCCAAACAACATAGTATCATCTACAAATTGTTGGTGAGTAACTGAATCAAGGCTGCTAGTAACCTGTAGCCCTTCAATCCAACCGATACTTCTTGCTCTCTCTAAAGATCTACCAAGAGCCTCAACCATTATAATGAAAAGAAAGGGGGATAAGGGATCCCCTTGCCTTAAACCCCTTGAGGCCTCAAAGAAACCATCAAGGGTGTCATTAACTAACACTGAGTACCTAGGGCTAGCTATCCACCCAAAGATCCAGTCTAACCAATCCTTTTAAAAACTAAAAGCTTCCAACACCTTAAACAAGAACCTCCAGTTTACCCTGTCGTAAGCTTTTTTGATATCCAATTTTAAAAGCATGGCTGGTTTTTTGGTGTTTTGAACAAAATGTATGACTTCCTAAGCTATGATGACACCGTTTAAAATAGATCTTCTGGTCATAAAACTAGTTTGTTCCTCTGAAATAATGGTAGGCAAAATTCTTTTCAGCCGGTTTGCCACCACCTTAGAGACAATTTTATACAGAGTATTACACAGAGAGATGGGCCAAAAATCATCCCACACCTCTGGCTTCTCTTTTTTAGGGATCAACACTATAAGAGTGTTATTCACCTCTTTGAGAATTTTTCTAGAATACCTTGAATCTTCGATCACCTCCAAAATCTCCCGCCCCACAAAATCCCAACATTTTTGAAAAAAGCTATCAAAAAACCATCCCATCCAAGTGCTTTCTCCGGATACAATTGGAAACTAGCAAATCTGACTTTTTTTGGGGAGAACTTTTCATTTAACACTTGCATTTATGCATTCGACACCAACCTGGGAATGTCATTAATTGTCTCTTTCTGGGCTGCCCAATTAGAGCCCTCCCAATCGTTCAATAAATTCTAAAAAAAATTCCATGCCTGAACGCTTAATCTCCTACGGATCTTCCAGCATGGTACCATTTGGCGATCTAATACTGGAAATGCGATTAGCAACCCTACGTACCTTTGTAGAGTTATGATTTTTTTTTGTATTCCTATCTCTAGCCTTTAACCATGTTTCCCTTGACTTTTGATGCCAGAATATTTCCTCCTTTGAGAGAAGATCATTCAATTGCATGGATAGATATTTATCCTATTGGAAATGGAAATCAAACATTCCCACCTTCAGAATTTCCTCATGAAGGTCATCCAAAGCTGATTCCACCTTCAGTCGCTCCTGAAAAAAGTTCTTGAAACTATCCTTATTCCACATTTTTAATTGTTGCTTGATAAACTTCAACTTTGTGACAACATTGAACATTTTTGAACCCCCTAGACAAAATTTCGTCCACCACTTGCTGATTAGTGATAATAGATTTTGATCCCTTAACCACATTATTTCTAATTTAAATGGACATCTTTTTGGACCACTTTCCCCATCAATCGACAAAAGGACTAGAAAGTGATCAGATCTCGACCTAGCTAGTATTTTACTCTCCAGATTGAAGGGAAAACAACTCAAATCTCCTTTGAAGAAGAATCTGTTTAACTTCTCCACAATATTACAAAAACCTTGTCTCTGGTTTTTCCAAGTGACGTGGCCATTTGTAGTCTGCACTTCACTAAGCATATTTCTCTCTACAAAATTATAGAAATCAAACTAAGATTGAAGCACCTGACTAACCCCACCTTGTTTGTCTTTTGATCTGAGAATGACATTAAAATCTCCCCCAATAATGAAAAAATCCTTTGAAAGGAGGTTAAAACCTAATCCAATTCTTTCCAAACCATCCTTTTTTGTGCACTTGAGGCCAACCAATAAACATTAACCAGAAAAAAATGTAAATTTGAGATTAAGCTTCTAACCCTAGACACAATCCGTGATTTGTTCTTAATGATCTCCTCCACCAACACTGAATGTGGTTTCTATATCATAATGAGGCCACTAGAAACACCTTCATCCCCAACCCCTAGGACCTTCTAACGTTTAATCTTATTACTAAATTTTGTCAACTCCTGCACACCTAATTTGGTTTCCTGCATCAAACTCACATCCACTAAATTTTTCTCTAGAAGGTGTCTAACCAGACACCATTTGTTAGGGGAATTTAAACCCCTACCATCCCAAGTTAATATTTTCATTGCTGTTCAGGAAGAGCCTCACTCTTCCCTACTTTCATCATTGAATTGAGTTTTTCTATCCACAAGCCTCACCTACCCATTTTAGTTTCTCCTAGTTAGAGATCATACCCCTCTTTTTACCGTCGCCACAATCTAATGAAGATTTGACCATCTCTTTCTGACAAATCCCTAACTTCACCTTGGCTACCTCTAGCTCTTGGGCCATTTTCCTCCTTTTACCTAGTTGTGATTCTATAGCTTCCATTTGTAGGTCCCCATCCTCCCGAAGTTCCTCATTTTCCCAATTTTCAACCATGTCCTCTGCATCCTGATCCGAAGAAAACAATTTGGCTACCTCTACTAATTCTACTAGCTCCATACCAATAGAAATCAATGTATTGAGCTCCACCTTCCTACAATCCTCACCCAAAAACTTTAGAACCTCAGAAAGTTTCCCCACTAATCCCACATCTTGCTCTAGTGCTTTCACGACTTTATCTTCTTTTTCTAGAGAGATCTGCACTGATTTTATTTTTTCCACCAATGGGGAAGTAATCTCCATGTCTGTGGTTTCGAGATTGACTGGCACCACCAGAGCAACCATTACCATAGCCGACTCTTTCCTTGGACTTCTCATCAAGGAATCCTATTTTGAAACCGGTACTTGCCTTGATCTAGCCCCTAAGATGCTTTCCCTAACTTATTTTGTGTCCCTCTACACCCAATAGGTTTCACCAACCCAACTCTTGGTTGGGAATCTAGAATCAACTTTTGAATCCAACTTCCATAGTCTCAAATGAGTTCTATTTCATCCCAGGTGCAACGATCCGGTTTGTTTTCCACACAAAGTCGAACATATGTGACCACTTCCTTAGGATCTTTCCTTTCTTCAGTGCCGACGAAAGTTGCTAGCCTATTACTAATCTCTTCAAGGATGCTAAGATCCTAATACTTAGCCGACAAATTGGGTAGTTTGTACCAATCTTGCATGACTTCCACTTCATGAGTCAAAGGGTCAAAGTCTTCCTTCCACCACCTTAAGTAAAAGCCACAACCGTCTAAAACCCAATTCCCATATGCAATCTCATCTCTAATAATCCTTGTGGGGCAAATTACCAAGAAAAAATCATTATGTAATAGTTTAAATTGAAGATTCGAACCCCATTTCTCCCTCCACCACTTCATTAAATAATCCCAATTCAAATTGTCCCTGAACCATTTAGCCAGTAACCCAATATTTTCAAACCTTAAAACCTCATAATGCATTTTGTTAGGGCTTATGACTAAGGAAATCCTACCTCTTTTCGAACCTCCAACATTCGCCTGATGATCTGAGCCCGTGAACTCTGTAGAGTTGTCCTTCCTCACTTCCTCTCATTCCTCTTTCAATCTCTTATGCTACTAGACTGAATTTGTGCCGCCACTCCCATGATTAGGGTTTTTCCCCTAACCCTAGTCAACTACATTTTAGCCGATCCACCTTTTCCCGCACGCCCAAAATCATTAGGCCAAGGTCTGTGAAAAGCCATATTTTTGTAGCCATTTCTCCCAACCCTACCCCTAAACACCTTTAGGTCATTGGGTTGATTTTGAAAACCCTAAAATCCATCACCATGCCTTTGATCATACGAGCCTCCTTGATGGGATTGGTCCCACCTCTCCAGCTTTAAAATTCCTTCTGCATCCTCCTTTTGATTGTGATATAGACCCTTTTGCACTCTTGCAGTGTAGCATGTAACATGTCGACCACCTGTACGATACCTAACCCCACTTGTTGCCACCATTGATGAGACTAATAAAGTAAAAGTAACTCGACAATTAAATATAAATATATTTATTATTAATGTTGAGTTTTTAATAATAAATTAAAATGTGGGAAAAAAATAATATGAAATAAAATATTAAAATAAAATATTAAATTGGATGAAGATTATGGATAATCAGTTAAAACAATTAAAAAGATAGAAAAAGAACCTTTGAAGCATATGCGTGACTTCAAAATGCTTGTTGTTTAGAAACTTGTTATTTTTACGAGATTTTTTATCTATTTTTTGTTTTAAAAAATCAATAGCTTTTTGGGTTAATAATTATCATTTTTGGGAGGTTTTGGATAGGCATGGATTTTTATTTTCAAATAGAAAACTTTTGGTTTGCAATTTTTTTTGGGAATAATAATTGCATTTTATGGTTTTGGTTTTCAAAAATATTGAACTAGGAAAATTATAGAGAATTGATTAAGGATCAGAAGAAGTGGACTGTTGCGAACATAGAAGTTGATCTCGACACTGATTTCTATCTCAACAACATTGGAATCTAGATTGGCTTCATCTTTGTTTGTTGTTTCATTATCCGATCAGTGTATTATGGATTTGTTCTATCTCTTGGTTGTTGAAAATGAATGTTTGTTTGTGTTGTGCTATGAATTGAAGTTTTAAGCTTGAGATTTGATCCGAATGCATGATTTTTTATTCTACCTGTAGTTCGATGCCAATATGCCATTTTATTATCTTGAATTGAATTTATGGATTTTTTTTTGTTTTTCACTATGTTGGTTATCGATTTTCTCTTGTATCGATTTCGTTTTCAAAGTTTAGTATTGGAAATTTGTTTTGCATGCTCAACACCCTGAATTCAATGGAGATGATTTTTCCTTTAGTTTGATTTAGATGCATTAGAATAGAATTCAGTGAATGGTCAATTTTTCTCTTGATTTTGCATGTATCATATTAAGTTTTGAGGCATACACAGTAATATAAATCCATAATATTTTCATTATGGATTTAGTTAGTTTTCTATGAAATTGATCCTTAAGCAACGCTTGGGTTCTCTGCAATTTTCTTGAATATTGTATTCCCTTAGTCTTCAACGCCATACTCATATTATTGGAAACTTCAATTTTCATTAGCCCCTACCTTTGATAAGTGATGGTGTGTAATATATGGAGTTTAATTTTTTTGTTCTTGCTTTTGGTAGTTCGACAACCTTATTTCTTGGCGACCTTTGAAATTATGCATATCGATGAGCATACTGGGTAGGATGGTGCCAACCTTGAGTTTGTTTCTATTTGTATGTTGACAATCAACTTTACTTAGTTTTTTGATTCCATAATTCTCCTAGTATTTAATAGTATGTATTCTAATAAGCATATGCAATGCTGGATATTCAATGGTTATATAGTAAGGATGGGAATTTATGAATTCGATTCGATTGTATTGCCCTATCTTGGTCATAAATATTGTTACTGTTGTGTTGTATACTTAAAGTGAGTGGAAATCAATGCTTATACTTCATTCAAGAAATTCAATGGTTTATTCATTGCATGTACCATGCAAACCGTATTCGATATTTTCTTTGAGAGATCGAATTTGTATAGTTAGTGTAATCTTGACATTCGATGCATCCAATTGCTAGTTGGGGATTCGATAGGATCAACTTAAACTATGGCCTTTGATACACATGTATTGGTTGGGCACTCAACTTTATTGAAGTCGCTGAAGTTACTTGTTGGTATTCATTTTAACATGTACATTTGGCTTCTATTTCGATTCGACATATATATATTTATGTGTGTAATTTCAATGTGCATGTTATTATTTGTAATTTGGTATGTTTGTTTAATTAAATCCTGTAATATTCATAGCTGTTTATATTTAGTATATATATACATATATTTGTATATGTATGCATATAAATATATGTATCGATTTGGGTATATATATATATATTTATATGTATATATAAATATATATGTATATGTATCATCGAGTATACTAGATGGAAGGAATTGGAGATAATTAGAGAAGAAAAGAAATTGTTTTAATTACATTTAAGTAATTGAGGAAATTATTCAAATAATTAAATGTGATGATCTTTTTAAATATTGTTCCATTTACAATTACTTAATCAATGATTTGTTAGTGTATATTGATATTTTGGTTAATTGATTTATTGTGAGTTGAATTGAATTATGTAAGTGAAGTTTAAGTGAGTTGGGTCTTTGGTCTTAATGGGAGACTATGTGTGATTTGTCATGGGTTGCTTCCAAAGGCTTAGGGGAGTATTTAATTGATTGAATTTTATGCTTGTTCTGTTGAGTTGGTTGATAATATACTTGAGATGTGTACATGAGGGTTTTAGCCTTGCACTGCTTACTCATTAATGTGGTTGTGATTGGTGAGTGAGATGGTTCATGCCTTGCTCTGGATATGTGCTCTATGATTCCATTTTGTGTGCAAGATGGCTTTACCCTGTTTGATGTATTGGGTTTATAGTTGCTAGTAGGGGGTGTGGCTCTCAATGGAGGTTAGAACTCAAAGTGGTGTCCAGGGTAACCCATGTGAGATTTTCTTAATCCGGTGATAACCTAAATAATGAATTGGGGGGATGGGTAATTTTCACATAAACAAGATAATTGGATGCCTCACCCATGCCTGTAGTTCTCATTTAGGCTAAGGATAGGTTGAGAAGGCTTGGTTGGCAAGATCAACTTCCTTGTCCTCACGAAAGGAATGTTGGTTCTGTATGTGTCACCCTATGGGGCCGACATCTAGTGAGAGACTATTAGGGTAACCATAGATGGGGTCCAACGTCTAGTGAGAGACTGTCAGGTACCCATGTTAGGACCATGCGATGACACTCTTCCCTATAGAAACCCAACATTCCTTAGACTTGTGTTCCCCTTGTGGTGTGCATGCTTCTGGAAGCGGTATCTCTGTTGTATGATGTCATGTTGTACTTTGTTATGTTGGATCCATGTTTAGTACTTTTGTGTTAGCCTTTTATCTTCTTGAATGCTTGATATAGTGGGACCTTATTGTTATCTCCTAGCACAGAGGGTGGACCTTAGGGTTCCACATGGTCGGGTGGTATGTTCCTTTTCCTCCATTGGGTTTCCCTTGCTATTGTTCATGAGTGTGGAGGATGTACCTTATGTAGAAATTTTTTGGATCTTGTACCAATTCGAAGAGACACTTGCTTTGTTATGTATCAAAATTGTATCTCATTTGTATCATATAAAGTAATCTTGATGTATTCTTTCTATGTATTTAGGGAAGCATTGATGTAAGCTTGTAACAATGTAATGATGTACCCTCATGGAAAGAGAATGTGTATATGTTCTTGTAGATTTATATATGTGATCTTTGATAGCTACTTATCTGATGCTATAATATGGAAATGTATGAGGTTTATTTATTTAATGTAATGGATTTATAATGATTTCTTGTTGTTAGAAAATTCATGATATATGTTTAGATCTTGTTCAGTAGGTATGTTCATAATGCTATCATGGAACCTTAGAGGACATAGCATAGCTTATATGTTATGTTTAGATACAATTTACATTTCTTCGTTATTTCTTTTAAAAAAAAAATTGTGGCATTATTGTTGTTTATTTGTGTTGTCTTTTGGGGTTCTTTTGCAGGGTGTTAGATCAAGGCCTGTAGGGATCTTGGTAGGAATGTAGGCAGGCGAGGTGAAGCAGACGAAGGGTTGATGTTGGGTCTTGCAGGGAGCTTGGTAGGAATGCAGGCATGCATAACAGTCGAAGGAATGATGTCGGATCCTACAAAGAGCTTGGCGGGAATGTAGGCAGGCGTAAATGGTGGGGATGAGGTCCCCTAAATGTGGCCCCACTAGTTCATAGCTCCAGTCAAAAGTGATCCGAGTGCTGCCCCTTAGCAACAATTCACCGAACAAAAAAAATACACAAGTATTTTATAAATTTTAGAAAATAGGGATAGAGAATCCATGTAAAATGAGATCTTAATGTAAATATTGGTTGCAAACAATTGATTTGGTGAAGTTTTTGGTAGGGAAAGAAGGAAAACTTAGTGAATGGGAATATCCATAATAATACTCTTGTAAATAATAAAATGGATTCAAAATAACTTTATTTTTATTGCTTCTTGTAAACCTCTTGGTAGCTAGTCTAAAATATTTTTATTGTTGGCTATACTTGGAATAGTCTAGGAGTGGATTATAAATTTTTGAAATGGGGGAGGGGGAATAACTGGTAATCTCTAAATGATGATGGGGTGTCCCCTGATTAAATTAATGTTAGCTTCTCTTTGTATGCCATGTCTTAGATCTTCTTCTTCCTTCAACACTTTATCAACTTGATAATACTATTGACTAGATCTTCTATACCTCTAATAAAGGGTTCATAAATACATTCTAATATTTTATTTTCTACATCCATCCCTTGGGTTATAGAACCAAAGATCCATTACATTATATTCAGGGATTAATTTTAAGAAACCCTTTGAGAAAAGGTGTAAAAACTTGGAAAATCTTATATAATTCCCAAAAAAACATTAATTTTATTGGAATTTTTTTTCTTTTTTGGGAAAAATATAATTCAATTAGTGAATCTTTTGAATTGCTAGAATTTGGTAGAAAATCTTGGTGAATTATAATTTTATTGAAACCAATAAAATATTTTCATTGGTGATTAAAACTTGTTTTTCAAACCAATAAATTATTTTCATTGGCGAATTAAACCTATTTTCAAACCAATAAAATATGTTTGTGGAAAATTAAACCTATTTTCAAACCAATAAAATATTTTTGTTGGCGAGTTAAACCTATTTTGAATTAAATAAAATATTAAATTTTGGTGAATTAAACCTATACGAGCAAATCAATAAAATATTTGTATTGGCGAATTAAACTTGTTTTAAACCAATAAAATATTTTTGTTGATGAATTAAACTTGTATTCAAACCCATAAAATATTTTTGTAGAAAATTAAGTTGGCATGCGAATAAAAATTATAGTGTGGGTGGAAAAAATATCAAATGTTATATATCATTCTATTCTGGGTTGAATTTTTCACACACCCAAATTCCTACATAGTCTTCAAAATGAAGAAAGTGTCAACATATTTAGAAGTTATAATCAGAAGCGAGAAAAAATTATTGTGACTTGTTAGTAGATATTGATAATGATTAATGTGCAACACTTCATTTAATTCTCTATCTTTTCAATTCTTTGAGGTACTCTGCCTAAAGCCAGATGTCAATCCAAACAATATTTGCAATGACTCTCCCATGTGTTGATGAAGTGTGAATGCAACAATTGGCAATTTGTCTCACCTTTCAATTAAATTTAATTATTCTTCTGACAAAATTAAATTTAAAACATGTAAATCAAGGTAAGATAACAAGATGAAGATCCAAGATCAGATTATGCAATATCATTTGTTTAAATGTTTTAACTATCGGCTCGTGCTTCACCATAGTGGGATGCAAAACCAAAATTTTCTATAAATTCATCTAGCTTTACTGATGAATTTCATCATAATCTTGATTAAGGCTCTAGTTCAAAAATCGTAATGGAATTTGATACACCAATTTTTCTAACTAGTCATCAATGATAATTAGCCTTCTTAGGAACAATTACTAGCCAAATACTTACACAATTTTTTAGGTTGTGTAGCAGATGGACTATAGTCTTTATCAAGATGGTGTTGTGCTTCAAATTTATAGAAGTTGTAGATAGATATTAGGTAAACATTGATATTTCTTCATGGTTTGTGGCTTCTTTACTAGACATTGGAGTTCTATAGGTTGATGTGTTGTTCTTGGTGAGTCTGATGGTTCAAGAGGATTATCTAGGAGGCATAGGGGATGTTTTGGCTATTGCACACAGTGGATTTGGAATCCCTACACAAAGGTATATTCCACACTTCTTAAATGAAAGAGCCATTGTAACCTAGCATCCTTTTGTGTTGAATTTTTGCAATGTCACTTTAGTGGGACATTGTCAGCTAGTCATTATGAGATATGACTTTTTGAGGAATGAAGTTTTTTCATAATTTTGATAAATGTATTTGAAGAAATTTATCATAATTTTGATAAATGTATGTGAATATTTCCTTATACTACTAGCAATATTATGTTACTCAATAAATTTCTTATGTACATTTTGCAAGCACCTTTATACGTGCTACATTATCAAAGATATAAATGTCAATATGTATATTTATACTATTTCTATTAATATTGCTTTTATATTATTACATCTTTATTCTATGTTAAAATTTCAATGTAACAATTCAATAATTCTCTTATGTTATTATAATTTCAAACTTGTATGCAAATAAAATCAGTGTCAATGGAAAAAATATCAAATACTATACTTCTATTCTAGGATGAATTTTCTACACACCCAAATTCCTAAATAAAGTCTCTAGAATTGAGACAAGTGTCAACATATTTATAAGTTTTGATCAGAAGTGAGTGAAATTTATTGTTACTTGTTAGTGGATATTGATAATGCTTAAGGTAAAACAAGCCACTTAATTCTCTACCTTTTTAATGCTTCGAAGTGCTCTGCGTGAAGCCAGATGTTAGTGCAACTAACATTTACAATGGCTCTCACATGTGTTACTACCAAGTATTTGTGTCTTCGTTCTTTAATTTTTCAGTTATATATTTCATGGTTGGCCCATATCTTTCTTTCTTATATTCCAGTTCCTTTTATTTTATTTTGTTCTTATTGCCTGCTTTAGAGATTCTATTCATTTTTCTTGCTTCAGAGCTTCTATTTTTTTTCTTGCTTCTACAATTCTATTCTTTTGGCTTGAAATGGGGTCCCAAATTAGAGTGTTTATCCTTTTTTGCCAATGGGAAGTGAGAGATATTTACCTTCCTCAAGGGAGAAGCTATTTCATGCTTTCTTATATTAATATGATCAAGTGGATTTGGTTGTTACAAAAGTGGTTGGAAAAGATTGGCTTTATAATAATCCTTCAGCTCTCTTATTTGAGGTCACTTTTTTATTTGTTACAAATCTAATGGATATTATTTGGTGTGTAGAACTGGTCAAGTTCCTCACTAGGAGTTATCTCCAACCGTCTATCTTCTCATTTTTTTCTCTATCTAAAGCTTTGGAGAGCTACAATCTTAGGTCTATTTTATCTACAATGGGACTAGGTGGCTCTCTTGATAGGGACAAGCTACTAAATGGTGACAATAGTGTCTCAATTCTATATGCGATGGTCAATGTAATTGTTGACAACAATCCTTCTGATTTTAGTAGATATTTGAATTATGTACATTCGATTATTGGTGAATCATTATACTTTTAGCCATGTGATATTTTTAATTTAGTTTATTTTCTCAAAAATCATGTTGAAGAGGACCCATTTGCATGTCCTCTCTTTCTGCCACCTTCTGATCTTACAAGCTTAAGTGAGAGCAATACAGATTAGTATTTTGTATTGATGTAATATATTTATTAATTGATTCAATTTCAATATAGAGTTTATTGTGTATTAAATTATTAATCATCTATAATATCATTTTTTCATGGTGTGGAGGTTATGATTAATGTTTTCGTACATGGGCCTGGTTAGGCGCTAATTGTATGATGTATCTAGCTTTTGTAATTTTTTTTTTTTTGGATTAATCTAATGCATGCAACCTTGGGTAGCTCTTACGAATCAAAAAATATATACACTCAAAAATTCAAATTAATATACAATAATAATTCACCGTTCAAAGAACGTTCATCGGACTTCTTTGATTTTTTCCTATTTTCTCAAGTTATAATAGAAAACTAAAATTAATGTACACAATTTTTCCATCGTTTAATGAAAATTCAATGGACGGTTGTAGTTGTGTTTCATAATGAAATGTATGAAGTACTATACTTGGGAACTCTAACCTACATAATCACCTAGAGCCGTTAGATTTACAAAGATTGACGTTTGAATTTTTATTCACATGAATTATTAAAATCCTAAAAAACCTTACCATTTTAGCTTTGCATTATAATCCTTCATTACCATTTTTCGGTTGCCTTAAGTTATAATCTTATGCCCATTTATGTCATGAGATTCACTGGCCTCCTTTATTTCCTAGTGCTTACTTAAAAACACTTTTCCACATGTGTTAAAAATTAATCACTTAAGTGAACCTACACTTAATATAGTTCCCCTTGATTAGCAAATATTTTTAATAATCCACAAGGTAAATTCACTAAGGAAGAGCGAAGCCGTGAAATGGTAGAAATTATGACACATGTTTTCTTTTTATTGATTTTTGAAATTATATAGGATTATTGTTTATTAAAAAAATGTGGTTGTAGAAACATGGATTAATGTCATATGTACTTTCATGATGTTCTTAATTTAATGTGTCAATGGGAAATCTTTAAAAAATAAGAAATAATTTCCTCTTCTGATCCTAAGCGAGCGAAATGTATTGATTTAATAACTTGATATTGAAAATTGTATGACGCACTATACATGATGTCATGAATCTAGTTATCAATTGAAATAATATTTGTAATAGATCTCATATGCTCACATAAAAATACTTTTTCACATGTGTTTAAAATAAATCAATTATGTGAACCCACACTTAATATATATTTCCCCCTCTTAGCAAACCTTTTTCACTAATCCATAAGGTAAAATTCACTAAGGAAGAGGGAATCCACTAAATTGTAGAAAGTATGACATGCATTTTTTTATTGATTTCTGCAATTCTGCAAGATTATTGTTCATTAATAAAACATGGTTGTGGAACCACATATTAACACCATATGTACTTTCATGAAGTTCTTAATTTAATGTGTTAATGGGAAATTTCTAAAAGAAGAAATAATTTTCTCTAATCTGAAGCGAGCAAAATGTATTGATTTTATAACTTGATATTGAAAACTGTAGGACATACTATACATGATGCCATGAATCTAGTTATCAATTGAAATAAGATATGTAATAGATTTCATATCGTTTGAGTGATTACTACTTGAGGTACTCTCAAGTGACAAGTATAGTCTGCATGTAGCCAGACATCAATAAAAAAAACATTCTAATTGGCTCTCACATGAGTAAATTTGGTTACTTGGTTAGCACAAGGAAAATAATTATACCTCACATTACTCATGATTAAATTTCATGGCCCATAAATGGGGATGGTGAGTTCAACTAAAATCATTCTTAAAACAAAATAAAATGGCTTTACTTTTGAGTGCAATGTCATGAATTCTAATAAGAATTTTCATTTTGTAAGGTTAATAAAGAATAAGGCGATTCTATGGTATTATTAGGGATACTCTAAATTCTCTTGCCTCTAGTTGTGTAGTGATAGAGTAAAAGAGAAACCAATTTCCTTCAAGTTTAGAATAGGTGGAATTGGAAAGAAGTTGATCTAGTTCACTTGGAACTTGAGCTAGGTTTTTAACTAGGATGAGGAGCTCTGATGGAGATAAGTTCTTTCATAGAGAGTCTGGCCACATAAGTATTTTGATCTTGTTTGCATTGAAAGTCATCTATTTGCCATACTCCATTTTGAAAAAGACCCTTAAGAGGAACTATGGAGTTTCAAATTCATTTTGTGCTATCCTAGTGCCTTGGATCTACTCGAAGAGGGTGGTAGAAAACTTACTACCCTTTATCTTCCACATAGTTCTAGTTGGTAACCAGGATAGATAGAGTTTCTATATTCCTTATTAGTAGGTTAAAGATAGGAACAAAACATACTACAAAGTATCGAAAGAAAACCTTGATATCGGGTGAAGACATTAGTCACTATTAGGAGTCATGTCCTTTCAAGGGAACACATGTATATATGCCATATGTAATAGATAGGCATATAGAAGAGGAATGTAATGATAAGATAAGGTACCATACAAATAGAGTAGAGAATATACCTTCCCTTTTCTATCTGCTATAATATAATATATAAAGGAGTTGTAAGGGGAATATGTGTGCTATGAATATATGAGTGTTTTCTTTTGTTAATATGATATTGTATGTCATGTATGCCTTATAGATTCCTACCACATATGCGTATTTTATCTTATTGTATCCTTTGGGGTATAACAAAGTACTAAAGAAGTACCAAGGTACAAATCTCTAGACTACACTATCCCCATTTCTCTTGGCAACATTGGTTCCATTTTTTGGACCTTGGAGAGAATAGTAAAGAAATTAGAGGCAAAAAAGTAGGAAATTTGGTAGAAAAATATTTTTTATTAGACCCTAAGGGTCACCTCTATGAGAAGGGGATGGGCCATTAGGGGAAAATGAATGGAAGGGGGAAGTAGAGGTCCTTAAAAATATGTGACTATTCAAAATATTCTTTCAAAACCTTGATATAGGAGGAAAAGATAGAAGTTCAAACCAAGGATACATATGAGAATAGGGAAAACCAAAAAGAAGAGAGAGCTATCTAAAATCATCAAATAGAAATGGAAATTAATGTAGAAAGAAAACTAAAATAAACCCAAGAAAGAGAAGAAAGGTACCACAAGAGGGAAATAGAAAGAAGAGAGAAAGAACATGCAAAACAAATGGTAGATGAAATCTTAAAGAAATGAGTGGAGCACGCCAAGAAGGGTGTTGTTGAGAGTGCTAATGTGGGTGCAACTAAGGGTAGGAAAATAAGAGGGAAAGAATCAAAATCCAAAGATACCACAAAAGAACAAAAGGAAAAAGTGGTGGAACCTAATCTGAGGATTTATTAACTAAACATAAGATAAGCTCAATCACTAATGAAAATATAGAATTACAAATGAAAAGGTATGAAGAATAGATGTCACCCTCGAACCAAGAGTCACCCATTAAGCTAGATATAACACACATAGAAGAAGATGAAGAAAGAAAAGAGGGTAAGAATCCTGAATTGTGGAAAATATATATAGTAAATTGGGACATTGTTGGGTGAAAATTATGTAATCCCTTTTTAACAGATTACAAAACCTTGATTTCAACCACATTTATGTGAGATTGAATCTCTCCTCTTGAAAATGGGAGGCGCCCTTCTTATTTCTTATTGAATCTAAGTAAAACTAATCAGATATTTACAATAATGTACACTACACTAACGATATGGGGGTGTGTCACATTCATGATTCTCTCTTTTTCAGAGAATATGTTTTACAATGTTTCACAATTTTAAATTCTTGATGCAATACAACATCAAACTAAAATTAAGCAGTAATTCCAATATTCATATCTTGTCAAAGCAAAGCCTAGGAATACCAGTATGATGATGATAAGTAACAAATAAGAAAAGCACATGAAGGCACAAAGTCGTTCCGTAGCTTTTGATAATAAATCCTTCAAGATAGTAACTAGTGTTGTAAAAGAAACAAAAAGTCTTCTTTATACTCCATGATAAATTCCATGAACAAAATGAAAAAAATATAAGCACAAAGTCTTATAGAGAGTTTACCAATAGTATCAAGAATATCATAATTTTAAGCAATGAGTGTAACTATAAGTTTACATAGATTTACTCAAAATCTCTTTCAATCTCAACTACTAATCACTGTCAATTTCAATCAAATCACAATATAATTATTCCCAACACAAAGTTTGGTGTGCAACTTCACTTCTTTATTGATCAAAAATAGATTCACAAAAATGAACTCAAAGTTTCAATGTTTGCTTCACAATTGAGAAACACTTCATTGCATAAGACAAAAGATCCCCATTACAATATAATCCTCTCTTATTTATTGATGGGAGAGGAGAGATAATCTAGGAAAAACCCTAACTAACTAGATGACTTATTCAAAAATATCTTCCATGAATATAGGAAAACATCTCAGTTTTTACATGTAACTACATTTTTCAAAATGACATGTAAAATGTCGAAGACTATCTACATAAAGCACAAAATAAATCATATGAACTATCTAACTCCAGAGATGTTAAGAAAAATTTATAGTTCCTTGCTCTTGGCTTGGAAGTCTTCATATTTCTTCTTAATCTCTTGAATGACTACCTCATCTGGACCAACTGCATAGTCAAGAATTGTATGAACCTTTGTGATTAACTTTCTTACAGATGATAAAATATTTGTAAATCTAGTTAGATGCGTCTTGAGGCTGTTTAGAGAAAGTCGTACATCACACAAAGCACACATCAAATTCTTTGAAAAGCCTTCATCTTCAACCCGCTTCATGAGAGTTTCTTTGAAGATCAGAGTGATCTCACTTACCAGGAGGAAGGTATGATCATCATCAAGAATTTTTCTTGGTAACTCCTCAATTCCATTCACGGTGACAATATGATTCCCTTCGACATAATCTTGTACTTGTTGTATGACCTCGATAAGAGACTTGATAACTTGTATGCAGTTTTTAAGAGATTATCTTATTTCCACATACTTCTCTTTGTCAGGTATTACCCCAACTTCCAACAATTTTCTTAGTTTTTTCTCTTTCATTCGTGACCAAAATGAGAGACTTAGTTCTATTTCTTTTTGCTCCCTGAAAAGTGTACTTTATTCTTTTTCTAGCTCCAATTTCATCTTAGCTATTCAAGCTATCTTTTCATCAGCAATAGATATGACCCACGAGCCTTGTTCTATTATCTCATCAAAAAACTCATATAACACTTTACCCTTGGAGTAAAACTTCTCCACTTTTTGCACTACGGGTTCTTCAAAATTTATCATGGCCATAGGTTGCACATTCTTGGAAGAAACTATGATTCTCCTTATGATTGATGCATAATGTTCAACCTTCTGCTTGTACATATCTCTATCTTGATCCATCTTATCAAGTCTACTCGATAATGCATTTAGGACCACTTGTGCATCTTCTTTGGCACTTGCATTAGTTACCTTACCAAGACGAACCCTTGTTACAGTGTAATATTCCATAGTGATATCATCCTTTCCTTGTGGAGGTACCCCAATTTCTACATACTTATGACCTGACTTGTCAACATGAAGTCTTGAATGAACTTTTTCCTTCTTTTTCCCTTTGGATTTTGGAGGAACTATCTCTTCAAGATCAACCTCATATGGGGAAATCATCTATTTCTTGCACTTCGATACTTGAGAAACCAACTAAGGAGGGAGAAAGGAAGTATTTCCTTCTTGACTTACTATTAGTTCTTTTTTAGTGGCCACTTCTATAGGAATGGATAAAATTGTAACAATTGGGGTAATATCAATCATGATGGCACCAGTAGACTGCAAACCAAGAGGATCCTACAATGAATCATTCATGAACCTATCAAACTCTTCTTGAGAAGAGATATCATATGATGGGGAAGATAGGATAGTTATGGATGATGGAGAACTTGAGGAAACATCAATAGTTTGTAGGATGGAACCTACAGGAGGAGTGGAAAGAACTGTTCATACTAAAGGAGGAATGGTAACCTTTATTGCATGTAGAGTAGATGTAGGAGGAGGCGAGGTAGGAAGAGGAGGTGGAGGGGTAGTAGGATTTGAAGGAGTGTGAGGAACATTGGTAGGAATAGGTGATGATGTTAGGGGAATATTTTAAAGAATGTTCTCATGGGGAGATAGTTGCATTTCATCATTACACCTTTCTTCTTCCTCATTACCTTCTTCCTCTCCTTCTGTAGACTCTTCTGATTCTACATATTCTTTTGATTCATCGCTTTCTTTCTCTTCCTCTTCTTCTGATGATTGTTATTCAGATGTAAGATCTTGTCTCTCTGTAGTTGGTTGTTCTAATTCAGTAGCCTCCTCTTCTTTAGCTTATGTGCAGTACTTTTACCAAAAGTGAACTTGATCTTAGGACCCCTCTGTGAAGAAGGAGCAACCACATATTTGTTAGTATAGAGTTATTGTTGTTGACTAGCTTCACCTCCTGGTGTTTCTCCTTTAGATTCTATTCTAAAATATTTCATTTGAAAGCCATGCCTTTGCAACCATTCACCTGTGTTATGTAAAATAAGAGCAAGTCTTTCTCTGATGGAAACACTTTCTTTTTTGGATCATTGCACAAGAGGTAAAGGCTTTCTTACAATTTCTTCATCTTCATATGCAAAATTCATGATATCACCAGGATCTCTAAAATATTCTAGAATGTTAGCTACACCAAGGTCCCTGATCTATTCCACAGTCAATCTACAAAAATCCATTCTCCAAATATCTTCCTCATCTATATAGTCTACCCATATATCCTCAAAACAGTAAATATGGTGATGATCTTTCTTGAATTTACTATTCACATCTCTGTAGTCAAAGTCAAATCTGTATCTATATGTCCTTATGGTCATTATTTATATTTTAGCTACTAATGTCTTTGCTTTTTTCATGCTATGAATAGTATATCCCTCAATAGTAAGTGGAAACTTGAAACCTAGCTTGTGAATTCTCTAGTGCTCCTTATGGACTGAAATCAATTGTCTGCACAACTCCATTAGTATCCATTTATTTGAAGGATATCTAGGAAACATGTATGGGCACCCAATATAACAACCTACTCTCAAATATGTGAAAGCTGGAAACTATAAAAAGATACATCCAAATTTACGAACAATCCTATAGGCTTCATCTGACACTCTCTTCTTTTCAAGAGTCAGATCAAAAGTGAAAAATAAAGGTGCAAAGAAGGCATCAATGACTCTCCTAAAATGATTGAGACTATTCCTCAAGGTGATTTGGTAGTATAACTCATATACTGTCACAAGATTTCAATTACCTTTTGTTGATAATCTTAGATACTGTCTCATAACGGCAACAACATACACTAGGTAGGATGTCATGTAAAACTTTAAGGTAGTTTGTACATTGATAAGTTGTTCATGAATCACATCACTTATCTGAGTTCCCCAGTCTATGTGTGTTTTCCTCCTTCTGATGATTCAAATATACTCATACATCCATTCTTTAAAATGACATAAAACAGGAAAGCCTTTCACCCTACTCAGAAGAGTAATCATATCCCGAACATCCTCCTTTAAATCACTTCATGGAATACCTTTGGGCCATCTAGAGATAGTGGGCCTTGGAGTCTTCAGCCATTGAGTATTAATAAATGTTTTTTATTTATTTGGATCCTTTTCATAGACCTCTTATGCTTGATGAATGGAAACATTTGTATATCTTTCCATATGTGGAACTCGAAAAACAATATCAAATAATTTTGGATCCAACCTCATCATGACTTGTCTAGCAGAATCTCTTACACTTTTGTCCTCCCTAATGTAATGTGCAACAACCTGAAGGAAAAACTCTGTACAGTTGGAGAAAATTGGAAATGAAACCACTAAGTGCAATTTTTTTATGGACGATTGCTCACAAATTTTCTTCTAATGGTTTCTTTTTAGTTCTTTTCACAAAATCTTCCATATTCTGATGACCAATCTCCATGTCTTTGATTTCATCAACCTTTGAGAGCACTACAGTAGGTGGATAAACACCTTGGTACTTGTACTTCATCTTGTCTCCCTTCTTAGAATATGATGGAGGTTCTTCTATTTCCATCTAGGAGTACCAAAAACCAATAAAAATCACCTTATGAGATCACTTGATGAAGGCTTGAAAGAAACTGCAAGAAATAATGGATCATGAGATGTTAGGAGAATAAGCATTATCAAAGTGATTTGGAATGTGTGAAGAAAGCAAGCAATTTGGAGTGAGTGAAAATGAGCTATGAAGCATGAAAAAATGGAGCATTAGCGATGGAACGAAGTTCAGAGAGAAAATATAATTGATTTCTAAGTGTTAAGTGAAAACCTAATTTTTGTGTAGGAGCACTGAAAATTAACACTTTTACACTTGGAAATTTAGTGTTTGACGTCAAAGCACTAAAAACCAATGCTCCAACATGCATTGGAGGATTTTTAAATATTTTTGCACAAGTGTTTCTTTGCAGTGCTTCAACACATAGGGGAAAGATCCTTTTGTGTAGGGGTGGTGATTTTCACCACTCCTACACCTTAAAAGATGGAAAAAACTATGAGTGTAATAGCGGGTATTTTCCCCACCAGGACAAAAATGGGGAAGGTAATCCTTATGCAGGAGAGGTGAAAATCACTGCTCCTACATGTCTGGGAGAAGGGTTAAACTCTTTATACTAGAGTGGTGAAAATCACCGCTCCTGCATAAGGAGTTGGGGAAACTCATCTGTCAAAGTGGTAAAAATTCCTACTTGGACAAGTGAGGAACTTGATCATGTGAAAGCTTATGAACATTTTGATTTGTCAATCCCAAAATGTTCACCACTCAAAAATATCAATTGACACCTCACAAGAAAGCGATGACCAGATGGAAAAAGAATGACTGACAAAGGTGAAGGAAATGTAGTCATACAGAAAGAAAAACCCAATAAAACAAGGAAAATAACAAGAATGAAAGAATGAAGAACCTAGGGCAAACGATTACCAGAAAAAGAAGATTTTAAAATTATCAAAACCCTATTGAAAGGAGAGCACAAACAAAACAATGAAGAATAGCACAAAAATGTACTTGGCAAGAGTAAAAGACAAAAATGTGAAAAACCCTAGCTCAAACGCCCATGAAATTCACCAACACAATCTCGTTTGAAGCTTGCAGGTTGACTGGTGTGAGGAAGAGGAAGAAAGTAAGTTGAAATGAAAAGAAATGAACCTGAAATGACTTGAATAAGTCAATTAAAATATTCAAAAAGGGACCATTAATAAATGAAAAGTTCATTTATGATGCACGTGCGAAGGAGGGGGAAATGTAGGAGTGGTGAAAAACATCACTCTTGCATTTTCAAATTGTAAGAGATGCACGAGCGCTAGTAAACTAAGATATCAAGGATCTTTGCCTCTAAGAACTATGCAAATTGATTCCCCCTTTCATCAATGAGGCATTGATTTTATAGGAGAGATAGAAGATAGCTCAAGTGGTGGGCACAAATGGATTCTTATTGCCACTGAATATTTTACTAAATGGGTCGAAGCAGTTCCAGCTAAACAAGCTACTAGTAAAGTAGTCATAAATTTATTGTTGGAAAAAATTATCACTAGATTTGGAGTTCCTATAAGAATTGTCATAGATAATGGTATGTGTTTCAGATCTAGTGAATTCAATATTTTTTTGAGTGTTATGGAATAATCATATCATATGCCTCTCCATATCATCCCCAAGTTAATGGTCAAGAAGAGTCCAGTAACAAGAGCATCATGAAGATAATCAAAAGGATGCTTGATAATAACAATAGGGAATGAGACTCAAAGTTGAAGCTAGCAGTATGGGTAGATACAATTACTATAAAAATGCTACTAGCAAATCACCTTTTGAGTTAGTCTATGGAGCTCAAGCAAGAATTCCAATGCATAATCCTTTTCATATTTATAAATTCATATTGCAGAAGGATTTGGATGTGCTTGAGCTAATGGAAGAAAGGATGGAGCAATTGGAAAAACTAGATGAAATCAGAAATTATGCACAAAATAAAAATGAAAAAATGCAGGTAAAAATGAAGTATCTTTTTGATAAGAAGGCTAAGGATAAAAATTTCAAGTTGATGATATGGTTCTTATGTGGAATGCTCAGATTCAAGACAAAGGAAAGCATGGAAAATTTGAGCCTCTTTGGTTGGGACCATTTGTCACTATTGGAAAATGTGGTGAAGATTCATATTAATTGCAAAACATGGTGGGTGAGAATCAGGAATTACTAGTGCATGGACAATTTTTGAAACACTTCTTTTCTTAAATAAGATAAATTCCATGCATAGTAGTTTAGGATTTTCCCAATTTTGGTTTTCTTTATTTTTTACAGTTTTGTGTTTTTGGCCTGGACCTTAGAGATATGTTCTAGATTCTTGCAATGTCTAGATAGCCATTCATCTCCAGCCAGAGTCGTTGTTAGGACCGGAAAATTTTCACCTAGTCTACATTCAATGCTTGTCAAACCCTAGTTCCAAACATCCATTAAAGAGTTCTAACCCTTGCACTTTTCATTTTCTAGGTCCAAAATTCATGTTGTATCTTTGCTCAAGACATCTTCCCTCATACATGTATGTTGTTACCCTAACTTGTGTCTTGCTTGAGTATTGCAGTGTTGTAGTAGGAAGTTAGTAAGGCATGAATACCATCGAGGAGACTTATCGATGGGAGTTACCTTGGAGTCCCTTTGATAACACATTTTGCATGAAAAAGGCATAAACACTATGAGGGAGGCTACACTACATCAATGGGAGTCAATTTAAAGTCCCTTAGATAGAATGATTTGTATGAAGATAGTGTGAGCACCATTGAAGACACAATGACATGTCAGGAGGAGATAGTTTTAAGTCCCTTCGATGAAGTGAAGTGCATTAAAACAATAACATTTACAACCCTGGATTTGAAAGTATCAATATGATGAGCTTGTAAATATGTCGAAGTGACAACAAAATGTCAAATAGATAGTTTCATGGTCCCTTCAAAAACTCAAAAAATAGAAAGAGCATATGTCAAAAGGAAAGACATATATCGATGAAAGATAATTAAGGTTTCCTTCAATGAAGCGATATATGTTGAAGACATAATATCTTATAATCTCATCAGCCAATAGTGAAATACGTAAATATATCGGAGTGGCTAAGGAATATCAAAGACATGGTGTAACAATAACCCAATACATGGTTCAAAGGGACTTCAAAGTATCAAATAAATAATTTTCCAAGTCCTTTTGATATTTTGATAGAAAATAAGCACATCGAAGGGAAATGTAAATATCACATGGAACATAACAATAGTCCCTTCAAAACCTCGAAAGATAAAGAAAATAATAATATTGAGGAATTTTTCAAGGAGAGTGATGAATATCGACAGGAGTACAATATAGTTCACTTTGATACAACAAAGACAAAAGTATGTTTTCGCATGAGGAACACAATAATGAGAGGGGTCAGGCACAAGGCACTAAATAGACGATGGAAAATCCGATGCTGACAGGAGAAAGAGTTGATCATGACCATAGAAGGAAATCCCAAGTAGAAAAGTGAAATGGTGGACACTAGCAGAGACATGGGAATGAACAAAGATGGGAGTACAAGGGGGCAAGCAGCTAAAAAAATATTATAGAATGTCATACCAAAGGATGGGAATACGAAAATTCAATTTTTAGAATGTGAATGGTTTGACTATTGTTGCTTCCTTCATTCCTATAAGAAGGAAACCAAAACCATGGGGAGTTCTCTTTTTTTGGAAGGGGGAATTGGATTTTGGAAAGGACATTATGAAGGCCTATTTTCTGAAGCATATCAATCGAAAGCTGCTTTCTCTATTGTTTGAATTTTGGGTTCAATTACTTATTGAATATCATTGATAAAATTTTACTTGGTTGTCTCCATTTTGTTTTCTCCTTATTATTTAAATTAACATATCAAGAATATGTCTAGCTTGCCAAAATATAATTCATGTTTTGTGTGATTTGTTTAATAGGGTTTCTTCAAGAAAAAATTGAATTCCTTTGAATAGGTCACAGTAATATGGAGGATTCAATTGGATAAATAAAAAATTGATCAAAGATAATTTTGCACTTCTATGCAAGTCATAAATAGTATTGTGCCAAGTAATTTGAGTTATACCCAGAAGGAAGACACATATCAATATGAAATCTAACTCTATTACCTAGAAAAGGCACCGATCAATTCATTTTCTAGAACCATCTCTTGTATCATATTCTAAAATCCAATTTAGATTTTTTGTTATTCGAGTGGAGGTATTTGTAGTTGGAAAATCTAATTCAAAATCATATGCCACTTTGAAGTAGATTTACAAGATGATTTAATTGAAAAAATTGCATAAAATTCATAATTTTCTCAACCTTCACCAATCGGTCTTGAGGATTTAACATTTAGTGGTGAACACAAGGTAATATCCACCTAGGCATAGTAGAGCCTAAATTCTAGGGAATTCCAATCATTTTGATTGATTCCATTTGTTGGAAAATTCACTTGTAAAGACCAATTATAAAGATTGGCATACTTTTAGGGTTTTTCAACCTATTGATTTGGGAACCAATAGTTTCTATATCTAGAATTTTGGCTTCTGGATTGATGGTTAGAGGAAGTTATATTCACCAGTGTGTGAATTGATTTTTCAATGTTGCTTATAGAGGTTTCTGGGAGAAATGTCTTCGCCCCATGTTTCTTCGTAGTTCCTCTTCAGATCTTACAATATTGAAGGTATGTTGATGGTGTTGATCTCTTACTTGTGTCAAGAGGATTTGAGATTTGGTACTTTGGAAGATGGATTTTAGAGTTGCAGTGTTTGGCATTATAGTCTAAGTTTACAAGTTGTGTACATTCTAAAAGTGTGAATTGTTGCGAAGGAGTTTGATGGATTTCAAGATTGTAGAGGAATATTCTAGATAGTGATGAATCATGGTGTTTGGTTTACAAGTTGTCTTTGGATTTGAGGAAGCATGTAATTCAAAGTTTAAAGGTGTTTGCATGGATAATGAACGACCTGGTGTTTACACTACATTAAAAAATGTTAAAGTATTGATGAAGGTGTAGCATGGTGTGTGAGTGTTGATTTGGGTCCCAATTAAGTTTTGTATTGGTCCACTTTCATTCCTATCCACCATAAGAATGCTTAGTGTTGACCTATTTTGAATTTGTAAAGTGTAAGGTGATTTTAGCCAACTTGAAGGTGTTTTTTAAGTTGAGGATTGTATAAATGCAAGGTGAATTAATGTGAGATGGAGTGTGGAATAGAGTTGAGTGTTATGATGCAAAATTAAATGTGTAAAAGTGTGAAATGCAGTGCAAGCTATAATGCAAGATTATTGGATGCAATGAGCTGAGGTATCTTGATCTCTTGAAGACTACAAGTGTTGTTGAAGCTATTATGGTGGAGTCTTTGTTACATTGAGATCATGTTCTTTGTGTAATATTCTATCTTCAAGTTCTTCTTTCTATTTTGGTAGTGAGCCTCCTTGTACAAGTTTTGCGATTACTTATATTGTGAGATAATCCTCACTATGGTTTTTCCCTTGTAGGGATTTCCAAATAAATATGGTGTTCTCTTGTGTATGGTGTTGGTTTTTTTAGTTTCATTTATCTTCTTTTCATGTTTAAACATTATAATAGATTAAGGGTTTAATGAATGCTTGTGGATTTGATCATTGTTGAGGGTTTTTGATGTTTTAATTTGGTACAATTGATTAACCCCCCCTCTCAGTTGTCTTTCTCATTTAAATAATTGGTATCAAAGCAAGGTTCCTTGAAGAAAAGATTAACCGCTTGAGGTAGATCTGGGATGGCAAGTAAGAAGGAGATCCTTATATTTGATGTCACAAACTATGCATTTTGAAAAGTGAAGATGGAAGGCTATTTGATTTTCCTTGGATTTGATGTCGCTAAGGAAATGAATATTGTATATAACATACCTCCAAATGGGCCAAGAACAAGTGATGAAATCAAGGCCTATGAAGTAGATGGTAAGTCAAGGTTTGTTCTTTTGAGTAGTCTTGCACATATTGAATTAGTGAAAGTTATAGATCTAAAAAACTGCTAAAGAAGTTTGTGATAAGCTAAGAAGTATTTATGAAGGAGATGATAATGTTAAAAAATCTAAGTTGTAGAATTTGAAGACATAATTTGAGACTTTACGAATGTTTGAAGATGAAACAATTACAAGTTACATGCAGAGGGTCGATGAATTGGTAAGTGCTATGAGAGGTCTTGGTGCACAATTCAAAGAACCTAAACTGGTAAATAAAATTCTTAGAACTATTCTTGATTCTTATAGTGAAAAGGTTTTTCTATTGAGGAAGTTTCAAATTTTAATACCTAAACTAGAGATTAGTTGTTTGGCACACTAACTTTTTCATTTGAAATGAGAAAAAATGGTTTGAGAAATGGTGCAAACGTGGAGACTGCTTTCAAGAATAGAAAATTAGAAAAAGTTGAAGATTTAGATGGAGATTATCTTGATGATGTGGAATCTAACTTTGTAAGAAGAATGAAAAAAGGGCACTATTAAGTACAAAGGTAAATTGCCTTTAAAATTTCTTAGTTGTGGAAATATAGGTCACTATGCTTCAAGATGTCCAAGTAGAGTTGTGAATAATAAGAACAAGGAAAATAAAAGAAAAATGATCAAGAAAAGCTACTATGTTAGAGAATATGATGGTATTTTTTATGATGAATTTGACTATGGAGATTTTGATGATAATGAATGTTTGTTCTTGGCTTTAAAAGATGAATTTGGTTTTGCTAACTCTAAAATTTGTGTGAAGGAAAGTGTTTCAAAGAAAATGATAAAACCGGAGGTACTTTGGTATCTACTTTTCATATTAGATAGGATAAGAGCTATTGGATTATTGACAATGGTTGCTCAAATCACATGACTAGAGACAAGATTATTTTTTTTAAACTTGAAAAATATGATGGAGGACTTGTTACATTTGGAGATAATTTAGGTGCTAAGATTTGTGGAATAGGTTCAATCAATTTTGATGGCAAGCATAATACTGAATATGTTTACTATGTTAAAGGTTTAAAGAATAACCTCTTGAGCATTGGAAAAATGTGTAGCAAAGGATACAATCTTATGTTTTAGGATGATGGATTTGAGATCAAGAAAGGGTCTAGAACTGTGATTGTTGTTGAGAGGATAGATGGAAATATCTATCAGCTCAAGGGTGTTGATGGTAACCATTTTATGACCCAGATTAATGATAGTTGGTTATGGCATAGGAGAATGTGTCACATCAA
The DNA here is from genome assembly GCA_007115665.2 of Sequoiadendron giganteum. Classification (NCBI taxonomy): domain Eukaryota; kingdom Viridiplantae; phylum Streptophyta; class Pinopsida; order Cupressales; family Cupressaceae; genus Sequoiadendron; species Sequoiadendron giganteum. Next base: position 217,880,257 of record CM021110.1, read on the forward strand.
TTTTGATAAATTGGTTAGAATTAGCTAAGTTCAAGCAGTGAGAGATCTACTGAGGATTACAAATCCTATCAATGGTGTTTGCAAAGATTGTCAATTTGGAAACAAACTAGAATTAGTTTCAAGGGAAAGGAACAATATTTTGCTAGATTGTTGGAATTGGTACACATAGACCTTTGTGGTCCTACAAGAGTGAGAATTCTTAAAGGTAATAGGTATTTCATGATTTTTATTGATGATTACTCTAGAATGACATGGGCTACTTTTCTTAATGAAAATTTTGAATCCCTAGATAGATTTAAAGCATTTAAAGTTATGGTTGAGAATGATATGGATTTGAAGATCAAATGCTTGAGGTCTGATAGAGGTGGATAGTTTACCTCTGATTAATTTAACATGTTTTATGAGAATCATTGCATAAAAGGAACTTTTCTACCCCTAGAACTCCTCAACAAAATGGAGTGGTTGAAAGGAAAAATAAGACTATTCAAGAAGCTGCAAGGACTATGATGAAAGAAGCTAACCAACCAGAAATATACTAGAGAGAAGAAATTCATACTACTATTTACATACTTAATAGAGTTCAAGCAAGAGCTAACAACACAAAGACTCCCTATGATTTGTAGTATGGAAGGATTTCTACTATCAAGTACTTTAGAGTGTTTGGAAGAAAATTCTATATCAAAAGGGATGATGACAACTTAGGAAAGTTTTATGCAAGGTCTAATGAAGGTATCTTCCTTGCTATTCTACTAAAATAAAAGCTTACAGATGTTACACAAAAATGCTAAGAAGGATTGTTGAAAGTGCAAGTGTCAAGGTTGATGAAGATTTGAGTAATTCAGTGGTAATAGATGGGTATTAGTCAAATGAACCTACTTGCAGAGAAGAAGAAGAAAAGGCTAAGATAAAAGAAGTATAGAATGAAGAGGAGAAAGATTTGAAAAAGACCCCTAAGAACCCTAAGTATGTGTAGAGAAATCATTCCAAAAATAAGATAATTGGAGACAAAATCAAAGGTGTGTTGACAAGAAGAAGAGCTACTGAAGCAGAGGTAAATCAATCTTTACTTTCTAAAGTTGAACCAAAAACAATGATTGAGGCATGTAAAGGTGAACATTGGATGAAAACTATGGAAGAAGAAATTATGTAGATTGAGAAGAATTAGACTTGGGAACTTGTTCCTAGAAAATAAAAATAAAAAATTATTGGAACCGAGTGGGTATTCTGAAACAAGCTAAATGGGAATGGAGAAGTAGTAAGAAATAAGGAAAGGCTTGTCTATAAGGTCTATGCACAAGTTAAATGAATGTATTTTGAGGAGACATTTTCTCCAGTGGCTAAAATGGAAGAAATCAAGATTTTTTTTGTATTTGTAGCACATAAGGACTTTAAAGTGTATCAGATGGATGTGAAGTCTACTTTCTTGAATGGAGAGCTAGAAGAAGAAGTTTACATGAAACAACTAGAAGGATTTAAGTTGTCAAATAAACCTAATATGGTCTACAAATTGAAGAAGGCATTGTATATTGAACAAGACAACTAAGAGGGGGGTGAATCAGTTGTAGCAATCTTAACCTTTAAAATTTCATCGGATGTTAGATCAATAACTATTCACAAATCCTTTACTCTGCTAGTGTGATTAATCATTAAGTGTAGGAGCAGAAACAAAAAGAAGTAAAACCATGCACATAATAACACCAAATTTACATGGAAAACCTAATGAGGGAAAAAACATGGTCAGGATTAGATAATAATATAAAGAATTAAAAAAATGAATACAAAGGCTCACTTCCAAGAGAAGACTTGTCCAAACTAATACAAAACATGATTTGTTGTCCAATAAGGGTAAACCACCCAGAGGGCTCACTACCACGCAATTACAAAGAAGATAGAAGAGATTTGTTTCAAAGAGAAAACTATCTCACTGCAATAGAGATTTCCACCACAATTTTCTTACACACTTGCAGACATGCCATAATGATAGAGTACACCTTTCAGATCACTGCCTCTGAAAACTTTCCACTTGAATTTCACACTGATCTGCTCAAACTCGCATCACACACACACACACACAATTTTTCATCTATCTCACATGTATGTTTCTCTTGCATCTTCCACACACATCTATTCTTACATGTATACCATCTTCAACTTTGAAACTCATCCAAAGTTGGCCATACACCATTTATATACACAAATTCAAATTGGTTCGATACCAAAATATTCTACAGTGGAATTAGAATGAGGGAAACCAAAACATATACTTAATGAGGACTTAAAATAAGTCTCAACATGCTTCACCATGATTTTTGCATGCAGTGTTTAACACAAGATTAGTCACCACCTATGTAAAACACATAAAACAATTAAGCACATGCAACCTTAACACAACCCAATCTCTCCAAATAAAAGATTTAACTTGAACATGGTCATATCGGTTTATTTATAAAACTAAAATTCCTAAAACCAAAATTTAGAGAAATCCAAAGCAACTACAATTCTCTCAAATCACAAGCAGATACATAGAAAAACATAGCACATATACTGGTGAAAATATCTCGCACTATACAACAATCTAGAAGCCCAAATTTTTGATATACCAACCATCAACAGTCATGAAAAATATGTTTAAACCACACAAACATAGGAACACATCCCAGATCACAACCTGGATCAAACTAGAAAACATTCTTTATTACAATTTTCTCAACATCCTCAACATATACAATCAATAACCTATTTCCATGACATCAATGATAGCAATAACCAGTTGATAACTAGTTGACTTGTTGATATCAATGATAACACCTTCATACTTGCAACATTGTATGGTTTGAAGTAAGCCCCCAAATCTTAGTATGCAAGGTTGGAAAAATATTTGATACAAAAATGATTCAATAAAGGAACCACAGATAGTAATCTTTACTTCAAAGTTGAAAAAGATCAAATCTTGATAGTGGTTGTGTATGTTGATGATATAATTTTTGGAGGAAATGAAGCTATGTGCAAGAATTTTATAGAAGAGATGAAAAAATATTTTGATATGTCTATGTTTGGGGAGATGAATTTTTTACTTGGGCTAAAAATAAATCAAATAGATAAAGGCCTATTCATTTCACAATAAAAGTATGTTTAAGAAATGTTGAAGAAGTTTGGAATGGAAGAATCCAAATTGGTATGTACTCCTATGATTACTAGTTGCAAACTAAGTAAGGATGATGAATCCCCTAAGGGTGATCAAAGCAAGTATAGATCTATGATTGGTGGACTACTATACCTAACTACTACTAGACCAGATATCATGCATGTAATTTGTCTTATGGATAGATTTCAAGATCCTAAAGAGACACATGTAGCAGTGAAGAGGATATTCAGATATTTGAAGGGAACTTCAAATTATGGCTTGTGGTATCCTAAGGATACTGATTTCACATTGAGTGCTTACATAGATGCAGATTGGGTTGGTTTTATGGATGAAAGGAAAAGTAAATGTGGTGGTGCATGTTGGTGTTTTTTCGAGCAGAACCTTAAAATCCTCTAAAGGGTAGCCAACCCTTATGCTCAAGAATCTTCAAGGTCGGTGGCCAATGAATGAGAGCTTGATATACAACCTTTTCTCCCCTACACTTCAGGATTTGTTAAACTTGGGAGGGTAATCCCAACAATGTGCTTTCAGATACTTGTGTGCCATAGTATCAAACACACAATAAATAGATAATTCTCCTTTATATGCTTAATAGACACAATACTCCGAAGGTATGGCTGACTGTCATGGTAGTGTACACATTAATCATGAGAGATATGATTCATTAAATTCCACACACACCCACAACAATATTGATAAGTAAATTTGATTATAAATTATAGCTACTCACAACACAATCTTAAGAAATTGCAACATCAAGAGATAGAGCCTAGTCCTAGGGTGGAGTCACCTAAATCAAATAATCTCAAACTCATTACAAAATTCACTCTATCATAACTATGCCTATCAGATGATGCATAACACCATTAATAATAGAAACCAAACCAGTCATATTTTATTAATCCAAGCATACAATTGCACAAATATTCATTCATGTTAATACAATTTAACTTACTCCTTGAATAAGAGTAATAACAATAAATAAACATTAAGGGAAATACAAGAAGATGATCAATAAAAACCTTTGATTTCATTATATTCAAAACTTATACAATGTCTACAATGGAGAAAACTGACTCAGAATATCTTTTCATTTATTTATCTAACATGAAAATGTTGTAATAACATTCTCAATTACAAGACTTAGAAAACTTCAGAAACCTAAAATCAACACTATACATTTCAGACCTTGTTACAAATGTATTCCCATGAGACCAAAATTGTAAGCAACCTTTTGAAAGAAGTGAAAATTCTACACTTAAGGAAATTACATAAACCCTAAGTGGATATCTTCAATGGACATCTAGCCCATTCTTCTCCATTGATCAGTAACTGCCTCCAAAACTTGAAAAATCTTCAATTTGCACCTTGATTCATGCCTCTTTCATTCACTTGCCCTTAACAAAAAATATTCCCATCATGATGATCCATCATTCAACTATGCCCCGCTATAGAAAATATCCACCTTTTACTTGCAGCTGAAAAATCTCTTACGTGAAAACCCTCATTCCTCACTCTTAGTTGTAAAAATCTCCTTGGCTGTAAAAGCTCCATTTCACCTGTGCAATTTACCCTCTACCTTCATCTGCAGTACAAAGCCCCTTATTTCATCTTGAAAAATCTCTGTGAAATGGTTTAGTTCACTACCCAACCATAAAAGTTTTTGACTTTTAAATGTGAGAGCATTCTGCAAATAAAATTTATGTCCACGCACATTACTTTTGCATTTTAATTATTTTCAGCCACTAAAATTTGTGAAGGGTTTTTAATTTTACTTCACTAGGCAATAAAGAAATATTTACCTGTGAATTTATAAATTCTAAAAACCCAATTTTTAAAATTTAAATTCATTTACTCATGGGGGCCTTAATTTTTTATAGTACCGAGTAATAAAATAATCTACCCTCACTTCATATTTCACCTCTAGCAAAGAAATATTATTGTTTTAATTTTAATATACAAAGGATTTTAATATTTTAATCGAGAAAATAAATTTACCCATGCACCTTATACTTACCGTGCATTTCACCTTCGCATAGTTAAAACTTTATGAAACTTTCAGGACCACCACTTATATTGTGCATCGCTAATACATTATGGAAAAAGTAATATTTATTAGTGATGCATGATGAAGAAAGCACATCATCACTCACCATTTAATCTTTCATTAAACATTTAATAAGACCCCCCCATGTCCCACCACTTCTTTACTCTCAGAAAATTACCATCGCCAATCGCTAATGCATTTGGGAAACAAAAACATTTATTAGCGATACACGATGGAGAGCATCACGTATCGCTAATGCATTCAGGAAAAGGAGACACATATCTGTGATGTAGGAAAACTCTCCCTGAGTCTTCATTTTTCTACTTGGTGGAAATTGTTAGCACGTCCCTGCTCTTGAAATGTTGAAGTTGAAATTTTTTGTATTGTAGGGTGTAATTTGGAGGTGCCAAAATTTTATTCCATAATGCATTCTTTACAACCAACCACTACTCTGATACACATATCACCCATTGCGAATGCAAAGAGAAAAGGGAAAAACATAATAGTGATGGTCAATGAGAGAATACAACATCGCTCCATCATGAATTTTATGAGAGAAATAACTTGAAACCAGCGATGAGCGATAAGTTTACTGTGCAACCGTGAAAGCCACCTCTGGACCAATTAGAAGTAAGAATTAAACTTTCTTTTCCTCCAAAAAATTTGAAATAAATTTCATATTTGACCTAAATGGCCCTTTTACAAATGCAAAATATTTAAAATATTCACAATATTCACAATATTAACATTTGAAACTTTAGAAAAATTATGAATTCTAATTACGCATGCGACTCATTTGGAGAAAATTTACTACGGGAAAATCGAAACACCTGGAGCCATGAAAATTTGTGTAGGGACATTATCAATTATTTAGAGAAAACCCATTTCCTCAAAACATGCATCGCCAAAATATTTCTAGGACCTCCTTTGTAAACTGGCCCTAGGGACATATTCGCCACACTCGAAATACATTAAAAAATATATCAAATGACCTCTGTTTTGATGAAAATGGATCTATGTATGTTTTAGACCAAAAAAAAAAATGGGTTGTCCTTAGAATTTGAAAATTTGAAACTTTTTGAAACACCAATTTTAGCCCTGTCATAGTCAGCAACACATTAATTAACCCATCAAAACTAGTCCAAGAGCCATGAAACTGAACAGGAATGTAGACATTTAACCCAAGAACTCATTGAAGCAAATGGATTGGAAAAATTCATCCTGAGGTACAAGATATTAATATCGAAAGTGGCTCAATTAGACTTTTCTACAACTACACCTATCAGAAACCAACTCGAGCACACCAAGTCACCTCCTTGAAAAAATATCAAATCACCTCTTGGGAAGCTACCACTAGAAACACTAGATAATTTAGGTTCATTTATTATGTGTGTAAGAGGGATTTACTCCAATCCACATTCTTCAGCAGTTATTAGGGGTCAAAATTGACCCCCTGAAACATTTAGATGTCAAAATATGACAAACTGCCTTTGCTTTTAACCTGGTAAAAATATTCAATCTGATCATGTGGCTCTGAAGCTAGACCAGGGAGCATATGAATATGAGGGGAATGTAGAGCACCAATCCATTTTCCATGTTGATCATCCAACTGTGAAATATCAGTCTGAATAAGAGGGCACTTTGCAGGACTGAGAGTATACAAACAACAAAACAATCCCAAAACCCTCCAACTTTGCATTTCAAAACCCTATCAAAACTCATCACAAGAAGTTGAAATTAGGCATACACGTTCACATATGAAAAATGAATACACTCACCAAATTATTTGGCATGAAAGTCAACTGGCTCTGAATTATGACCCTCCAAAGTAGGTCATTGGGGTAGATTTTTTAGGTGCATTTATGAGTGTGCAAAGCAAATTTTTTAACATGGGCACTTAAATTTTTGTAGAATTTGAAGGTGTCATCAGTGCATTCATTCTTGTATGTAGATTGGTATCATGGCTAAGTAAGGAACACAATTTTATTTCTTCATTTACTACAAAGGTTGAGTATATTGTAGTAGAATCTTGTTGCACATAAGTATTTTGGATGAGACAAACATTGAAGGATATTAGAGTGGTGTATGATGAGCCCATTTCTATATTTTATGATAATACAAGTGCAATTAAAATTTCAAAGAATCATGTGATACATTCAAGAACAAAGCATATATCAATTAGCTATCACTTTTTTAGAGAATAGGTTATAAAGAGTGAAGTAAAGCTTGAATATGTACATACAAAGGATCGAATGCTGACATATTTAATAAGGCTCTTCCTAAGGAAACTTTTGAGTATCTTCAAGAGAAATTGGTGGTTATTTCCCCTCCTTTGAACTAGATGCATTAGTGTAATGGGTCTATGGATTCATTCCTTGTCTGGATTGATGTTGGTGGCTACCTTTTAGGGGAAGTAGGTAGTATTGTTGGTGTAATTGATTATTTAATTACACTTACATAAGTTTACTTAGGAATTTAATTATATATGTAGGTATCATTTACTAGGTGATAGGTTCACATGTTTTCTTAGAATATAAGATTCCTTCTAGAAGGATGAGTTATCTTTTCTAGAAGTCTTATCTTTTCTCCATCATTTCCTAGGTAGTTGTGATAATTTGTCTCATGTAATAAGATTATGACACATTTCAACATCATATTACATACTACATCTCACTCTTGCTTATATATATAGGGAATTTATACATTGTAACATATCATCTCATAATAGAATCTCAATTTGCATGCCTAAGTTGCAACACTTTCTTTGTGGGTGAATCTCTTCTTGGTCAAGGTCCTCTTGAAGGATACATATTCATAGGGACATTGTGCATCCATAATTTATACATGGTATCAGAGCTTTCCCATTGAAGATTCATCTTAAGATCAAGAAATTTGGGCTAAAGAGATTCATTGCATGCTTGAAGGTTTTCATTGTAGGCTACTTGGCTCCACCTAGGGACCAAGCGGATTTTTGGAACAGATTGAATCCAATCCAAGCTTGCCATTGTCTTTAGAAGGCCTCAAAACCCTAAGATCACTTGTTCATTCATCAAAATCAGAGATATCTAATCAGGAGCCATCAGAGGTATTTTTTTAGGGTTTGCTATTTATACTATTTGGGAAGTACGATCTGTAGTAAAAAAATCATTTCTCTATTATTTTACCCTATGGATTTTTTTTAGATTAGCAGGTTATTCTCAAAAAAATTGGGCTCATTTCTATAGGTTTTGACAAAAAAAATATTTGGAGTGACTGTTATTATATTACATAGTTGGCATGGGGTTTGATTTTTAAATCCATGGCTATAATATTTCTTTTATTGGTGAAAATCTAGCACACATGCACCTCACATAAATAAAGCACCTCCATCTATTCTTTGGCTCTTTAACCCCATCATTCTTTATGCTACCATTCATCCATCACACATCTGCATCCTTATCATAGCTTGATGATTGGAAGTATCATATCTCTTTAGTATTACTTGGTATATTTCAAAGGTTAATTTGTCATGCCTATATTGAAGTAGTCTAACCTATCACGCTGGGGGCATTTTTTTATGGATCATATTGGGTACTTGTATATCTTGAGGTCATTGGAAATCTTATCGAAAACATCAAAAAAATTCATCAAATCTTATCAAAAAATCCAAAACATCCAAAATCCCGAACAGCTAAAAATCCAAAACATCCAAAAAACATCAAAATCCCTAAAAAGGTTAAAACATCAAAAATTCAAAAATAGTACCCTTGTCGAACTACATCATCTCTAAGCTTGAACGTAGGCAAGGCCATAATTTATGTGCCACCAAGACACCCTAGGTCAGTCCTTTAGGAGTCTGTCATAATAAACTGAATTTCCATCATTTCTTCATATCTTCTTCCTGTAAATGGGTTGAGTCTGTCGAACTACGTGGTCTCTGTGTGTATAACGTAGGAAAGGCTTATCTTTGATCAACCCCCAAGACCCCTAGGATAGGTCTTCTAGGTTAGGTTCTTGGTCAAAACTCAAAAATCCCAAAACATCCAAATATCAAAAAACCATAAACAGTCCCAAAACATTTTTAGAAAATACCAAAACCATTTGAAAATAAAAAATACCAAAAACATTGGAAAATCTTAGAGAAAACTCCTAAACATTAAAATATTTCGAAAAGCCCAAAACATTTGTAAACTTTCAAAAAGACCAAAAATAGCCTCAAAAACATTTTTTAAAATACCAAAAACACTGAAATATTCCAAGAAAATCCAAAACCACCCATCCCATCTCACTTTCACCTATAATAAATCCTCACCCATAATAAATTGAGTGTCATCTCCAACCTTTGGCGAAGAAAATAGAAAGCAAGTGTAGCAAGTCATAAAGTGAACCTAATTGTCAAAATCTAAAGTCTAGATCATAGGTAAACATGTTAGTGAATTTGTATCAGTGGCTCATCTTAGCATCATTATCCTAACATCAAACAAAATTTGATCAACATGTCCTGGGATGTATTCTTCCTACAATGGGCATCAGTATCAATTATCACTTTAGCTAAAGTAAATAAGGCAAGAGATATAGGTGACACTAACTGTTTGTCTTTGATCTTTTCTTATGATTTATCTGAATGACCCATTCCCAAGACCTTTCGATGATGTCTATCAAAATGATTTAGAGAGAAAGGAATGGGGCATCAATCATTATCTTTCATTTGTTGTGCTTGTGGATATTCTTGTAAAATAATCTTGACGCATGCTTGCTTAGTTGTGTGTAGGAAGGTTTCTTTGGGGTATGTTGTTAACTATTGCATTTTCTTTGGTCCAATGTATTATAATATTCTAACTTACATTCCAATGAGGTTTTCATATGTCAAGATGTGAACAAGAACCATCCTATTTGTTTGTCAAAGTCAAAGTCAATTACACTAGATACAACACCATCCTGGTTATCAATACCTTGATGCATTGTGTCTATGCGTTATATAAAACAATAAGGAATGATGGAAAATCCCAATCCCAAAGTGTGAGTAGCTCATCATCTTGCATTCATCCCACATCTTGCATTGTCTTGTCACCATCTCTAATAAATTCATGATGGATCATGGACTTGTTGGATCTTCTAAAGAAATCATTAGAATCAATGGTTATTCATTCTTTATTCTTCTATCTTCTCTCCATGATAACTTGGTATGATGATAGTCAACAAAAACATCACCAATGCATCCACTTTGCATCCACAAATCATTAGCATACATGCATCTCATACTCATAGTGCTGGTTGAAAATTTTGTATACTTGGGAAAGCGTACAAAATTATGGTTTCAACCATAGCAAGTGAGATAAAACTCTCCTAATTAAGGGAAGGATCCCCCTTTAACTAACTTAAAACTAATATGGGTAGGACAACAATCGTTCCTCTTTTTTAGGAAAGTACATTATTTTCTCTTCGCAGAAAAGCAACAACAAACTTTAAGAAAACTTATTACAATAGCCATGCAATGAAACCAAGAAAGAGGAAATAAAGTTTCCTGAAAGTACAAAGACTTCCATCACTTCCTTCGGGACGGGAAAACAACCAACAAGCGCAAAGTCTTGAAGACCTAAAATCCTATCTACCCTTTTAGAATGATTACCTATGATAATATACATAATAGGACAGCCCACAGTCTGCGACTATGATGTACCTATTAATTACTTTAAATGAGAACTACCAAGAGCACAAAGACTTGCAATTCTTCTCAATTTCTAAATACTAACTAAAAATTCAACCTTCAACATTTACAACACAAAGTCTGTAGATATTTCAAGTGAAACTCTTTTCAGCCATATTCCACAATCTCCAAGTAGTCACAAAGTAATGCTCCAAAACGGCATAAGAACACAAAGGATGCAAAGTAGGATTTAAACACAAAGTCTGAAATTCCAACTCTTTGATATTACTTGAAAAATCACAACTTATAACTATAAAGCTCAAAGTCTTTATGAGTACAAAATTCTGCAAAAATTTCTTGCTTGCCAAAAAGATATCTATTACAATAGACCCCCTCAAGTATTTATAAGAGAGAAGCCTTGAGAAAAAGGTGGGAGGATCTCAGCAAACTTGAGAAAATCTCTCAACCACTAACTAACTACAATTGAATTATTCAAAATTACAATCCAAATTGTGATTTGTCTTGTAAGGATTTACATGTAATTGTGTTTTCCAAAACTGCAAGAAAGGAACACTTGCAATTGCAAAACTTGTTTTTACATATAATTTGTCGAAAGTAAAATACATAAAACAACATAAATTTTTTTACTTCGTCCCACTCCTAGCCTTGAAAGATAGAAACTTGCTGATAATTCCTTGCAACTCATCAGGATCGGGACCAAGCATGTTCCTAGCAACGACAACAATCTTTAGGATAACATCATAGTATCTCACTGTCACCTCTGTATGTTCTTCAAAAGAAGCTTGCATCTTGTCGAAGATTATCCAGTGATTGAAAAACTTATGGATTGTATCCATAGAGAACTGCTCTGAATCTAGCTTCTGGAGAAGATTTGCAATAATCTGAGAAATAACATCACTGGCTGCAAGCAATTCCCCTTCATGACTTAAAAATTTCCAAGGGATTTTCTCAAAGTCTGAAAGTATGTCATGCTCAACTTCAACACTCATCTCAAGTGTAGCCTGGACATCTTTGATAAGATTTTGAACAACTAATGACTTGTTTGTCATAAGTTCCTCAAACTCTATATACTTTTCCCTTTTCGAAATCATCGAATTGCTACATAGAATTTCCAGCCTCACTTGATCCATCTCATGCCAGATTCTTAAATCTTTCTCAAGAGAATGTAGGCTTTTCTGAAAGGCTTCCAAGGTTTGATTCATCTTGAATCTTTTTGCTTTGACAGTACTCAAATTCTGCAATGCCTTTTCGATCACTGGTACACCTTGGTTAATTAATTGAGTTGTCCAGGAATCAACTGCTTTAGCTTTTTGTGCAATTCTTTCTAATTGCTTGACTGATTCTTTAGGGGAAAATGAAGATAGTGAATCAACCATTTCTGATGATCTAGTAATCCTTTGAATAACTGAAACTATTTGTTCATTTTCTTCTTTTAGCTTCTCTTTTTTGGCTAGAAGTTCATTGTAGCTTTGTGCCAAAACTGTCACCGAACTCTGAGCATCTTGCATCATATTAGCATGAGTCTACTTGCCTAATTCCACTCTAGTGAATCTGTAATCAAACACTTGCATCTCTTCATGTGGTTTTTCTATGAGAGGTTCTGCTATCTCAACATATTTCATCTTATTGTTGTCAACAAACACTTGGGAGACTGTCTTCGCTTTCTTTGCAACCCTTGGTTTGGATTTGTTCAATTTCTGGAAATCAAACACATCAGGAGAAATTGCTTGTTTCTTCCTCTTTGGAGCAACTTAGTTTAACCACAGAGGAAGATCCAAGGTTCTCACATCTGAAACAACAATTGTAGTCTATGTAGAAATGGATTCATTTTGTGACATCGCTATAATTATAGGAGGTGCCTCAGTTTGGATAGCAACAATGGTCTTCTCAGAAGAAAAATTATGACTAGGATCAACCATAAAACAATCAAAGCTTGCTACTGATGTATCTATCTCTGGGAGAGTTATTTATGACATCATAGGAAAGATTGTATTTGTATCAAATATGTTCTCCAAATTATCATGCAAGCTTCTCAAAGTTGTATTCATTATTTATGTATCTGAGGAATGATGAATAGCTTCTGAAGGTGGGATGGAAGAAACAAACACTGTAGAGAAAGAATCAACATCACTATCAATTGGAGACATAGGAGATATCGTAGAAATAGGTATTGGAGCTTCAACGTGAGGAGACCTTTCACTTAAAATAGTATAAGTTTCAAGAACCTCTTCTTCTTGCTGATCCAAAACTTGAACTTGTGTTTCCTTAACCTCCTTTCCCTTTAGTGTTACTTTCTCAGATGGTTTTTCAACAGCCCGGGTAAACTTCAACTTAATCCTGGTACCTGAAGAGGAAGCTCCTTCTTTTGACTTGTCTCTAACCTCTGATTTTAATCCTTTAGGCCCAGCTCAATCAGCCTCAACTCTGATTCTGATTTTTATAGTCTTAACACCTATGCTCTTGAGCCAAGTCTTAGTATTTGCCAAGATGGACTGTAACCTATCAAAAATAGAAGTAGAATCTTTCTAAGACCATTGTATTGCAGGAATAGGTGCATTAACAACCTCTTGTTCTACTGTAAGCCTGTAGTAATCCATTTTATAGATATCCTTTTCTATTCAAAGGTCTACTAGATGTCTTCAATACGATGCACCTAAGTGAAAGCTCTTTTAATTTTGTCTTTCACTCTTCTGTAGTCAAATTCCATTATGGCCTGGAATTTCTTTAACTTTATCTCCTGAAGTTCAGCCTCCATTGCATTTGCTCTTTTGGAAGTTCTCAAAGAATACCTCCCAATCAGTAATGGATTATGTGATGAAATGCTAACTCTAGTCTTGTGTTGTGCAGCTTGTCATACATGCACTATCATCAACTATCTTCCCAGCTCCATCAAAATGATTTTATCTATCGGGTACCTTGGAAGCATATAAGGTTGGTCTTCAAAACAACCAACTCTTATGTAAGAGAAAGTAGGGAATTGAAGGAAAAGGTAGCCCTATTCATTTACTTTCCTCCAAGCAACCTCAGATACCCTGTTGTTTTCCAATGCTTTGTCAAATAAACACATAAGATGACCAAATAAAGCATCTTGAACCCTTCTATAATGCACAAGACTTTGCCTTAAAGTCAGCTGATCATAATACTCCCATACAGGCACCAATGATCTATCACCTTTGGTACAAAAGCCTGGAAATTGCCTTAATGAAGTTGCTATGTAAACCAGATACGAATTCATATAGAAGGTGAGTGTAGTGGGGACCTGTGCAAGCTGTTCACACAAACTATCACTGATTACTTCACCCCAAAAAATTGGGTATTATGCCTTTCTGATAACCACTATGAATTTATACATCCAGTTTTCAAACATATTTGAGACTTTTAATCCCATTATTCTACTCAGGAGGTTGATCATATCATTAATCTCTTCCTTAAAATCAAACTGATACAGTTTGGGTATCTGGGTCACACAAGGTCATGATTTGAGAAGCCATTTGTGATTGATATTTTTGATACAATCATTCTTCTTCTGCTCATAATGATTATGAGCACTCTTCATTGTAATGTCTAAATACGTAGGAGCATCAGGAACTCTGAAGATTTTGCTGATGGTTTCAGGATCAAATCTGATAACCACGTTTCCGTCATCATCCCTGATGGTTCTTGATTCACTGTCAAAGTGGAATGCACATGTAAGAACAAATTCTGGCTCAAGGGAAATAATAGGAAAAGTAGACACTAGGTGAATATGACTTCTCAGCAACAACTACATATCATGAGAAGTTGATTTCTCGACCCTCTTAAGAAACTCGAACATATCAACATGCCCAATTTCTGTGTCTTTGATTTCATCTATCTTTGAGACCACATGAGATGGAGAAATCTCATTCTGATACTTATCATATTTGTACTTCATCTTCTTGTTTGTTGGAGAAGCTGGTTCATCTGTCATCGAGCAGGAATCTGCAAGGTTGCGGTGAAAACCCCATAAGGTCGGAACATCATCGGCATCAACCTGTGAAGACATGGTATCCATTAACAACAATACTCAAACCCTAGGGCAATGAAACTACTTTCTGAATGATGGTGGAGAATGAAGGCTAAAGACCAATTCAAATCTCAGTGCGCTGATTGCGATTGAAAGCAACGGTTCACCTTTTGGAAACAACAAGTCAAAACTTCCAACTTGAATTTGTAGTCAAGTGTTAGAAGTCCGTTTTTAAGGCATTTAGAAGCATTTTGGGTTTTGGAGAGCATTCAACAACTTTTATAAAGCGCAGTTGGGATTTTTTGAACATTTTTCAACTTTTAAACTTGCAATTTTATTGAAAAATCTCGACTTGCTATTTGGTAATGAAAACCTGAAATTGAGCCGAGGCCCATTTTCGCAAAGATGGAAGTGAGGATGAAAACGGAGATGAGTGTGAATGAGTGAGGTGAATTTGGTTAAGGAAAATGGAAATGACATTTTGCTGAGATAATGGACATTAAGACAATGATATTTCCTGACACAATGAGTATGATGTGATTCAGTTGCAAAAAAAAATAAAAAAAATGTTTTTTTGGACAAAAACGTGATTACTAAGAGCCACAGTTTGACTGAGAGGAAAACACGTTTTTCTTTGAAGACATATTTCTTACAAAATCAACTTCTCTCAAGTCACACAAGGGAATGATGATTTATTTGAACAATGTGAATGACATTAATCAATTGAAAAATATGTTTTTCAATAAAAGCGCGTTTTTCAAAAATGAGATTTCACAAATATGTTTCCCTTTTGAACCTCATTGAATGACATCTCATGAAATCAGGATTTGGCAATGGCAATGTTATTAAGACAAAACACAATTTAATAAAGAGAAAACAAGTTATTACAAATGACATCAAAATGCCTTTGAAAAAGACCATTACCAAATGAAAAACGTCTTCAGCAAAGCAAGACGTGATTTGAACAAAGAGAAAATAAACAAAACATAACAAGAAAGAAAAGAAAAGTAGTGTACCTTGGAGAAGAGAAGCCGAAAGTTAAAATGGAGAGGAAAACCCTAGATGCCTTGTAAAATCTCAAGAAAATATGAAGGCACTTATATTCAAATTGAGAAGCTGCAATTTCAGTTGAAGAATTTAAGAGAGCTCCACCAAAAGAGGTAAACTATCAAATTCAAACACAAACTCTCTTCAAAACTTGGGAAAATTTCTCTAATCGGGTATTTTGAGCTTAGCAACAAGCAAAAACAACACAAGAAAGACAAAAATCAGGTTTTTAGACTCTTTCAACAACTTTTCATTTTACTCATGAGAAAAAAAAAGGAACTTTTGGCTCATTTAGCAATTTTAATTTTGACAATTGAGGCAAAATAGGAACTTTTTGACAATTTAGCAATTTTATTTTTGTCAATAAAACCATATAGGATCTTTTTGATCACTTAGCAATTTTATTTTTGTCAAATAGTCAAAAATAGGAACTTTTGATCACTTAACAATTTCACTTAAAGCACCAAAAGCAATCGGACCTTTTTTAGGCTTTGACAATTTCACTTAAAGCAAAATCAAAACTTTTTGGAAACTTGACAATTTTGCCTTATGACTTAAAACTTCCTATTTTTGTTGTGCTGTCTTAAAAACCCGAATTTGACCAAAAACACAAGAAAAATGACTCAGAATTTTACAAAAATAGAAAGGGGATCTGATGAAAGGATGCCCAAGGGAATCATCAATTGAAATCTAAATTTTAACAACCTCAACACCTCATAAAACATTCTTTAGAGAGAAAAACTTCAATTTTTTTGGTAGGTTACCCCAATTTTTGCCATGTCAAAAATTGAGGACAACAGCTGGCTGTGACTAGGAAATGACCTTTGTGAACAAAGGTTGTAGAATCTAAAATCTCATAATGCTTCAGTGTTCTTTCCATTGGGTAACGGAGTCAAAAAACAAAACTCAAAAAGACAAATAAAGAAAAACCAAAAGACCAAAAGACCAAAAAGACCAAAAAGAATAAAAAGACTAAAAAGACTCAAAGGACTAAAAGACTCAAACCTTATGTACATAAACTAATCTAAAACTCTGCTAAAAGTAGTGCTTTAGATGCTGCCCACTATAAGGCAATGCAAATGGGGTGCCATCTTGATATGCCAGTAGAAAACTGTTTTCACCAACCACTTGATGAATTATAGAAGGGGCGCACCATAGGGAATCAAATTTCCCATGCATGCCTTTGGGCTCTCTCCTTTTATCCCAAAGCATGACATGATCTCCAACTTGAAATACCCTTTGCTTTACTTTTTTGTCGAAGAGAACTTTAACTTGCTTCTGATGATTGTTGATGCGATCCACCACTTGTGACCTTTGTTCCTCCAATTGTGAGAGAAACATTATCCGTTTTAAAAAGAACTTTCAAATGTATTATCTTCAACGGCCTTAGCCAATTTGAGAGCTGGGAGTTCCAGTGTAATAGGGATTTCTACATTCACACCATAGAGTAGCTGAAATGGAGAGATGCCAATGGCTCTTTTGGTTGTAATTCGATCAGCCCATAAAGAATCATACAACGCTTTATGCCATGATCTTTGATTCTCATCCACAAGCTTTCAGATAATAGTGAACAGATTTTTGTTACTTGATTCTGCTTGACCATTACCTTGAGGGTAATAATATGAAGAGTGAGCCAAAATAATGCTATAGTCAAAACAAAACTGAGTTACCTCATAAGAGGAGAATCTAGATGCATTATCCATCACCACTTTATATGAAACTCCAAATCTTGATATGGTGTTCTCTTTCAAAAACCTACACACTACTTCAGATGTAGCATGTTTTACAGGAACGACCTCTACCCACTTGGTAAAATAATCCGTCGCAACAAGAACATAGGTATGTCCAACATTTGAATGAGGATTAATGACGCCAATGAAGTCAATTCCCCATTGTTTGAAAGGTTCTTCTACCATGACTGGTTTTAATGGCAATGCCATCATCTTCTGCTTGCCAACAAACTACTGGCATAGCACACATTTGTGTACCCATTTATATGTATCTTGAAAAAGCGTTGGCCAGTAATACCTAACCCTTAAGATCTTATGAGTAGTTACTGATGGAGAAAAGTGCCTGCCACATACTAAATTATGAAAAGATTCTAGCAACCTGTCTTGTTGTGCCTTATCAACACAATGCTGAAAATTACCATCAAGAGTTCTTTTATACAAACCACTATCCCAAAGAACGTAGTTTGCAGCCTTAAGTTTCAAATTTATCTTTTCTTTAAAAGACAGATGAGCTGGACATTCACCATAAGTCAAAAAATAGGCGATGTTTGAATACCATTCATCGATAGTGCTAACAAACAATACCTTGGGGGGGGGTCTTCATAAACCTCCTCTTCACCTTCTTCTGCAACACTCTCGACCATAAGCTAACATAAACCTATTCCACAAACAAGCTTGGTAGGCTTTATTTCTAAACCATATTCTTGGATTTTTGCCACCCATTTGCCTCTTTTCATACCAAAATCTTGCTGTGTCAAAACAGATTTGACCACTGCATCCAGAACTATAACAACTGTATGAAAGTTGAGAATATATAACTTGAAATACTTAATTGATTTTACTACAACAAAAGCATTCTTCTCAATTGTGGAATATTTGATCTCGTGAAGCTTCAACGAACAACTCATGAAGGAAATAGGAGATTCAATTCCTTCTGAATTTTGTTGCATCAAAATAGTAGACATAGTATGCTTAGAAGCATAACTATACATTATGAAATCCTTGGTGTAATCTGGACAAACCAGCACTGGGGCACGAGCAATTGCATCCTTGATCTCAGCAAAAGCAACTTTACCTTCGACATTCCAATAAAAAATAGATTTCCCTTTCACGATATCTATGATATGACGAGTTTTCTCAGCAAAGTCTGGAATGAATCTTCTCAAGAAATTCACTTTCCCAAAGAAAGAATGAACAACTATCTTACTGGCTAGAAAAGGGAGAGTCTGAATAGACTTTACCCTTTTAGAGTCGATCTTGATTCCTTCTTCTGACACAACATGTCACATAAGTTTTCTCGTAGTTACCCCAAAGACTGACTTCTTGGGATTAAGAGAAACACCATGTTTCTGACATCTTTCCAGCACCTCTTGTAAATGAAACAGATGATTCTCATGGTCTTTTGAAAAGATGGTGAGGTCATCTAAATACACCACAATATACCTTCCCAAGATACCACAAAATGCTAAATCCATTGCTCTTTGAAATGTTTCCCCTGCATTAATTAATCTAAAAGGCATTATACCATACGCAAAAGTACCCCAAGGAGTGGTAAAAGCAGTTTTGTGTCTATTTGCTTCACTTACTTCAATTTGGTTGTAGCCTAAAAATCTATCCAGCATAGACATCATCTGAGCACCTGTCACTGTCTGTAGTACTTGGTTCATAATAGGCAAAGGATAGTTATCCTTTAGTGACTGCTGATTAAGATTTTGAAAATCCACATAGATGCGAATTTCTCCATTCTTCTTACACACTAGAACTATATTAGCTACCCATGTTGAATGATGAATAGGAAAAATAATTTGAGTGTCTAACATTTTCTGAATTTCTGAATGGATAGTACCAAAAATTTTAGGATTGTACTGACGTTGCTTTTGTCTAAAAGGAGCTACGTCACTTTTCAAAGGAATTTCATGCTGAAACTCTCCTGATTGGAAAGACTTCAGATCATCATAAGAATAAGAAAACACATCATTGTACTGGCGTAAAAATTGTATAATCTGATTTCTCTCTTTAGGAGTGCAACTATTACCAATATTAATCAACTTGGGATCATCTTCAGACCCAATATTATACTTCTCATACCCCGTATGAGAATCAGAATTCACCTGTTGCTGCTTTTTGATGTAACTGTCATGCTTATCAAAGAGTTTTTCCAGCGAGACCAGCCCTTTAGGAATTTTATTCCCCTTCAATTGCATGATTTCTCCATTTGATTCAGCCAAAACATCTGACATAGAATCTGAAGAAGAAGAAGAACTGCTTCTTTCGAAATATAGATTATTAAAATGATCATCAACTTGTAAAAAATTGATAATCTGCTTGTCATCATTGAAAATCTGCCAATGATCCCAATTATCAGGTACACTAGGTCTACAGATTAGTTCAACAACATATTTATCTTGATTGAAATCAAGATGAGGAATTAAAAGAGTAGCTGAAACTACAAGAGAATCATCTCTGTCATTGAGTTCTTGAGGGACAACTGAAATGCTAAAAGCATCAAAATCTTGAATATTCTCCCATACTAAGTTGCGGTAATGTCGAAGTCTATCATTCTTCATCTGATATATATTCCTTATCTGACACACCACTAACTTTGCATCTCCTTGAGCATGAATATTTTTAATTCCTCTTTTGAATGCAACACTCATACCTAACAAGAGTGATTCATATTCCACCGTGTTGTTAGTGTTTGCAAACTGTAGCTTGAAAGAATATGGAAAACCTCGCCTTTGGGAGAAATGAGAACCACACCAGCTCCAAATCCGTTAGTAGCACAACTATTGTCAAACTCTAGAATCCAAACATCGTTAGAGCTGTCATCAACATAAAGACTGTTGGAACCTCCTTCTTTTGACGTAAAAGACAGAGTGCTCTCTTCTTCCATAGGGGAAGACTGATTTTATTCAACTTGAGGAAGAATTTGAATATCTTTTTTCACAATAGAAGATGCAACATCCTCCACCATATTATCAAGGGATTTTTCAGTTGGTATTAGATTCTCACCATTACTAGAAGATCCTCCACTTGCTGAGAGAATTGAGGAATCTGAATCATTGTAAGACCAATCTTCAACAAATTCAGAAACTTCATCAATATGGAGATAGTAGTTCCCAAAACCAGCAGATTGAAAAAGAATCTGAGCATGAGGATCATCAGATTTCACCACTATGTACTTAGTTTCTCTTTCAGGATCTAATTTTTGCACAATACCCTTGATAGGAATCCTGGCTTTTGTCATGTCCATGTTGAGTTCGCCTCCTACATCTTTACATAAATTTCATCCAAGTAGCATACCATAAGAAGCTAGAACATCCGCAACTAGGACAGTCATCTTTATCTTTTTATCAGGAAAAGTTGCAAAAGTGAATTGCGGATCTTTGATTTTCCCAACAAGGGGCACTTGCTTATTATCCATAAAAAATCAATTACCAAAAGTTTTGGTAAGAGTTAACCTAAGGCAATCAACCACCTTAATCGGCATAACATTGTCAGAAGCACCAGAATCTATAATGCAGTTACTCAACTTAAAACCATTAATAAGAAAGGAAATATAGAAAGGATCTATCTTTCCTGGAATTGACGATGGGATGATAACCAAATTATTGGGCAGATTCTTGGCCTCTTGAACAACATGGATATTTGAACTAGGACGAGTATCCTTTCTTTTCACAAATTCGACCAATCTCTCAAATTGGTCAGGGTTGGCTTGAAGATACTCCACTTCAGACATTTGAATCTTAGTCTTCCTAGCATGGTCAATGATATCGAAAGCTTGGAAAGAATTTGCTAGAGACAAAGGTGGTGTATTTTCAGCCTGTGCTTTAGGATTTGATATACTAGTCTTAAGCTCACTAGAAGAAACAGTGGGAGAGCTGCTTACTTGATTTTTGGATGAATCCTTGGTTAAAGTGGGCAGCGGTGTCCCCCTCTTAGCAATGGTAACCAGCAACTAAATGTTGTTCTTCACCTTTGCTTCTTCATCTTGCTGAGCCAACCGAGTTTGGGATCATGTCATTACAACATATGCTTGACTCTCAACATTTTTAGCTTCAGCTGAATTGTCATGGTGCATGTACCATATAGTGGAGTCGCTATCTGCCTCTCCTTCATCTTGGTTAAAGAAAACTTCATCTTCTGCTTGGAATTCATTAGAAGAAAGTTCTTCTCGATCTATTTCATAGTATCCAACAACTGCATTCTTTGGGGGAGCTTCGAGTGCAAGCCTCTCAGGAGGAGGAGGCAACTTAGCCTGATTTTTAGCAGCATAATTGGAGGCAGAATTTGGATATTCCTTTCTAGGAATATCCTTGTATGGAGCAACATAAGAAGCTTGTGAAACTTGCTTCTTTAAGGCAAGAATTTCATTAGCCAACTTTTGCACCATAGGATCAGTAGAATTTGAAGTACATGACTCAAAAAAGGGATTTCCTTTGAATCGATTGGGATCCTTCCAGATTTTCCCAGCCAAGATCAAATCATCTTCAATCTCCATAGCAATAACTTGAGCATGAGCCAAAGTTGTTGGAGCAGCTCTTCTCAATAGAAAACTAACTTCTAGTAGCTGAGTATTTATGAAGAAACACTTGAGATTTGCAAGAGTAGGCTGAGAAGCAGTGGGAATTCTATTTGCTAATTTATTGAACTTAGCAATAAATTCACACATGTTCTCATGTGTGTCTTTCTTCATTTGTGCTAGCTGAGCCAACAATGCCTATTCATCTTCAGCAGGCTTGAAATGCTCTTCAAACTTACTCTTGAGTGTATCCCAACTAGTGATATCACCAGCTCTCAAATTGTAAAACCAGTCAGCTATAATTCCTTGTAGTGTTTCCACAAACAATCATACAACAACATCTTGATGTTCTATGCCTAGAACACCACACACCATAGAGAATGCTTTGATATGTTCATCGGGGTGTTGTTTACCATCTCCATAAAACTTGGGTAGATTCTTACGTGAGCCTTGTGGAAGAGCATGGAGAGGTGGGGTAAGATTTAGAGGACCAAAAGCTACTCCCCATGGACCTTGAGCCATCGCTTGGATAGTAGGAACAACTAAAATTAATGGCTTGAGGAAGAAGGCTGAAAGTTCACTTGGGATGGGCTTTTTCTTTTGGATGGAGGAAACTTGTAGTTCGTGAAAGAGGGGATATGGTAGTAAGAAGATCAAATCTAGCTTGTTTAGCCCAACTTAATCCAACTTCTTGAGAACTTTGTCCCTTCTTACATCGAATGTAGTAACAAATGTCTTCCAGCATAGAAAATTAACAACAAAAACCAAGTAAATCAGTATAGGATAAAAGGATACTAGACTTCAAAAGAAAGCAAGACCTTCAAATGCGTTCATAATCCCCAACGGAGTCGCCAAAAAATGTTGGTTGAAAATCTTGTATACTTGGGAAAGCGTATAAAATTGTGGTTTCAACCACAACACGTGAGATAAAACTCTCCTAATTAAGGGAAGGCTCCCCCTTTAACTAACTTAAACTAATATGGGTAGGACAACAATCATTCCTCTTTTTTCAGGAAAGATTATATTCTTTTCTCTTCGCAGAAAAGCAACAACAAAATTTAAGAAAACTGATTACAGCAGCCATGCAATGAAACCAAGAAATAGGAAATAAAGTTTCCTGAAAGTACAAAGACTTCTGTCACTTCCTCCAGGACGGGAAAACAACCAACAAGCAAAAAGTCTTGAAGACCTGAAATCCTATCTACCCTTTTAGAATGATTACCTAATGATAATATACAACATAGGACAAAATAAAATCTGCGACTATGATGTACCTATTAATTACTTTAAATGAGAACTACCATGAGCACAAAGACTTGCAATTCTTCTCAATTTCTAAATACTAACTATAAATTCAACCTTCAACATTTACAACACAAAGTCTGCAGATATTTCAAGTGAAACTCTTTTCAACAATATTCTACAATCTCCAAGTAGTCATGAAGTAATGCTCCAAAATGACATAAGAATACAAAGGATGCAAATTAGGACTTCAACAAAAAGTCTAAAATTCCAACTCTTTGATATTACTTGAAAAATCACAACTTATAACTATAAAGCTCAAAGTTTTTATGAGTACAAAATTCTGCATAAATTTCTTGCTTGCCAAAAAGATATCTATTACAATAGACCCCCTCAAGTATTTATAGGAGAGAGGCCTTGAGAAAAAGGTGGGAGGATCTCAACAAACTTGATAAAATCTCTCAACCACTAACTAACTGCAATTGACTTATTCAAAATTACAATCCAAATTGTGATTTTTCTTGTAAGGATTTACATGTAATTGCATTTTCCAAAACTGCAAGATAGGAACACTTGCAATTGAAAAACTTGTTTTTACATATAATTTTTCGAAATTAAAATACATAAAACAACATAACATTTTTTACTCTGTCCCGCTCCTAGCCTTGAAAGATAGAAACTTGTTGATGATTCCTTGCAACTCATTAGGATTGGGACCAAGCGTGTTCCTAGCAATGGCAACAGTCTTTAGGATAACATCATAGTATCTCACTATCGCCTCTCTATGTTCTTCAAAAGTAGCTTGCATCTTGTTGAAGATCATCTGGTGATTGAAAAACTTATGGATTGTTTCCATAGAAAACTGATCTGAATCTAGCTCCTGGTGAAGATTTGCAGTTATCTGAGAAACAACATCACTGGTTGCAAGCAATTCCCCTTTATGACTTAAAACTTTGCAAGGTATTTTCTCAAAGTATGAAAGTATGTCATGCTCAACTTCAGCACTCATCTCAAGCGTAGCCTAGACATATTTGATAAGATGTTGAACAACTAACGAATTGTTTGTCATAAGTTCCTCAAACTCTATATACTTTTCCCTTTTTGAAATCATCGAATTGCTACATAGAATTTCCAGCTTCACTTGATCCATCTCATGCCAGATTCTTAAATCTTTCTCAAGAGAATGTAGGCTTTGTTGAAAGGCTTCCAAGGTTTGATTCATCTTGAATCTTGCTACTTTGATAGTACTCAAATTCTGTAATGCCTTTTCGATCACTGGTAAGCCTTGGTCAATTAATTGAGTTGTCTAGGAATCAACTGCTTTAGCTTTTTGTGCAATTCTTTCTAATTGTCTGACTGATTCTTCAGGGGAAAATGAAGATAGTGAATCAACCATTTCTAATGATCTAGTAATCCTTTGAATAACTGAAACTAGCTGTTCATTTTCTTCTTTTAGCTTCTCTTTTTTGGCTAGAAGTTCATTGTAGCTTTGTGACAAAACTGTCACCGAACTCTGAGCATCTTGCTTCATATTAGCATGAGTTTGCTTGGCTAATTCCACTCTAATGATTCTATAATTAGACACTTGCATCTCTTCATGTGGTTTGTCTATGAGAGGTTCTGCTATCTCAACATATTTCATCTTATTGCTGTCAACAAGCACCTGCGAGACTGTCTTTGCTTTCTTTGCAACCCTTGGTTTGGATTTCTTCAATTTCTGGAAATCAAACTCATCAGGAGAAATTGCTTGTTTCTTCCTCTTTGGAGCAACTCAGTTTAACCACAGAGGAAGATCCAAGGTTCTCACATCTGAAACAACAACTGTAGTCTGTGTAGAAATGGATTCATTTTGTGACACAACTATAATTCTAGGAGGTGCCTCAGTTTGGATAGCAACAATGGTCTTCTCAGAAGACAAATTGCAACTAGCATCTGCCATAAAACAATCAAAGCTTGCTTCTGATGTATCTATCTCTGGGAGAGTTATTTCTAACATCATAGGAAAGATTGGATTTGTATCAAATACGTTCTCCAAATTGTCTTGCAAGATTCTGATAGGCATATTCATTATTGATGTATTTGAGGAATGATGAATAGCTTCTTAAGGTGGGATGGAAGAAACAAACACTATAGAGAAAGAATCAACATCACTATCAATTGGAGACAAAGGAGATATCGCAGAAACAGGTATTGGATTTTCAATGTGAGGAGACCTTTCACTTAAAATAGTAGAAATTTCAAGAACCTCTTCTTCTTGCTGATCCAAAACTTGAACCTGTGTTTCCTTAACCTCCTTTCCCTTTAGTGTTACTTTCTCCAATGGTTTTTCAACAGCCCGGGTAACCCTCAACTTAATCCTGGTACCTTAAGAGGAAGCTCCTTCTTTTGACTTGTCTCTAACCTCTGATTTTAAACCTTTAGGCCTAGCTGAATCATCCTCAGCTCTGATTCTGATCTTTATGAGACCATTGTATTGCAGGAATAGGTGCATTAGCAACCTCTTGTTCTTCATATTCAAGATCCAAAATCTGCCCATCATCAGCTACTCCTTCTAGAACTAAGGTCAGATTGAGATCAACAACTTGCTCTATTGTAAACCTGCAGTAATCCATTTTATAGATATCCTTTTCAGTTCGAAGGTCTACCCAAATGTCTTCAATGTGATGCACGTGGGTGAAAGCTCTTTTAATTTTGTCTTTCACTCTTCTCTAGTCAAATTCGATTCTGGCCTGGAATTTCTTTAACTTTATCTCCTAAAGTTCAACCTCCATTGCTTTTTCTCTTGAGGAAGTTCTCAAAGAATACCTCCCAATCAGCAATGGATTATGTGATGAAATGCTAACTCCAGTCTTGTGTTGTGCAACTTGTCGTACATGCATTGTCATCAACTATCTTCCTAGCTCCATCAAAATGATTTTATCTATCGGGTACCTTGGAAGCATATAAGGTTGGTCTTCAAAACAACCAACTCTTATGTAAGAGAAAGTAGGGAATTGAAGGAAAAGATAGCCGTATTCATTTGCTTTCCTCCAAGCAGCCTCAGATACCCTATTGTTTTCCAATGCTTTATCAAATAAACACATGAGATGACCAAAAAAAGCATCTTGAACCTTTCTATAATACACATGACTTTGTCTTAAAGTCAGCTGATCATAATACTCCCATACAGGCACCAATGATCTACCACCTTTGGTACAAAAGCCTGGAAACTGCCTTAATGAAGCTGCTATGTAAACCAGATACAAATTCATATAGAAGGTGAGTGTGGTGGGAACCTGTGCAAGCTGTTCAAACAAATTATCACTAATTACTTCACCCCAAAAAATTGGGTATTGTGCCTTTCTGATAACCACTATGAATTTATACATCCAGTTTTCAAACATATTTGAGACTTTTAATCCCACTATTCTACTCAGGAGGGTGATCATATCATTAATCTCTTTCTTAAAATCAGACCGATATAGTTTGGGTATCTAGGTCACACAAGGTCATGATTTGAGAAGCCATTTGTGATTGATATGTTTGATACAATCATTATTCTTCTACTCATAATGATTATGAGCACTCTTCATTGTAATGTTTGAATATGTAGGAGCATCAGGAACTCTGAAGATTTTGTTGATGGTTTTAGGATCAAGTCTGATAACCACATTGCTGTCATCATCCCTGATGGTTCTTGATTCACTTTCAAAGTGGGATGCACATGCAAGAACAAATTCTGGCTCAAGGGCAGCAATAGGAAAAGTAGACACCAAGTGAATATGACTTCTCAGCAACAACTGCATATCGTGAGAAGTTGATTTCTCGACCCTTTTAAGAAACTCAAACATATCAACATGCCCAATTTCTATGTCTTTGATTTCATCTATGTTTGAGACCACATGAGATGGAGAAATCTCATTCTGATACTTATCATATTTGTACTTCATCTTCTTGTTTGTTGGAGAAGTTGGTTTGTCTATCATCGAGCATGAATCTGCAAGGCTGCGATGAAAACCCCATAAGGTTAGAACATCATCAACATCAACCTGTGAAGACATGGTATCTATTAACAACAAGAATCAAACCCTAGGGAAATGAAACTGCTTTCTGAATGATGGTAGAGAATGAAGGCTAAAGACCAATTCAAATCTCGGTGGGCTGATTGCGATTGAAAGCAACGTTTCACCTTTTGGAAACAACAAGTCAAAACTTCCAACTTGAATTTGCAGTCAAGTGTTAGAAGTCCATTTTTAAGGAATTTAGAAGCATTTCAGGTTTTGGAGAGCATTCAACAACTTTTATAAAGCGTAGTCGAGATTTTTTGAGCATTTTGCAACTTTTAAACTTGCAATTTTAGTGAAAAATCTCGACTTGCTATTTGGTAATGAAAACCCGAAATTGAGCCAAGGCCCATTTCGTAAAGATGGAAGTGAGGATGAAAACGAAGATGAGTGTGAATGAGTGAGGTGAATTTGGTAAAGGAAAATGGAAGTGAAAAATGGAAAATGGAAATGACGTTTCACTGAGATAATGACCATTGAGACAATGATATTTCCTGACACAATGAGTATGATGCTATTCAGCTGCAAAAAAAACAAAAAAAATGTTTTTTTGGACAAAAACATGATTACTAAGAGCCACGGTTTGATTGAGAGGAAAACGTGTTTTGCTTTAAGACACATTTCTTACATAATCAACTTCTTTCAGGTCGCACAAGGGAATGACAATTTCTTTGAACAATGCCAATGTCATTAATTACTTGAAAAATACGTTTTTCAATAAAAATGCATTTTTCAAAAATGAGATTTCACAAATATGTTTCCCTTTTGAACCTCATTGAATGACGTCTCAAGAAATCAGGATTTGACAATGGAAATGTTATTAAGACAAAACACAATTTAATAAAGAGAAAACACGTTATTACAAATGACATCAAAATGCCTTCGAAAAAGACCATTACCAAATGAAAAATGTCTTCAGCAAAGCAAGACGTGATTTGAACAAAGAGAAAACAAACAAAACATAACAAGAAACAAAAGAAAAGCAACGTACCTTGGAGAAGAGAAGTCGAAAGTTAAAATGGAGAGGAAAACCCTAGATGCCTTGTAATCTCAAGAAAAGATGAAGGCACTTATATTCAAATTGAGAAGCTGCAATTTTGGTTGAAGAATTTAAGAGAGCTCCACCAAAAGAGGTAAACTATCAAATTCAAACACAAACTCTCTTCAAAACTTGGGCGAATTTCTCCAATGAGGTATTTTGAGCTTAGCAACAAGCAAAAATAACACAAGAAAGACAAAAATTGGGTTCTTAGACTCTTTCAACAACTTTTCGTTTTACTCATGGGAAAAAAAGAGAGGAACTTTTGGCTCATTTAGCAATTTTAATTTTGACAATTTAGAAATTTTATTTTTGTCAATAAAGCCATATAGGAATTTTTTAATCACTTAACAATTTCACTTAAAGCACCAAAAGCAATCAGACCTTTTTTAGGCTTTGACAATTTCATTTAAAGCAAAATCGGAACTTTTTGGAAACTTGACAATTTTGCCTTATGACTTAAAACTTCCTATTTTTGCTGTGCTGTCTTGAAAACCCGAATTTGACCAAAAACACAAGAAAAATGACTCATAATTTTACAAAAATAGAAAGGGGAGCTAATGAAAGGATTTCCAAGGGAATCATCAATTGAAATCTAAATTTTTACAACCTCAACACCTCGTAAAACGTGCTTTATAGAGAAAAACTTCAATTTTTTTGGTAGGTTACCCCAATTTTTTCCATGTCAAAAATTGAGGACAACACATAGCATAAGGAATCCACCTGCATAATCACTGCATATCACATCCTACATTTTGCATCATCATTTAAGTTATGAATAATAATATATATTTTTCATTCTAATCATCTTAAATCATTGCATATCATATGCATTTGCATTCATACATCCATATGCATACATCATCATCATAAAACATACATGGAAAAGATACAAAAACATTGAATCCACATCATTTACAAAAGGAAATACATCCATATCATCCATAACATGAAATAACATGCACACATCACATCATGAATCATCTGTATCTATAGCATATATATATATATATAAATGTGTCATGGTACAAAATCTAGATTAGTGTATGAACATCGATCAAAAATAAAATATCCACGAGGCTATCAAAAAAGAGCCCATGAATGTATATCAGTGATAAAGAATGGGGAAAAATAAAAAAAGTGTCTGTACATCAAAAACTATCCCTGATGGCTACTATCCTCTCCAGCCTGTCTCTCAGGTTGATCCTCTGTTCGTGGATGTGCATCACTATGTTGTGAAAAATTTGACTGTCTCAGTGTCGTCGGTACATCCCAATGGTAATGCATCCTGTAATATGTTGCCTCTGTAATAGCCTCTCTATATAATCATGTTGACATAGTTCTACCATGTGTGGCCACTATCATGGCCTCTATTTGTTGGTGTAGGCTGACCTCCTGGTCCCTCTCCGCCATCATAGCCTATACTCTCTACAGTGCTTGATCTCTCTCGGTTGTGACTGCAATCACCTACTAGTGGGCCTAATCCCACTCACCAATCAATTTTTGCACCTGCTATTGCAGTTGTTGAATCAATACATCTCATGCATCTAGTGGTGGTGGCCCTACTTGTAGTTGTACCTATGATTGTACATATGGTTGCACTTGTGGTTGTACCTATGGTTGTACTTGAGGTGTTTGTCCAATTGGGGGTGCCCCCGAAACTTGTCCATCATGGTCGTCCTGGCCTCCCTATCCCCTACCTCTTGGTCTCCCTCTGGGAGGAGCACCTGTTGGATTTGTCAATTGTCGTGGAGGGACGAACCATGCATCATATGTAGGCATGGTATGAGCTATTTTATGACCCTAATCATAAGTCCAAGGCTGGGCCACCAACTATCTAAAGCTCTCAATGACCTTTGGGGCTAGAATGGTTGGCCTCCATATCGAAACCTATTTGGTTGATCTTGTAAAAATAGCCCTGTATGCATCATTAGGCCTATCCCATACATCACCAAGCTAGAATTATACCCTATCTAGAAGGTATCTCTCTATAATATGATGCTCTTGACCCTACATATATCGGGTTTGTCTAGTGAAAAATAATTGTTGAATATCATCAAACCATGGTGACATATGAAGCCATGGGCACCAACGAAAAACTATCATGTCATTTATCACTTGTCTCCAGTACAAGAGTCCAATCTATCCTATGTGCCTCGGAGTAATGGCACCCCTATATTGCTAGATCATCGGATCATCTAGCTCGATGTCAGCCATCTGAATGATCCACTAAAGCACGACAATGTGCTCCCAAGCCCAAATATGTAGCAGAGTGACCCCTACACCAATGGCCTTGTCGTCACAATAGAAAAATTTATGTAAATCATGGTACAAGGAGGCCAACATCTACCACATGTCCTCCAAAGTAACTGTCACCTCAACTATCCAAAGGTGGAAGGATGAGGTCTTGTTGTGTCATCTCTCACATAGAGTTGTCATCATCGCTAGGTGTGTCCTAATCACTGGGGCATATGCAACGTACCACAAACCAATCTCTCCTAGGTGCTCCTGGTTCAACTCTGATAGATCATCTAATCTCTCCAATACAATAGGCCTATGTTCCCTCGACATCAATGGTGGGATAATCTCCTACATCCATGAAGCACACGTCGTAAGGAAAGCATCAAAATTTGAAGTTATTTGAAATTTTTGCCTCAACAATCACAAAAAAGTCGCTATTTACAATAGCATTGCTATATTCAAATTTCAAATAGCGATGCCCGATGTACTTAAAATTGTAAATCAGAAAATGCGTCACCAGATAAGATGGCATCACGATTTAGCTTCTGGTCTACCCTAACCCTAATTTCTAAATTGGCAAGTGCGTCACCAAAAAAGCATGCGTCGCCATTTGAAAAATGGATACCCTAATTTTAAATCAAGAAAAATGTCGCTATACACATATGCATCACTATAATTGATTTGGGCATCACTATATAGTGAGGCTGCCATAATCTAAATTTTAAATCCTCATAAATGCATCAAAAAATCAAATTTCAAATCAAGTTTTGAATCACATACCGGTGGTCCTGCGCTTGGAAGCCACTAGAACTCTCGAACTCGATCGAAGATGTGCCTGGGAAGCTCATGATGTGCCATTTCGTGGGAGGGTCAGAGCTCAAAACAACAAGAATCTCTTAAGTGTGAATGCACAAATAAATTTAAAATGACCCTTCTTGGCTTATTTAAGCTAGAAAATTAGGGTTTTTTACCCTATTTCGCTTTTGAACTAGGGTTTATCATTACCTTCACCAATTTTACCAACTAGACCTAATTTTGCATCATTTGTTTTTATGTTTTTGGCATAATTATTGCATCCTGAAGCCTTTCTATATCCCTTGGGGTAGCTTTTCATCTTTATCAAGAAATCACTCCAAAATTCAAAATTTCCACCCAATTTCTTGAGGAGGAAAGGAGTCAACTTTATCCTTCCACTGGGGCATCTAAAAATTTGAATTTTTTTAATTTTTTGATCCGAGTAGCAGTTTCCATCTGAGGAGTGTTATTCTTTGAACCAAAGTAGCAGGTACCTTGCTTCAAAGAGGGGAAAAATGTAGACACTAAAAAATATCCTAATTGATATCATACATTTAAATCAAATTTACTAACATCATTTCCTCTAAAATCCATCTTATTTTCGCTTAATTGATTTAATTAGCCTAGCTAATTAATTAATTGCATCATTTTCATCTATTGGCCCAATTACATTTAATCAGGTTAATTCATATCTTTTCACACTAACATTTCATCTAATTAAATAAAATAAATCAGAATATTTAATTTAATCCCTTAAGTCTTCTAATTTAGTTAAATAACCCTAACTTATTTAATTAAATGTCATCTCCCCCTTTCCCACATTTATTAAATCATTGAATTTAATAAATTTCACTTTAATTCTTCTAATCCCCTAATTGCGTAAATTAAATCTTGATTAATTAGCAATTAAACTAACTTTCCTCTAATCAAAGGGAATATTCCCATGGAATATTCCTTATCCTCTTTTTGCACAATTAAAACTTTGTTTTAATTTTTAAAATACTTTTTTTCCTCACCCATAGGAATATTCCAAAAGAATATTCTTATTCCTTCATCATTTGAAAAAGGGATATTTACTTGGCTTCAAATACAAGTTACTTTGTAACTTGAGTTACAAGTTATCTTTCAACCTTTTGAAACAAGTCACCTTTGACCTGTGTGTGCAAGTCAAAGGTGTGTTTTCTTGAAGCAAGTGTGAACCCTTGATTAAATCCCATCATGCATTCTCATTCATTGATGAGAATCTATGATCCATGCCTCTCCTTCAATTCATCCTGAACCGTTGATTAAGCTTTTTGATCTCTACCCTCCATTTTTTATTTGCTCTCCTATAAATAGGTCACTATTTGGAGACAAATGGATCCATCTTTCAATTGCAAACTTATGTTGTTGAATTAACTTTCATCCTCACTTATATTTTTCTCACTTTTAGCTTATTTTTTGTTCATTTTAATTGCATAATAGCTTAGAACATCCATTAATGGATTACATGCATCCATATTAGTTTATATATGAATTAAGGTTTTCATATTTTAACATAATATTTGCTTAGATTATTTTTGCAATAGCATAATTAGATCATTTATAGCATAAAATCATGGTAACTTAGCTTGTATCATGTTCATTTTTTCATAAACTAGGTTTTCATACATCAATCACAATGGTTTCATCGATTCTCTTCCTTAAAATCGACTGAAATAGGCTCACTAATCATGAGATTGGGGAATGGTCATCGTTTCACATCAACACGACACCAATTCCAAAACAAATTTAAGATGGGCTAGATTAGGAATTTAATTGTTTTTGTGTAGTTTGTAGTTTTCATTTTCAATTAAATGCTTAACTTAGATTTCCATTTTGAATGATCTTGTTTGTAGATGCGGGTATGTTTGGAAAAATTATGCTTCGATTCATCATGAGTCAAGTGTAATCAGTCCACCTTGACAATCCTCATCTCATAGAAACATCTCAGAATCATCCCACAACGTCCCACATCACACCACATCGAAATGACATCTGAAACCCTAATTCCTCTATTAACTGAATAATACAACATTATTTAATTAATTCACTTTTTCATCATTTCTAATAAATTAAATAAATCACATTTATTTAATGAAGTCCTAATCTCACTTTACTTCATCTTGATTGATTAAATAATGCCAATTATTTAATTACGTCGCTTAAACAACTTATTCCTCTAAGTTGGTTAAATTATTAAATCAAAATAATTTAATTACGACACTTTCCCTCTAAAATTTGAATAATTAAATAAAACTATTCAAATCAATTATCAAAAAATCAAATCAAACTACTACAACTTTGTTTGCAAAAGTCAAACTTGATTTGCACGTTCAACTCTAAAAATGAATTAATTCATTCATATTCCTCACCCACTTTCTAATTGAGAAAATTATAATTGTTGACTAAGCAATCTAATTTGTTAACTAATCAATCTAAATTGCTAACTGAGCAATCTAAGTTGTTAACCAATCAATCAATTTGCTAACTAAGCCATCTAAATACTGACTGATCAATCTAATCCCTGACTAGCCAATCTATTTCTCAATCACACAAATTGTGCAATCAACTTTGCACAATCTTCTCCTGTCTAAATCCTCTCAACACACTCCAACCATTGATCTAGATATTTTCCAACATGATCTTGATCATCCATTTCATAATTCATTTTGTATATAACAAACCCCTTTCATCACAAATAAGGATTAGAGAATCAACATCATTTTCACAATGAAGTACTACTGACATTCACAACCACCATTTTCAGTGCTTCAAACTCATTTCTTCGATCAACCAACCAAGGCAGTCACTCATCAAGATTTTGCACACAAACTTTGGAGGTTTCGTGGTGATAAGAACAACCCAACATCAAGTGAATACACTCCACTATAGAATGGTAACGCTATGTTATTTTGTAAATCCAAATTTGTAATCGTAGATTCATTTTGTATGTGTAGGTTTAGATCTTAGATTAATATGTTTGATCTTAGTTTAAATTCTTAGATTAGTATGTTTGGTCTCACTTTTGGTCTAGCATTCTCCCCCTCACACAATATGAAGAAGCACTTTCCAATTTGGAGAAAGTACTATAGAGATGTCAAGATCATTATTTGTACCTTAGTCATGATAAATGATTCATGATGATGATAGAGGGAATCCAAGTATGCCCCAACAAAATTGAGATAACATCAACATTTCCTATGCCTCAAAAATAGAAAGATGTCAAAAGTTTCCTTGGCCATGTTGGTTATTATAGGAGATTCATATGAGATTTTAGTAAAATTGCAGCACCACTATTTGTCTTATTGTCTAAAGATATAGATTTTGAATGGACACCTACTTGTCAACATGCCTTTGAAGCTCTCAAGGAAACACTAACCAAGACCCCTCTCTTGAGAGGACCAAACTGGAATCTATATTTTAATATCCATACAGATGCTTCTAATTTTGCAATAGGAACTATGCTAGGACAAAAGGATGGAAACCTTGAGTATGTCATTTACTATATCAATAAAGATCTTCAAGGGGAAAAAATCAAATATGCAATAACTATAAATGAGATGTTAGCAATGGTTCATGTAATTAACAAATTCAGACACTACATTACAGGGTATTTTTCATTCATATATACTGACCATACAACAATAAGGTACCTAATTAACAAACCAATGGTTAGTGGCAGACTTGTGAGATGGTTATTTCTACTTTAGGAATTTGATATTACTATTATGGACAAGCTAGGGAAAACCAATGTAGTAGCATATTTCCTCTCTAGATTGCCAACCAAATTCGAAGATGTTGTAGATGATTGATTCCTGATGAGCACCTATTTTATTTCTCTCTGCATACACCTTGGTATGCAGACATATCCAAATACTCGATAGTAGGAAAAACACCACCAAATCTCTGACCAAAGAAGAAGAGGCAATTAGTTCAAAAAAATTTCCTTACTCATGGATAGCTAGATATTTATTCTACACAAGGCTTGACAATATAATGAGAATATGCATCAAAGAAGATGAAGTATATGATATCCTCAAAGCATGTCATGTTGAACCTTGTTGGGGACACTTTGCAGTGAAGAGGGCAGCTCTTAAGATTTTATATACTAGTTATTATTGGCAAACACTTAAATATGCAGTAAATTACACTAAGAGCTATGATAGATGCCAAAGAATGGGAAGGCCAACAAGGAAAAATGAAATTCCATTACAACCAAATTAGTAATAACACCATTTGATAAATGGGGACTAGATTTTATTAGTCCCATTTCCCCAACATCAAATAACAAAGATTGCATATTGGTTTGTACATATTACCTTAGCAAATAAGTGGAGGTCAAAGATTTATAGTTTGCAAGGGATGGGAATGTAGCCAAATTTCTCTATGAAGATATATTAACAAGATATGGTGTTCCTAGAGAAATTATCATAGACCAGGAGCCATAGTTTACATTAAATATGATCACAAAACTAGTATAAGAATATGCAATTAGACATAAAAAGTCTACACCCTACCACCCTCAAGAAAATGGTCAAGTGGAGGTCACTAACAGAGAGATTGAATACATCCTCACAAAGACATTGCAACTCCATAGGAAGGGTTGAGTAGCCAAGCTACCTAAAGTAGCTTAGGACAACCTAAAAGACAACAATATGAATTACACCATACGAATTGGTATATGGTAATGTAGACATGTGAAATTGACCTAACACCTATCACACACTGTAAATGACATCAAACAACATCCTACAACATCCTACAACATCGCACAACATCACACAACATCCAAAACCCTAATTTCCTCTATTAATTGAATAGAACATTATTTAATTAATTCATTTTTTCATCATTTTGACTAATTAAATAAATTTCATTTATTTAATAAAGTCCTCAAAAACCTATTTATGATATTAATTGAATATAATGAAATTATTTAATTAATTCACATTTCATCATTTCAACCAATTAAATAAATTACATTTATTTAATGAAGTCCTAATCTCACTTTATTTCATCTTAATTGATTAAATAATGCTAATTATTTAATTACGTCACTAAATCACCTTATTCCCCTAAGTTAATTCAATTATTAAATCATAATAATTTAATTACAACACTTTTCCTCCAAAATTTGAATATTTAAATCAAACTATTCAAATCATTCATAAAAAATCAAATAAAACTAATGTAACTTTGTTTGCAAAAGTCAAAGTTGATTTGCACGTTCAACTCCAAAAAGGAATTAATTAATTAATTAATTAAATCAATTAATCAATTTTTCTCACCCACTTTCTGATTGAGTAAATTACGATTGCTAACTGAGACATCTAATTTGCTGACTAGTCAATATAAATTGCTGACTAAACCATCTATTTCCTAACTAAGCCATCTAAATATTGACCGATCAATCTAAATCCTAATTGATCAATTTAAATCCTAACTAGCCATTCTATTCTTCAATCACACAAATTGTGCAATCTACTTTGCATAATCTATTCATGTCTAAATCCTCTCAACACCTTTCAACCATCTATCTTGATGCAACATTGTTGAATCTTGATCGTTCATTTCAAATCTCATTTTCTATATAACAAACCTCTTTCCTCACAAATAAGGATTAGAGAATCAACATCATTTGCACAATGAAGTACTTATGAAATTCACAACCACCATTGTTATAGCTTCAACACATTTCTTCAATCAACCAACCATTCAAGCATCAAGATTTTTTGCACATGAACTATGGAGGCTTCGCGGTGATACAAACAATCCAACATCAAGTGAACACACTCCAATACGAGATGGGTAATAGGTTCATATTAGAATTCAATTGCTTATATATGTCATTTTCATTTATTTGATTCAGTTTTATAAATTTTTCATTTCGTAAGTGTAGGATTAAATCTAGATTAGTGTTCTTGATCTTAGATTAGTTTTCGATTTCAAGAAAATTGATCTTTTTTACATCTATGATTTTCCCCATCATACATTCTGGCATGCTTGGTGGGACACTTTTCCCCTACACTAATGCTATGAGCCATTTTTGAAGTTGCAGGTTCCCAAATCACATTCAAAGAAATTTTCATGCACTATCCCAAAAAAAATTGCAATTGCCTGTCAAGAAAACTATGCACTTGCCACTGAAAACCATGCATATGAGACTAAGAACTGCACATTTGACTTTTTCTGAGCATTTGATTTTGACAAGGGTGCACTTTCTCTAAACCTAAGCATTTGATTGATGACAGGGGTGCACTTGCTATAAACCTACTGTATACACCTAAAATTGGTCTGGAGCATCCGATTAATTAAATACATATTATTTGATTAATTATTCTATTTCCTCTACTGTTTAAATAAATAGAAATATTTATTTAATACAGTTCACATTCAAATTCATCTTAATTAAATAAACAAAATTAAATACTTTGTTTGATTTAATTATCAAATCCCTATTTCAATCTATCACATCATTCTCAAATTAATTAAATAAGGTCAAACACTTTATAAATTAATTACCATATTCCTCTATTTTAATAAATGACTATCCTATAGTTTGTTTTATTAAATTATTTATCTCCCTTTCCTAATTTAAATAAATCAAAATATTTGAATTAAGCATAAAGGAATATTCCAATCTACATTTCCTCAAAATTGAATTAGATTTCCTATGTCTAATCTATGTCTAAATTTGTCACAATTAATGCTTTGAAACTTCACGGGAAGTTTTGGAGACAAATTGGAGACAAATTTGGAATTTGATCTCTCAATCCTCTTCCATCAATTTTTCCTATTCTCTTGCCTGGTGTTTTCATGGGTAGAGACAATCTCCCTCTTTCTCTCAATCTCTTCAATCTCTCACCATTCAATCCTCCAGATTGAATCCAAGCCTCTCAAAGCTTTCCCTGTGCATTTCTACAGCCAGGAAATCTATAAATAAAGCCTCATTGAACCAAGAAAAGGATCCAGATAATCAAACTTTTACACCCTTACTCTGCAGGAATCCAGGCATCAAGCTTTCAAGCAATCAAGCTTCACAACAATGGCTGCTTCTTGGAGCTGCATTTATCTGTTTCACATCCATATCATGCTAGTTTAAATTGATTTATCATTTAGCATTATATTATCATTATCTCATTCTTCAGATAGTCATTTTAATAGTCTTATATGCTTACACAATCTGAGAGCAAAGTAGGATTTAATAAATCTTTGGAGATAGAGAGCAATAGGACGCTTTCATTTGATTACTGCTTTGATTTAATTCAATTGAGTTATCTTTGATATAATATCATATTAAGAAGTGTATTTATGTTATTTACCTCATTCCACACTTATAATTTGGCGCCCACCATGGGGCATTAACCCCATTTTATCAAAATTACAATTTTTTTTTCTTCTAGAAAGTGTTACACAGGTTTACAGCGTGATTTGTTTTAGTGCTTTCATTAAAAGTTTCAGAGCTTCCAGTCCCTGTTCTAGCGCTTTCAGAGTTTTGGCGCTTTCGGTTACTATTCCAGCGCATCTGGTGTTTTAGTTAGCACTTTTATGACAAACTTCAGCGCTTCAGTGCACTGTTTTGGCGCTTCGGTGATTTAGCGCTTCTAAGACAAACTTCGGCGCTTCGGTACACTGTTTCGGTGCTTTCGGGTTTTAGCGCCTTAGGTAACTGTTCTAGCACTTCGGTTTCATATTTTGATGCTTCTGTAAAAATAGTCTAGATCCGACGCTTCTGTGGCCAGATTGTATTTATTTTTCACAGTTGAGATAAAATTGATCAATCTAGGGTAGTCACTTCAAAGTTTTTAAAATCTATCAATCCTAGGATAGTCACCGCATTTTACAATAGAAGTTAAAAAGAACATCATGATTTTAGTGAAGCAACACCTTCACTTAGATTAAGAATCTTTCTTTTTGGGCTTAAAACAGAACAAATCTATATGTTGTGCTTGTAGATATTAGGCTTATGCTCTCCCCTTAACTGGGTGACCAAAGTGCCAGATTCACTTTTCTTTTATGTCATTTACGCTTTATTAAAACCTTTAGCAGGCCTGCCGTAGTGGGAAAAAGTACTCACCCTACGGGAATGACCTAAGTAGGAACAACCAAAGCCAGGTTATCCAACCCACTATAATAAAAATGCAATTTGTTGATTAAAGTAAAAATTGACAGTAGTAGGCAAGATAACCATCCCCAAAATCTTTTTTCTAAAGATTGGGAGGTCTCTTGAGGGAGTTTATCTATTTTCCACACCGAACGGAACCCTATCTATGAACCATAGAATAGTTGCTCGCTGAGTCAGTATCCATACATTGTCATACTCACGGTGCAAGGGGAGGGAAGAATCTTCCCCCAAGACACTCATCATATAATTACCAAGGATTGTTTTCTCAAGGGATTCGGTATCTACGTCCATCACTTTGAGTACGCACCTGGCAACGAAAAAAACATGGGTGCCCTCTAGGGGGTGACATGGCTATGTGAGTCAACGTAATTGCAAGATGTGGGCTGTGAGTATAATGATGACCTACTTGTCCTTAAGTGTGAGTTTGTTTGATATGTGTACAAATGTTAAAACAACCCGTCAAAATCAATAAAGATCATTCATGATTTTTGAACATACACAAATCTTTTCAGTTTTAAAATCAAAATATTCAAAATTGCTTGCTGTGTTTTCATAAACTCATTTAAATTAGATTTAAAGATCATCCTGAAAACGTCAAGTCAAAACAAATCAGAAAACCCATGTTGCGAAAGTGGAAGTCCACCACGTTTCTCAAGAAGAAAATCAAAGTCACGAAACCCCAAAGACCTCTCGGTTATAGAAACAAATTGAGAAAACAATGTTTTTTGTATAAAAATCGGAAACTTATTTTACAACATAGAACATTCATTCACCGTTATCATGATTTTGCTAGGGGTCACTCTTTAGACTACACGGTAGAACCGCTATATTCATGAACCTTCTTTCAAAGAAGGGCTCTCACACAATTTCACAACTGTAGTCAATAGATTCATCCTTCTTATCTTCCACAATCTCTCATACAATATGCCACAAGACCCGATCAAATTTTACAGTAAAAAAGTCTTAAAAGGTCCTGTTTTTAGCGTTCTAGAAAACCTGTTTCAGCGCTTCGGGTCACTGTTCTAGTGCTTTCATGAAATAGCGCTTTCGGGCTCTGTTTTAGTGCTTACAGTTGTCATTTTAGCACTTTTGGTAAAATAGCGCTTCTGTCACTTTTTACAGCACTTCTAGTCTCTGTTTCAGCGCTTCTGGGAAGTAGTGCTTCTATCATTTTCTCCAACGCTTTCAGGCACTATTTCGATATTTCTGGTCATTTAGCACTTCGGTCGTCTGTTTCAGCGCTTCTGGGAAATAGTGCTTCTGGTCTTTGTTTTAGCACTTTTAAAACATAAAGTTTAAAATTTTAACCAATCTATCACTCTGTCATTTTATCAAAATTTTCATCAGAATCAAATTTTTTCTATCAAAATCATTGTCTAGAAATCAAAGTCAGAAAGGTATATACACATTTCCAACTTATCAACTGAAACAAGATCTTGCAAATCATAAGTGTCAAAATCAATTACACAAATCAATTACTATACTAAAGTTTCTCTATCAGGATATCATCATCCTTCATCACGAAACAAAATATAGCAATTAACTTTTTTTTTTATATTGTCTCATCAATAAGGTAAGACATCTTATTTGACATTATTTAAAAAAGGGTTCACATTGACACTATCTAGCACATAAGATCAAAATTTCAGAAGAAAGGGCAAAAATTTGTATGCCAATCTTAACTAAATCCCAAAAACAGAGATTCTTAGAACAAGAAATCTTAAAATCACAAGAAATGGCAGAAGAAAATCCTTGGAATA
Organism: Sequoiadendron giganteum; assembly: GCA_007115665.2. NCBI lineage: Eukaryota > Viridiplantae > Streptophyta > Pinopsida > Cupressales > Cupressaceae > Sequoiadendron > Sequoiadendron giganteum. Next base: position 217,921,646 of record CM021110.1, read on the forward strand.
ATCTAAACTGCAATAACAAGAACGAAATCACTCCAGAAGATATCCAAGTGGCTCAACAAGATCCAAAGTTTCACATATTCATGGAGAAAATTCTAGAGCAAGACATGGAAAAATATCTTTTAATGTTAGCCGAATCAGGGGTAAAACTTCCAAAAGATTTCGATGTAAACTGTTTAAAAGAAACACCAAAAATAAATGAGATTGAGATACCACAACCTACACCAACAATAGATCTGATTGCCACTTTAACATCACAGATGCAACTATTACAATAGAAAATACAAGATATGACACAAGGGACTACCAAGAGGTATTTGGTACAGGACATTTGTCCTTATCCATTTGACGCAATAGTTGGTTTGCTACCCTTTCCAAGACATTGCGAATTCCCAAAGTATGATAAGTACAATGGACGGACAGATCCAATAGATCATGTACGAGAATTTAAAACGATAAGTCTTGAGTTTTCTCAAGAAGAGACTTATTTGATGAGGTTATTCCCAAGGAGTTTGGGAAGAGCATGTATGGAATGGTTTTCAAAACTGCAACCTGGTATCAAAACATTTGAGGAACTTGTTAACAAGTTTATCTCTCAATATTCATTCAACATACAAAATGATGTTACTATCAAGGATCTCTACAACTTAAAGCAAAAAAAAGGAGAAACATTCTTGTCTTTTCTTCAAAGATGGCAACGATTGTTCACTAGATATCCTCGATCTATTCCAGAGGAAGAAAAGATGGAATTATTCATTGAAAACTTGACAGAAGAAATGAGCTATAGACTAGAATTACAATGTCCACCCACTTTCGAAAAAGTCATAGAAAATGGTCTTAAGATTGAAGAAGCATTAGTCAAACGGGGAGTTATCAAACATTACAATGACAAATCAAATAACTACTCCAATCAACACTCAAACAATGATAAACCAAAAATTTGGCAAAAGAATCGCAACAGAAATGAAACATGTGATTCACAAAATGTCAAACTAGTTTTCAACTTGACGACATCTTCAAACAATCAAAATAGTGACCAAAAAGTCCAATCAAATACCATGCAAAACAACGAACGTGCAAAAACACTACCATATCAAAAACCATCAAATAGATGAAGGTTCACACCTTTAGGTCAATCAATGGAATCAGCGATGAAGGAACTAGTTACTAGAGGCCTTCTCACTGCACGGGAAGCTAGGTTTTGGGATCCAAAAGTCAAACCATCATGGTGGAATGACGTTGATTATTGCAACTATCATAATAACAAGGGTCATAAAACAAATGACTGTATGGAATTGAAACATGTAGTACAAGATTTGGTGGACAGCAACAAAGTGTATGTGGAAGGACCTCAAAATAACAACGATCATTCGGCCTTCAAAGATCCACTACCAAATTATGACAAAGGTGCATCATCATCAAACAGCAAAGGGAATAACGCTAATCATGTCTATAACACAACAATCCTGTGTCTATCTGAAGTCAAATATGATCATACAGTTCGTGATAACATTGAGGAAAATAAAACCAACAACGTTACCTCTTTGGATTTACTCCCAAGCGTGCAAAACTCTGATAATCAAATCAATGTTTTAAAAATCAGAGACAATCAAGAACATCAACCAGCAAACACCATGACTCGGGGGCAATCAAAAGTTATGTTAAAGGGAATTGGATCCACACATGCAGTTCCACCTCCATCAAATTATGATATTATCAATCAAATGCAAAACACCCCCCAAGAGAATCAAGAACGTCAACCAGCAAACGTCATAACTAGGGGGCAAGCCAAGGTAGTATTAAAAGGAGTAGGATCTCAACGTGCGTTTACGCCTCAATCTCATTATAGTATTGTTGATCAATTACAAAATATCCCTGCCCAAATCTCAATACTGGAACTCCTAAAGTTGTCACCATCACATAAAGAAGTTCTTGAACAAGTGTTAGTGGCCACAACTGTACCAAATAATTTGGATGTTTGTCAATTCCAAGCTATGGTGGGACATCTAACTACCCCGCATTGTCTATCATTCTCTCAACAGGATGATGTCTCATTAAACCATCTGTATAACACAACATTGCATATCAAAGTCTGTATCCATAATCATCTTGTTAAGAGAGTTCTAATAGATGGGGGAGCTGGTCTGAACATTTGCACCCTCAAATTAGTCTGTGCACTAGGATATTCCGAAGATGCTATTGATGCTCGACAAAAAATGACCATCAAAGCCTATGATGAGGAGGAAAGATCGTCCAAAGGTTTGATTGTATTACCCATTCAAGTGGGGCCTGTGATGAAGCATATAGCATGTCAAGTATTAGACAGAGAATTGACATACAACATACTCTTAGGATGACCCTAGATTCATGAAATGCAGGCCGTACCTTCTACATACCATCAATGCCTGAAGTTCCCAATAAACGGACAAGAGGTGACTATAACTGCTGATTATAATCACCCACAACTTTGTGACACATTAAGAATATCTCAAGACACCTTTGTCCCTCACAACAAGGAAGCTTCAAGTTCATCATCATCCAAGAACAAACAAAGTCCAAGCATCACTACCAAGTGGGTACAAAAGAAAGGTAAAGAAAAGGAAACAAGTCATGATGAAACAAACAAACCGGATACACAAACTTCTCTATCACACAAATTTCAAAAGCAAGTTCAGTTGACAGATAAAGGAATGGGACAATACTCAATGGAGCAATTGCTTAGCTTATCACAGTTAATGCCATCTCCTAGGAAATATGGTCAACCATCACTAATCAAACCTCCAACATTTGTACCTACCACAGTTCTTCACAAAACATTTGTAAAATCTGGAACCATAGTAGAAGAAACGGACAACAAAGCAATCCTGGATTGGCTATACAAGGATGAAGAAACATCAACATCAGAAACCGACGTCAAAAATATTAGCATCAACACAGACAAGTATGGAAAAGGAAAGGCTATTTTTGAAAAGATGGGTTATGAAGGACAAGGACCATTGGGGTTAAGAAAGGAGGGAATCTCAGAACCTATCACACCTCTCACTCTCCATACAAAAGAAAAACCAGGACTAGGATACTCTGAAGAAGAGAAGCAAGAGCTACAAAGGACAACTATGGAAAATATCCTTCACTTTAGAGATGGTTCTGAAACAGACTCAAATGAATATGAGTGGTCATTACCTTGTGATCTACTTGAAATTGATATTCCAGTTGATGTGATTCAAAAATATGCACCTACACGTGAGGAGGGCCAAGGCTCGGGGTCTATACCATTCATCGAGGAATCACTAAATATCAATGACTCTAGTGAGGACGAACAGAATTTGAGTGAACTAGATGATTTCGAAGAGGGTACCATCATGGATCTCGATATCCCAAATAACAATTATGACGATCTTACTGTCCTCACCCTTACTTCCATTGACCTAAATCAATCTGATGATACCATGCCATTAATCCATCTGGAACTTATTGATTGGGAACCTGTCGAACCATTGACTGTACCAAATTTTGAAAATGATGATGCTATTGTACATTTCCTTTGTCATACCGAACCTAATACAAATGTTATCCATAATACTCATAACAATATGACTCAACAGGAGGGTGTCAAATCTTCCAGTTGCAAAATTAACAATAGGGAAAATAGATCTAATGGTGAAAACCAATCTATGCCAGCATTAGATCTGGAAAAAGTAAAAATAAAGAATGCATCCAATGGTGAAAACCTTTCAAAGGCACTGAAGGATGGAAGATTTGACACTCTCCCAGAACACTATCATGAGAGATCATCAGTTTTGGTCGAACCTACACAAGCGGTGGACATTGGCACATAAGAGAAGGCGAAAGTACTATATCTAGCAGAATCAATGACAGAACAAGAAAGACCGACATTCATCCAATTCTTCAAAGCAAGAAGCATCAACTTTGCTTGGTCATATTCTGATATGCCAGGTTTAGATCCAAATCTGCTTATGCATCATTTGTCTTTGCCAAAAGGAATCAAGCCTGTTAAACAAAAATTAAGAAAAATGCACCCCCATATTGCATTAATGGTCAAAACAGAGCTAAAGAAATTACTGGATGCAGGATTCATATGATCTATAGATTATGCTGAATGGATATCAAATCTTGTGCCTGTTTCCAAGCCAGACAATAGCATTAGAATCTGCACAGATTTTAGGGACCTCAATAAAGCATGCCCAAAGGATGATTTTCCACTTCCAAATATAGACATCATTGTAGACTTGACGGTAGGGCATGCCATGTTGTCAATCATGGACGGTTTCTCTAGGTACAATCAAATAAGAATAGCTCCAGAAGATCAAGAAAAGATGGCTTTTACATGTCCATGGGGAACCTTCTGCTGGAACGTCATGCCATTTGGTTTAAAGAATGCAGGAGTGACTTATCAAAGAGCAATGACGACAATATTCCATGATATGATGCACACCTTCATGGAAGACTATGTTGATGACATCTTAGCAAAATCTACTACTAGGGAAGGACATCTACATATCCTAGATAAAATCTTCACACAGATGGAGAAATTCAATGTCAAGTTAAACCCTAAGAAATGTGTCTTCGGGGTTACATCAACAAAGTTACTAGGATACATTGTTTCAGCAAAGGGCATTGAAGTGGATCCGGAAAAAGTCAAAGCTATAATGGAGATGCCACCTCCTAGAAACATCAGCCAGCTCAGATCACTACAAGGATGACTTCAATCAATCCGTAGATTCATATCCCAGCTGGCAGATAGAAGTCACCCTTTCAATCATCTATTGCATAAACACATAGTTTTCATGTGGGATGAGAAATGTGAAGCGACATTCAATCAGATCAAACAATATCTAATGTCACCACTTGTTCTCATGCCACCAACATAGGGAAGGCCTCTCATTTTGTACATTGCCATGACAGATATATCTTTGGGGGCACTCTTAGCACAGGAGGATCATGAAGGAAAAGAGCATGCCATCTACTACATCAATAGAACTTTAAATGGCTATGAAATAAACTATACATTCATAGAAAAGTCTTGCTTAGCAGTGGTGTTTGCTACTCAAAAGTTAAGACACTACATGATGGCTTATACAATCAGGTTAATTGCAAAGATTGATCCTTTGAAGTATCTATTAAGTAAAGCTGCCTTAACAGGTAGATTGGAAAAATGGGTTATGCTCTTAAGTGAATTTGACATTCAATATGTCGAGAGAAAGGCAATTAAGGGACAAGCAATTATTGAACAGCTAGCTGAAGCTCCTCTATCAGATGATCACCCAAATGACAATGGAATTTCCAGATGCAGACATCATGAGAGCAATGCCCCAACAATGGATACTATACTTTGATGGATCGAATACACAATGAGGATCAGGAGTAGGAATCTTGTTCATATCTCCCTAAGGACACACAATTCCAAAGTCATATAGAATCATGTTTCAATGTACAAACAATGTAGCGGAATATGAAGCATTGATTATTAGGGTCGAGATTGCAATTCAATGGAAAATCATAGATTTACAGGTCTATGGGGACTCTCAACTGGTTATTTATCAAGTCAATGATGAATATCAAACCAAAGATGACAAATTGATGCCTTACAAACAAAAAATAGATAATTTGAAACAATCCTTTACTAATATCAAGTTTGATCAGATTCCAAGGGTGGAGAACAAATTTTTTGATGCTATGGCTATGATCACTTCATTACTACAATTGCCTGAGAAGCGTATTTGTTATGAGTTTATGGTAGAACAAGTATCATGTCCTTCCCATTATCAATCAGAATCTGCTACCATATGTCATCTAGAAACCACTGAACCCTCCATATACAAAACAACCTATGCTTATTTGAAAGATGATATCCTACCTCTTGACCTTTCCAGGAATCAAAAACGCAACTTTATCCATCAATCCGCTAGACACACTTTAATCACAGATGTCCTTTATCGTCGAGGTCTTGATGGTACACTACTCTGATGTCTAGAGCGCAATGAATCTGAAACGGCCTTATGAGAAGTTCACGAGGGTATTTGTGGTACTCACTCAAGTGGAATACCCCTAGCCAAGAAAATCCTCCATTTGGGTTATTATTGGCCTTGCATGGAAAAAGAATCATATCAATTTGTCAAGAAATGCCAAAAATGTCAGGTTCACAACAATTTGATTCACGCACCAGCACAAGAACTGAATCCTTTTACATCAACATGGCCTTTTTGTCAATGGGGCCTAGATCTGGTAGGCAAAATACATCCATCTTCATCTAATGGACACAAGTTCATTATCATGGCTACAGAATACTTCACGAAGTGGATAGAGGTAGTACCTCTTACTACCATCACTGGGAAACAAATCTCCTCATTCATCTTTAACTACATCATCTGTCGATATGTAATCCCTCAATCTATAATCACAGATAATGGACGACCTTTCAAAAATCAAGATGTCCAAGAGCTATGTGGAAAGTTTCACATCCAACATCATTTTTCAACACCGTACTATCCTTAAGGGAATGGCCAAGCAAAGGCCTCAAACAAAACCATACTCAAAATTCTCAAAAAGACGATTAACGATGTTGGACGTGATTGGCATGTTCAACTCAATCCTGCACTATGGGCCTACAAAACAAGCATCAGAACACCAACAGGAGCTACACCATTTGCTTTGGTATATGGATCAAAAGCCATATTACCCATTGAAGTTGAAATTTCATCCCTTCGTGTATCACTCAAAGGTATCATTTCAGATGAAGAATATAGGGTATCTAGATTGCAGGAACTGGAATTACTAGATGAGCATCATCAACAAGCTGTAAATCATCTAACAACTTATCAACAAAGGATGTCAAGGAGTTACAATCACAAGGTAAAACCAAGGGTCTTTCAGGTTGGTGACTTGGTACTAAAGGAAAATCCTAGGAATCAGTAGGACAGAGAAAAGAAAGGCAAATTTGAGCCTAATTGGCTTGGTCCATTTGTTGTCATATATGTGTATGGATCAAGAGCATATCAGCTATCAACGTTAGAAGGGGATTTGTTCGATGAACCTATAAATAGTATTCATCTCAGAAAATTCTATGCTTAAAGTATCCTAGTGCACAGGGCAAAATCTGAAAAATTGTTTCCTTGGTGAAAACCTGGCAAACAGGCATCTTGGTGAAACGCAAAAATATAAAAAAATAAAATAAAATAAAATAGAAAATAAAACAAAAAAGGGAAAATACAAAATACAAAGGGTGTAATCAAAGCGTGTGGTGAAAACCGGGAAACAGGCACCATAAGTGATTCTAAGATCAGCTTTCCCATCTATTTAGATGTGTCAGGATCATTCATCTGAAGGTCGGTATCAATTCATATCATATCATTCGTCTGGCCATCATAACATCCACTATCAAGTCATGTCACATGGTCAACATATAACTCCATAGCTTGGGGGCAACATCTAGATATCTAGGGGCAATCCAAACATATCAATTGCATTCGGTGATAGAAAATCAAAAACAAAGATCAAAACGCAATTTCAATCATTGTCAGAAGAATCAACCATCCTTATCAAAAATCCAAAAACATGTCAAATAGGAAACTCTGAAAAGGAAAAATAAAAAAAAACATAGGTCTGTGTCAGTCGAACTACGTGGTCTCTGTGTGTGCAACGTAGGCAAGGCTAATCTTAAATCAGCCCCTAAGACCCCTAAGATAGGTTGGTAGGTTAGGTCTTTGGTCAATAATCTCGAAAATCCAAAAACATGTCAAAATCAGGATGGATGATCTCGAGTCTGATAAATGAATGAAATAATCTAAGTGAACAATGGATAAATTATAGTTTTTGATTATCATTTCTTTAGAGTGACTCAATGATGTATTGAACTAGAGGAACAAGGAAAAAAAATGATATTTTTATTATCTGCTGTATGTACGATAATCATATAAATGTGTGAATTTTCGGGGGATGTGCTATGCAAATGTATCACCGATGACATTCAGAATTCACACACTCAAATGATAATCTTTGCCTGTTTACGCAATGAATGCTTAGGTCATCTCGGTTCAATTATACCTCGATGCTTGTGTTCAATTGCAATATCAAAAATCATGAAAGTAATACTCAGGTCATCATTGGATTAACACAACCATTGACGCTTGTATTCACTTTCAACATATAATAAAGCTCTATGATGATACCAAGCACAAAAAGACTATAAAATGACATCTGTTTTGCATATCATTGCATGATTAAATTAGATTGCATTCATCATCATTTATTATCTGCAGAGTATTTGTTGCATAAAGGATTCCAATCAATGATTATCTAATCTACAAAAGAGACTGAGTATACTTGACATAAAATCATCAAAAACATATAAACATCATCATTGCATCATCAATTCATCATTCAAATATTTCATCATGCATCATAAATTCTACCATCAGTGCATTAGGTTCATTCTTACCATAACACATTCATTTAATATCATTTAGAATCCATACATCACTTCATATATCCACAAATCATTTATAATCCATACATCACATCATCCTTATTATATCATCTATTCATACATTTTAAAATATCAAAATCACATCATTACATCCATCCAAGATCATTTATCATAAAATCATCCCATAATTAAAAAACATTTATTCAACTATCCATACATGTTATCAAAATCACATCATTTATCCACATATCATATTCCATCCATACATACATCATTACATCATTACATTAACATAAATCATCATTTATTATCATCACATAAACTCATCACATAAAGCATAGAAACAACATCCATCACATAGAAATCATGACACCATCATCATAATCATATCAAATGTGTCTCATATATATATCATCAAGAGTCAAGTATACAATGAAGTCATAAAAATACATCATCATACAAAAAGGTACATCATAAAATACATCAATGAGGATAACATGGCCTCTATGACCTGCTACTGCTAGAATGCGTAGGCCCAACAGGACCTGTACTGCCACCACCCCCAGATGGACCCAGATCTCTGGGATCTCTGCGTGGAGGCTATGTCACCCCCTCACTGACTATCCGTGTATGAGTCCGCCCAGATCTCGATGGGGCATAACTAACTTGACGCTTGGCAGGCACTGCATCATGATACTGACCTCTATAAAACTCGGCCTCTTGGGCAGTCCGCAGAACCTCTTTCATATAATCACCTATAGAGGTGCCATTAGCCACTCTCTGTAGGGTCTCAGCTCTCTCTTGTGCCCTCTTGGCAATCTGTCGTGCACTATCTCTCTCGGCTGTCAGGGTATCAACCTGCATCTACGTAGCGGCTAACTGTCCCTGTACATGTGCCAAGGCCTGTGCGTGAGCCTGTGCCTATGCCTGCATCTATGTCTGAGTCTGCACAACCATGCCCCGAGCCTATACCAACTGCCCCTGCAGTGTCTGAACCTATGCCTGCAAAGTCCGGACCTGTGCCTGAAGCCCAGCCATCTGTCTCTACTGCCAAACTGCTGGCATTGTCACTATCTGCCTCTTACGAGGCCTACTGGATGGAGGTGCACTGTGAATATCTGGACCTGGCCCTCTGTATCCTCCACTCCCACCATCACTGTCCCCACTACTGCTGCTATCCTCATTGTCTGAACTACTGCTCTCTGAGCTCTCATCTACTAGGATATCACCCTCACCCCCGGCGACATCCTCTGCCACATCCTCCTCTACTGGTAAAGGTGCTGGCTCATCGGGGATAGTAATACGAGGCTGAGGGACCAAGGCCAAGAATGTTGCGTAATCCTCTGTCATGGGTGCAACTACAATATCTCTCCTCATGTCCCAAGCGGATGTCTGTAGTGCTCTGTAACCCTCTACTACAACATCATAAGATAATGTGGGGCCCTAATCTGGAATATCCATCCGTCATCGTGCATAGTGGTCTACCCCCTGTGGCATGCACTGAATAATGCCATACTGTCTGTAAACCCGCTGCAACAGAAATCTCTCAATAACAAATGGAGTCTAGCTAATAAGGTACATGGAGTCACAAAGAAACCCCAACACTACACCATCCTCCTCCCACTCCTCACAGTCAAGGTAGGGATGCCATATAACTGTCTCTGTATCATCAAAAACCCACCTCCAATGCTCTAACTTGCCCATCCGGGCCTGCGTGAATCGACCACTATATCTAAAAACATATGGCCTGCCAGCTGGTCTGTCTACAAGGGGAAATGGCTGACAAATAGCAAAGTGCTCCCACACCCATATCTATAACAGGGTCGCCCCTGCGGATATACTCCATGCACCTAGGTACACAATGGAATGAAGATCATGATAGAGATGTGCTAACATGCACATCCCCCACACATATCTGGCACCATGTACCAACATGCTCTCTAGTGTCCTCCCCCAACCAACAAGGAATCCCTTTGACCTGCAATCAGGGCAAAGGAATCCTCCAATAAATCCAGCTAGCACTGCTGGTAGTGTCACATAAGAATCTGCGATCCTCCGCCATCGAACGCTCGGACCCTCAATATCCTAATCCTGAAATACTCGATGGAGAGCATCTCTGCTACTGGTCCCATGAGAGTCATATGTCACAATCTCCCCCATGAATGGAATGCGCAATATACGCCACACATCCTCTGGTGTGACTGTCATCTCGCCGGTGGGTAAATGGAAGGTGTTGTGGTTGCTATGCCACCTCTCAGCTAGTGTGGTCAACAAACCCTGATTAATCCTAATCTGGGGCATGTCAAGTAAACTCATCAGGCCACACTAGCCTATCACCTGGAGCTTGTCAGGTGTCAAATGTGGTATCAAATCGGTCATCTGCAGAAACCTCTCTCACATCTGGAGAGTCCCCAGATCCTCCTATCATCATAACAAAAAATCCACAATAAGTGAACTATGTCAAGAATTAAACGTCATTCTACTATCAAGTTTGTTTCAAAACATTTGGTATGAATTTTCGATCAAAATTCATAGGCAAACATCCAACCTCACCTATCATGAGGTTCATCAAAACATTATCTAGATCTCGCCTATCATGAGATTTATCAGATATTGGCTCAAACCTCGCCTATCATGAGGTTCATCAAAACATTATCTAGATCTCGCCTATCATGAGATTTATCAGGTATTGAATCATTTCCTCGCCTATCATGAGGATCATCAAGAAATATGATTTTTTCTCGCCTATCATAAGAGTTAATCTTATTTACTTTAAATCATAATCCAACATCCAGAATGTGGATTGTCAATCATACCAATCAGAAGAATGGACATGATCGGAATTGACGAAATCAAATTTCACTAAGTCAAAATCTTCAATTATGACATGGAAGAGCTAAAATAGGCTTCCAAAGCGCTATTTTATCATCCAAAAGTGCTAAATCAGGGACCCAAAGCACTAATACCATGAAAGCGCTATTTCAGCATTCCAAAGCGCTAAAAACAGGCTTCCGAAGCGCTAAATAACTTAGCGCGCTACTTTTTCGCATCAAAGTGCTAAAACAGGCCGTCAAAGTGCCACTTTACCAGAAGCGCTAGAACAAACCTTCAAAGTGCTAAACTGCCGACTCAAAGCACTGAAAATCTCAAAGCGTTAGAATCTGACTTCAAAGCGCTACTTCTTGACTCCTAAGTGCTAATTCGCTGAAAGCGCTACTTTACCGACTGGAAGTGCTAGAGTTTTAAACGCAAGCGCTAAAACTCAAAGCGCTAGACAATTTACCAGAAGCGCTACATCGGGATGTAAGTGCTACAGTGCGGCTTCAAAGTGCTGAAACTATCCTAGACACGCCTAAGACCTAAAAAGCATAAAAAAACAAAAATGCATGAATCACGAGGAGGTCAAGGGGTACATACCGGAGGTCCATACGCAGGCGGTCGTTTGTGGTGTCAAACACGCTCAAATCGGTGAGTGTGGTAAGGAATGGGAATCTCAATCCAGCTGGCAGAAATGTCTCTATCACTAAGAAATTTGAACTCAAAAATCAAATAATGAATTGAAAATGACCTTTTAGCACTATTTATAATTTTTGAAAGGTATTTTTGGGGGATTTTTATAACATTTTGATTAATTTTATCCATGAAATTAATTAAAACTCATCCGATGGCTCTATTTCTTCATCATTTTGTTGGGAGATAAATTATTTTATCATCGAAACATCATAAAATCATTAGAAAATCATAAATTTTTGAAAAATTCTAAAAATCATCAAATTATTAATTTATCTCCCGAGGGGGCATATCATTATATTATCATCTGAAAATCATGTCTGGGGCACACGAAATTATGATCATCTGAAAATCATGTCTAGGGCACACAAAATTATTATCATTTGAAAATCATCGATCCTGACAGTAGTAGCAAAAATATTCTTCGAAGCAACGCGTAAACACATCACTTCGAAGAGGGGCAAAATGTATACACCTAAAATTGGTCTGGAGCATCTGATTAATTAAATACATATTATTTGATTAATTATTCTATTTCCTCTACTGTTTAAATAAATAGAAATATTTATTTAATACAGTTCACATTCAAATTCATCTTAATTAAATAAACAAAATTAAATACTTTGTTCGATTTAATTATCAAATCCCTATTTCAATCTATCACATCATTCTCGAATTAATTAAATAAGGTCAAACACTTTATTAATTAATTACCATATTCCTCTATTTTTAATAAACGACTATCCTATAGTTTGTTTTATTAAATTATTTATCTCCCTTTCCTAATTTAAATAAATCAAAATATTTGAATTAAGCATAAAGGAATATTCCAATCTACATTTCCTCAAAAATGAATTAGATTTCCTATGTCTAATCTATGTCTAAATTTGTCACAATTAATGCTTTGAAACTTCACGGGAAGTTTTGGAGACAAATTGGAGACAAATTTGGAATTTGATCTCTCAATCCTCTTCCATCAATTTTTCCTATTCTCTTGCTTGGTGTTATCATGGGTAGAGATAATCTCCCTCTTTCTCTCAATCTCTTCAATCTCTCACCATTCAATCCTCCAGATTGAAACCAAGCCTCTCAAAGCTTTCCCTGTGCATTTCTATAGCCAGGAAATCTATAAATAAAGCCTCATTGAACCAAGAAAAGGATCTAGATAATCAAGCTTTTACACCCTTACTCTGCAGGAATCCAGGCATCAAGCTTTCAAGCAATCAAGCATTCACAATTCAACAATCAAGCTTCACAACAATGGCTGCTTCTTGGAGCTGCATTTATCTGTTTCACATCCATATCATGCTAGTTTAAATTGATTTATCATTTAGCATTATATTATCATTATCTCATTCTTCAAATAGTCATTTTAACAGTCTTATATGCTTACCCAATCTGAGAGCAAAGTAGGATTTAATAAATCTTTGGAGATAGAGAGCAATAGGACGCTTTCATTTGATTACTACTTTGATTTAATTCAATTGAGTTATCTTTGATATAATGTTGTATTAAGAAGTGTAATTATGTTATTTACCTCATTCCACACTTACACCTACATATTTTCTCTCTGATAAGGAAGCATTTGACTATAATTTATGAGCATTTTCTTTGACAGACTTATGCCTAAGATCTGCATATTTGTATCTAATTTTTATGCTAACAAATGCCTATTTTTGAATGTGTGATAGGTGATAACATGTTTGTATGTAGGGTTTGAGAAAAACTAACACATTTTCTATAGGGAAGATGAATGGTCAAAGCATTCCAAATCTACCAACTTTTGTTAAGTTTGGAATATTTATTTGGTGAATAAAAAGAACAAACACACTTTGTTTTTAGTGCTCTGAACTATTTCAAGCTTTCTTATAGTAGGAATCATCATTTGGTGCTTTAAAAAGAACAACACAAATTCACACTTCATTTTGGTGTTATTAAAAATTCAACCATTTCAAGCTTTCTTAAAATAGGAACTCTTATTTGGTGCTTTAAAAAGAACAACAAAAATGAATCTTTCATTTTGGTGCTCTTAAGAATGAACCATTTCAAGTTTTTCTAAGTTATGAATTGTCATTTGGTACATAAAAAGAACAAAGCATTTCAATTAAGGTTCTCTAAAAATGAATTCATTCCAACTTTTCATAATTAGGAACTTTGATTTTAGTGCATTAAAAGAACAAATGTAGAAAAAATGATTTATTTTGTTGACGCACGCTTTTTTTTATTTTTTTTGACCAAGTTAAAGACCAGGATTGATTTCTTAGAAACGCTCAAATTTGGGTTTAAAAATGAACAAATTATTCTTTCATTCTTGTGCCATTGCTATCTTAAGTTAATGATATCTCAAATACTTCATATTGGTGCAATTAAAAAGAACAAGTTGTTACGATTTTTATTCACATATTTTTGGGGATAAAATTGCTCGAGGTGTTTAAAAAGAATCAAACTGCTATGAAGTGTATGTTGTGCATTTAGTGATTGGCAAGCTAGAGGGTTGTCTTCTCACCTCGCACCTTTTAGCGATCTTGGGTGAGCAAAAAAATCTTGAGGTTTGCGCTTTTATTTTCAAGCATACTATTTTAGAGGGCCTGCCTATTGAGACACATCCCACACTGAAGAACTCATAGGTGACCCAAGTAGTAATTTCATTCTAGATCGCTATATAAATAATTTGTGGGTGTGAGGAAAGTTCATCATCCCATCGAGTTCTGCTAGCCTATGCCGATATATTTTCCCTTAGTATCCTCATGATGCGTAAAAATCCACAAGGGCTGGGAGGTTCTTAATTGAACAAAACTTCGCATGTATAGGGGTCCAAAAATAATATCCCCAAAACATTACTAAGAGCCAAATTGTTTTAGAAGCTACCCCTTTATCCAAAAACATTCTTTGAAAGTGGTGCATCAAAATTTACTTCCAAGAAGTTACTTTCCAAGTTTGACTACAGGCCCACGTCATAAATTGCATGTAAAATCATCTCTTCAGAGCATGAGGCAAGCCTACCTAAAAGAAAGGTTTCTATCCACTAGGGTTGTAATTGCTTGTTTATGTTAAACTTTCCAAATACATTCAAAACAATCTTGACATAAAATTTTGTGCTTGATCAAAAAATAACACATCCAAACAAACACTAAACATGATGGTTGAACCAAAAACCCTTTGACTTAGTGTATTCTTTTTAGAGAAGTCTTATATTTGCACTCCTTGAAAGGATTTTCCTAAAGTTTTTTGAATATTCAAGGTTTTATTTCGGGCGGAATTGATCAAAGTAAACATTTGGGAACTATGGCTTGGGTGTCATGATTTCACAACTTAAGCTATAGACATGAAGGTCACACGAGTCCATGATTTTTTGAGTCAGTCCAAGTGTTGTTGTATCACTTTCCATACTCTAAACACAGAGAAATTGAGGAAGATTCCAACTTAAACTTGCAAAAATTTGGAGAAAGATTGCTCAAACTAGAAAAAAAACACATAGAGACCGCCTCTACACAAAATTCTAAAACAACTGTCATATTTTTTGAGCAGTTGCAAAAATTCCATTACATTTTCTCTCTATTTCAAAAACTTCGCTAATGAAAATCAATTACATTTGACAGAAACTAAGCACTTTCTATGGGAATCATGCACTTGTATTTCCTTGCATTTTCTTTTGAGAAACTAACACACTTGATTCCAAGATGCTTGCATTTGCCTAAAGAAACTCACTTTTGCCTTAGTAAGCTTTTTATTTGATAGAAACACACAACAATTGCACTTGCCATTCCAGATCACACTTGCTTATCCAAAAACTGAGAACTTGGCACTTTTTTGGTTGCACTTGATAAATATGGCTTCTTTTTCTCACAATCTTGTGCATTTTCTTATAAACTAGTGCTATTGCTTTATCCTGCTGACAATTGGGAAAACAAACCGAAGTTGTTTTCAGGATCCTTGTTCAAACAAAACAATTAGAAAACCCGATAATTCACATAGTCCCTCATCCATTATTTCCATCCTACTTGGTAGAAATCAAAATCAAACAAACCACTAGGATCATTTCTTCACTCAGACATTTATGATATCAACAGTTACTTGGGACTCACAAATAGTTCAATTCAACTTTTCCAAAACATATCCTCTAGACAAGGAAGTGAAATATAGACCCTAGTCCTTCAACATTTTGATTTCTGAAAAGTAGCACCATTCTAAAACAACACTCAAACCTTAGGTTCTTGAGCTTCAAAGCAACCATATCAAACACCATTACACTTTATGACCATTTGGTGGCTGATTACTCTAGTTCAACAACCTAACCTTGTAGCACCAATCCTCCAACTTAGTCTCACACACCTTGAAGGGGAAAAAATTGACATCATTAGTAGTTTAAGAACCTTCATATTTGAGAATAATGAAACACCAAACCAGTGGAGAAACATAACAAAAATATTAGATGAAGAGGAAGAGAAAGAAAACATAGCATTTGAAAGACCCATGTTACCAACACCTACGTGAAAATAGACATACACCCCTTATGAGCGCCAACAAGAGAAAAATCCTTAATTGAGAATCCATATTCATCTTTCCAAGAATTTCCCTACAATTTCTTTTACCAAAGGGTACATCTAGAGAAGATACTGCATCTATCAAAATTCTCTATACCATTTCTATGCATGCTTTGCACCCATAGGCCAAATATTTTCTAGAGACTAGGAGTTATGAAAACATTCACAAAAGCTTGGCAGTTGTTTATGACAACTACAAGATCACAACATAGAAATAGAAGCCAACAAGAACAACACCAACATCCTCACTAGCAAAAACCACAAACGTTAGAAGTAACCCAATGGGGATACAAACTGAGTGACCTTATGATGGGGTATTAATCATCAAGACATCTTAAACACACAACAATAACATCCCCAACAAAATGTCAACATCAATCTATTACCTAAATCACTCTTATCTAGGGTCAAAACAACATCAAGGGTCTCAAAATCACCATCAAAATCTGCAACATCAACTTGCCCTAAATACAATTGAAAGTTACAAAATTGGAAAAATTTATCAACAAAGTCTTGAACACCATAAAAAGAGCGAGTCAAAATATCAACATCTTGAAAATCCCCAAACACCTCATAATCCACATCAACACTTCCAATATCAACAATATCAAGAAGTTTCACAACACCAAGGTGTACCTCAAGTGCAATATCAAAATGTACCTCAATCACAGTATCAAGAAGTTTTGCAACACCAAGGTGTACCTCAAGTGCAATATCAAAATATACCTCAATTGTAGTATCAAGAAGTTCTGCAACACCAAGGTGTACCTCAAGTGCAATATCAAAGTGTACCTCAAATGCAATATCAAAGTGTACCTCAAGTGCAATATCAAGAGAAAAACAATCAAGAAAAGCTGCAGAGGAAAGATTACCAGCCAGGAAGGAAATTCACTCCTTTGGGAGAGACTTTAGAGGTAATCATGCACAAACTAGTACAACAGGAACTTATCAAAATCAATGACAATCTAACTTATGGTGAACCAAAATTTAAATTCCCTTGGTATAGCCAATACGAAAAATGTGAGCTCCAAAAAATCAAGGGTCACCCAACAAATAGATGTGCTACACTCAAACATCTCATCCAAGACCTTATTGATCAAGGAGAAATAGCTATTGAAGATTACATTAGAGGTCCATCTACCAATGCCAACAATCACAATGTCTCAACCTAAAAAGTTGAAAACAACAATCAAGAGCTATCTATTGCCAATCACATTGACAATGTCTCTACATCATCCAGTGAGCAAGAGGACATACATCAAGAATTTAATCCCAAGCATGATAAAAATCAATCACCCAAGTCTAACAATGATCCAATCCAAGATATGTTAACATCATCCAACCTCATGGTAGTACATATTGAGGATCAAGAGACTCTTAATTCCACACTTATACCCAATGCAAAAAATCTAAGCCAAGAAATATCACCCATATGTCCACATTTTGAGGAAATCCAAGGATCCTTTACAAGAAATCCATTCTTTGAAATTGGTCCATGTCAAGAATTTGATCCAAATAATATCAAAGATGATACCACACAAAGTCAAGATCAAGAGTCCCTATCATCAAAAGACTACAATGACTTGGCAAATATCTTCCAAGACATCCAAGGTTTTCTAAAAGAAGAACACATCCATATGCCAAGAACACATACATCTACCCATGAGATTCTTACTCCTAATGGACATTTAGATGATCTTCATCCAAGACAAGAGTCTCATACTCTTGATATCATTACCAAGGAACAAGAGTCACCTACTCTTAGCATCTATACACAAGATCAAGACATAGAAGAAGCTATAGACCTATCATAAATTGATCAAGAAGAAGCACCCTCCAGATAGGTTGAAGACATTGAGCATGAAAATATGGAGCACAATATCTTAAAATCAGCAAGGATAACTAACAATCCTGAGCAATAGAGCATTAGGTACACAACATTCAAAGAAACACCAATATATTTTGAAGGGCCATCAAAACCTAATATTTCACATGATCAAGTTGATGAATTCAATCAAGAAGTTATCCCATGTATAAAGGATCCTATCAATGAAGAAGCTATCACATTTGAAGATCCACAACAAAGCAGAGAAGGATTAGCACCTTGTTTCCAAGGTAAGACATATACTATTGCAAATAAACTTACTCAACAGATTTAGTATCAAGACACATGATTAGGCCTACATGAATAGGGTATCCTAGAACTAGTGTAGATTATTGGCAATCCTAAGCACCAAGGTCTTGGTTATTCAACAATTAATGGATCCAAATATATCAGGGATACCTCGATAATACTAAAGGCAACTTTATCTAATGAAAACATCAACATAGAGAGAATAAAGAGTCCTTATGATGAAATTTCTACCAACGCTACAACTAGCCATATCATGAATCATAATCCATGCATATTTCAAACCCTTTATTGGGACCAACAACAAGAAAAAAATCTATATCCAAGAATGAAACAATTCATTGTAGTAAAAGAATCAGAAAAAAAAAATGGACAAGAAAAGTTTAAATGGATACAAAAGAAAAAGCAAGAAAATCATCCCTATCAAACTCCATTAGTCAAAGAAACTATGGGGAAAAATCAAAAAGGGTAGTTCATCCATCAAAAAAGTCTAGCAATACAAAAGAAAGCTTCAAGAGTGACTTACAAAATATATCAGGATGTTGTTCCTAATCAAATCTCCATATCTACCCATTATTGTGCATCATCCCAAGTTTGGATAGTCAAGGATTCCAAATTGTCAGCCAATCCATCTAAATATCATATCCCTCAATGCATTTCGCCATCCAAGATATCCAAATCTCACATTATCCATGCATTGGTAAAAACTCTTTATCATAAGGATTTTAAGGGCACTCTATCACGATGTGCGCATCAAGGTAAGGTTAACTCTGGTATCAACAAGGAAGATAAGAATTATGAAGGGTTACATTCAAGCGCTCATATCCTAGAAAAAAAACTCCTCCAAGAAGGATATCATTGGAACAACAACAACCATATCAACACTAGAAACATCTACATTAGCACCACCAAGTGGTTCAACATGAAAAATTATCACAATGATGAAAATTTGGTAAACATGCATCTTGTGTGACAACATAAAAAACAAAAAAAATCAAAAAAATAGTCAGGAGAAAAATCGTCCTTCAGTGAAAACCACTATGGTGGCACTTTGGACAAGTACCATGATGAAAACCTGGAAAATAGGAATCATGTGTAGAATCAAGCATCTACATGCACCATTTCAAGGGGAAGCATTTCAGCTGATCCATAATAAATCCAATCCATTTGTATCCAAATCCAACTTACCTTGATCTTGACAAATGTTTAGTGTACACTTTACACTTGCTTATGGAAAACATCTTGACATGGGTCATTATCATTGATCTTATCTTATCTAGCATTATCTAAGCCATCAGGCATTTTCTAAAGGGGAATACCCTATCCAAACATGTTATCCTATCACAAGATAATCCACCACTTACAATGCTAGACATTGGGGGCAACTACTTATCTCTTGCTTCAGAATAAATCTTGATCTATGTCTTCTAGCTCATGTTGTGATCTAAGCATGGTCCGAACAACAAGGTGGTACCCTTCCCAATTTTCCCATACAACAAGGTATACCACCAACACACTATCAAGGTAACATTCAAAACAATTCATCCCAAAAACAAGGTATACCACCAACACACCAACAGGGTAACCTTCAAAACATTTTGTTTTGACAACAAGGTGTACCATCAACGCACTACCAAGGTAACCTTCAAAGATAAAAAAGACATGGATTATTCATTCACTCAAAAATTCTAAGATATCAACATTTGCTTAAACCCCGCAACTAGTTCAAGTAGGTTTTTTTGCAACATATCCTCTAGAAAAACAAAGTGAAATATCAATTCTAGTTTTCAGTATCTTATACCCCAAGAAAGAGGGTAAAAGTCCAAAAAAATAAAAAACATTTGAAAACATCAAAAATAAAAAAACATCGTTGGGTTATTCCTTCTCTCAAATAGTCTAAGATATCAACATTTACTTGAAACCCAAAGCTAGTTCAAGTGAATTTCCTGCAACATATCCTTTAGACACAAAAGTGGAATATTAATCAAGATTTTAAATGTTGTTTATCCAAAAATAGTCTATGTTTTGATCAAACAGTCGAACTACGTGGTCTTTGTGTGTACAACATAGGCAAGGCTTAACAAGCCCCTGAGGCCCTAGGTTAGTCCTTTAAAAATAACCAAAAAAACATCATAAAACTTAGAAAATCAAAAATTCATATCTCCACCATCATAGTCCACAATAAACCTTTCACCCATAATAAGCAGATCATCACACTTACCCTTTGACAAAACAAACAAACAAATAAAGGAAACATCAAAAGCTAGAACTTTCAAGAAAACAATTTTAAAGCTTCGACTACAAATATACTAAGACAAAGCCAAAGTATCAACTACCTGTCTTTTTGAAAAGTCCCAACAACATCCTAAGATATGCCTTAACAGATCTGTTCCTATGATAGACATGATCAACACCAGATAATAGCCCCACCCCAAACAGATATGGTAAGTGATACTACAACTTTGTTTTTATCTTTTTATAGTCTTATCTTTTCAATTTATTTTATTGACTCATTCCCAGGGTCTCTAGATTATGCCCATAAGGATTTAGAGAAGGAATGGGAGAAATTGAGCATCATTTTGATTTATCATTTGTAAGATATTTTTGTTACTACCATGGCGAATACTTGCTTTATTGAGTATATGAATTTTTTGTTGAAACAATTCATGAAGCAGTTGCATGTTAGGTGCTCTATACCTCTCTATGTGACTGGTCCAAATTTTTTTTAACACAACCCCAAACATATACTTTAAACAAATTTTCCATATGTCTGGTATGAGCAAAGATACTCTTTTTTTGTAGAGTCAAAGTCCACGCAATAGATACAAAGTCACCTTGGTCATTAATACACCAGTGCATCGTAATTGCTTGCTACATCAAATAGGATTGTTCAAAACTATGAAGTCTCCAAAGCAAAGAAAAAACAACTAATCAACTACTAACAACATCATATTTCTATCCATCATCAATATTTCTTCTAATTAACATCCATCATGAATAGTAATATCATTATTACCATATCCATCGTGCATCCAAAATGGCATCAATACATATCATGATGATAATAAACAAATAAAAACATCAAGTATTATGTATGAGGGATATATCCATCATATATCAAAATCACATTAAACATCATGTATCACAATTGTATATTGATCATCCATAACAAAACATCATATGATAAAAATTATGATTCACCCATCCATACAACATATGCATACATTATAAACATACGTTATCATACATCATCATCCATGATCATCACATAAGCATAAAATGAAGTTGAATTGAAGAAGGTATATCTCATATATATAATCATCAAAAAAGGGTGAATGCCATAAATACATCATCATCAATGGAACAAGTGTGATAGGATGATACAAAATTATACATATACACGAGGCCTCGACTGGGCCGATGAATATATATAAAAAAAATGTCTGTAATATGTCTCCAAGCAATGAACACCATGAGGATCAAGTACAAAAAGTAAAACTACCCAATAGGAAAGACAAAACCCTATAGACCAGGCTTCATACCACAAAATATATCTGGCTATCTAATAGAATGATCACCTTCCTTGCCACCACCACCACCATCACTCATAGCACTAGGATCTCTGAACCATGGACGTCGAACAACCCTAGGAATAGTGGCATCATATAGAGTTTGATAGTATGTGGACATCTATAATAAACGATCCTGCTCTACTCTGAAACTATCACGCTCTGCCTTGAGAGTATCCCTCTCCATAGTACTAGGGTGAAATCACAATACTGTGTCTCACTTTTTTCCCAAGATGAACATTTACATCAATATTTTTAACTAAATTTTCATCTTCTAACACCTATAGCAACTAAACCATTAAGAATTTGAAGATGATGTGAACTAGTGATTTGTAGAAATTTTTGTAGATTCTACATATATTCTTTTCAAAATTTTCAAAATAAATTATGAATCTTTCAAATATCCTTTAATAACTAGTTTTAAACAAAAAATAACATTTTTAGAAAGTAGCGTTTATGTCGTACAACATAAATTTTTTTCTATAAAGGATTAAATTCTAATTTTTGAAATATAGATTCTCAACATCAATATCTAGGGAAAGGATATTTTTTCATAATTTTTGTTGCATACTTTTTTTTAATTAATTTTTGAAGTCACTATAACTATAATTTGGACATACGTGTGTCGTATAACCTAACTGTTTGTATATATATATCAAAATGCAATTTTTATTTTTGGGTGAAACAAGGACATCAATACCTAGGGAAAGGGTATTTTTTGAATTTTTTTTATAATGGTTTACTATTTTTTCACCTTTGTACAACAAGGAGCTTGATGTTCAAAGAAAAATGTATGTTTAGTAAAAATTAAAAAATAAAATACATGATAAAATGAAAATATATCAAATCTATACTTGTTGCAATGTTCGTTTCAAGGGCTAAAATATTGAAAAATATAAATTTTAAATGACATTATTTAATCCCTCAAAAGGTAAAGAAAAAGTGGTTTTTTGCTAGCATTTTGATAGGTGTGAAGGAGACTCCATTGTGGGTATGATTTAATACTAGAGGGGTTCTATCCAAAGGGGTTTGATCTAAGGGGGTCTTATCTATCCGTCTTCAATTAAAACCCTTTATATAGAGCCTCTTAAGGCCTAAATCATTAGCTTTTTCTAAAAATAGTGATTTCAGGAAAAAAATAGCACGTCCCAAAAGTGAGACACACTATTTTTGTAGTACCCAATAAGCAATTATACCTAAGCCTCTGTAGCATGTCGTCAATCACTCTCACTATCTCACTCATATCTCAAACTATCTACCTGAGCCTCTATGGCATGTCACCACACTATCTCTACGTCTCTAGTAGTAGTTATCTAAGCTAATAGTATACCTCCATCCCAAGGTGGTAGATGGGGACCCAAAACCTGTCCATGACCCTATGCTTGAGGCATATTCTCATCCTAACCAACCTATGCCCCATCATGTTAGAGCCTATCTAGCTACTCTATAAGAACCTCAATGCATTGTCGATCCCCATGCTGACCTATTATACTTGCTCTGTCCAAAGTAGTATCACCTCCAAGATCTGTGAACCTCAATGGCCTATGTCATGCCCACCACTGATCATAATTAGGAGTAGTACATGGATCTACTAAACCAACTATACAAAACCAGCCAACTAGGGAAAGTTCTCTAAAATTATCAACAATGACATCTTTGTCTTCCTAGTGACCCCATACATGGACCTTCCTAAAGCTCTGATTGAACCGAGCCTCATAAGTATCAAGAAATCAGCCATGTCTCTCTCCAAACTAATGACATAACCTATATGGTAAGTAATGCTCTAGCACAAAATGAGAATGACCAATCAACCACTTGGTTTTTTGACAGTAAACAAGATGCTCTGGATCCTCTGACCATACCTCATAATCCATATAAGGTCTCCACACAAAACCTAGAATCCCATCGAAAACACAATGCTAATAAGGAAGATCCTCAGGTAAGGTGTAGTGCAAGAAATATCCATAACAATATGATTACGGATCATCAAGGGTAGGATCCTATATACTGACAAGTCAAGCAACCACAATGTGCTCCCACACCCAAATATGCAAAAGAGAAACACATGTGGAAATATATTTCCCACCCTGATATACAACCTCGTACATATCTCTGTAAAGATGGGTGAGAAAACATGGACCCCAAGCATATCTGATCCCATCCTCAAACATACCCTCAATGCAAATACCCCATCCAACAAGGAACCGACAACCTCTCCTATCAAGAACAACTAGTCTTGAAATCAAACGACATAGGAAAAGAGAAACAGGGTATGGACTACCAATGACCTCAGACAAATCAATCTCAAACTATCTCACCTCCAATTTTCTAACACCTAACACACATTGAATGGCATGGATACCCCGTCAAACATGATATCTAAGAAGTTTTCCATGAATAGGAAGGTGGATAATCCTCCACACATCCTCAAGGGTAACAATCAACTCTCTTATGGGTAAATGAAACGAGGATGTCTCTAAATGCTACCACTCCATGAGCATGGTCATCATTATTGTATGAATCCAGATTGAAGGCAAGTAACAGATATGGCATAGTCCAACTACATATAAAAAGTCTCACTCCAGAACATCAAAATGGGAAATCGGATCGAAAAAATCTAGAGGTCATCTCTCCCTCTGCTACAGTGGTTTAAGGACCACCTATAATCATTTTAACCCATGATGTTAGGGTTTCTCTCTGAACATGTAAAGCAACACAAAATGCCACAAGAAACAATGGAAAACAAGACTTAAGAAGACAAACAGACCAAATGCTACTTGCAAATGCAAGTGTTTAAGTCAAATGCAAAGATTCAGAGTAAATGCTACTTTCAGATGCAAGGGTTTAATTCAAAAGTGAGGTTTAATGTCAAGAGCAAGGGTTTAGAGAAAGATAGATAATATCAAAAAAGGTTTAAAGCAAGGGTGAGGTTCTTTAGCAAGTGCGAGGAAACAATAAAAACAACAAAAAAATGTGAGGTTTTAGAGCAAAAGTGAGTTTTAGAGCAAGTGCATGAATCAAGTGCAAGGTTTTAAGTCAAAAGCAAGGTTTTATGGCAAGGGTGAGGGTTTTGATGTCAAGTATGAGCTTCCTACCTAGAAAATACAATGAAAATGATGTAGATGCTTTGAAATCATTAGAACTTCACTTTTGACTCTAGGAACTTTATACACGCAATACGAGAACATATCAAGATGAAAATGAGAAGCGAGAAGGTACATATCAGGTCACCGATGCCTATGGGCATGTAGACATGTAAATGTGACTTGAAACTTATCAAACAACACTGAACGACATCAAACAACACTGAACGACATCAAACAACACTTAACGACATCAAACAACACTGAACAACATCAAAAAAACACTAAACTACATCAAAACAACACTAAACGACATCGAACAACCTCAAGCATCGTGAAACAATATGGAACATCATCTCACATCATCTCAGAATGACTTAGAATCATCTTGTAACACTTCAGAATGACTCGAAATCATCTTGTAACACTTTAGAATGACTCAGAATCATCCCGTAACACTTTAGAATAACTCAAAATTATCTCATAACACTTTGGAATGACTCAGAATCATCTTGTAACACTTTAGAATGACTCAGAATCATCCTATAACACTTCAAAATGACTTGAAATCATCTTGTAACACTTTAGAATGACTCAAAATCATCCTGTAATACTTTGGAATGACTCAAAATCACCTTGTAACACTTTGAAATGACTCAGAATCATCTTGTAACACTTTGGAATGACTCGAAATCATTCTGTAACATTTTACAATGACTCAGAATCATCATGTAACACTTCATAATAACTTTAAATCATCCCATAACGTCTCAGATCAACTCGGAATCACCCTAAAACAGTTCAAAATAATCTCGTAATGTCTCAAATCATCTCAGAATCACCCCAAAATAGTTCAGAATCATCCCCATAATGTCTGGCATCATTTAGGAATCATCTCAGAATGATCAAAACCATACTGCAATGTTCCTACATCACACCACATCGCATTACATCAAAATGACATCAAAAACCCTAATTCCTCTATTAATTGAATAATACAACATTATTTAATTAATTCGCTTTTTCATCATTTTGGACAAATTTAATAAATTTCATTTATTTAATAAAGTCTTAAAAACCCTAATTCCTCTATTAATTAAATAAAACAACATTATTTAATTAATTCACGTTTCATCATTCGACCAATTAAATAAATCTCATTTATTTAATAAAGTCCTAATCCCACCTTATTTCATCCTAATTGATTAAATAACACCAATTATTTAATTACGTGGCTAAATCACCTTATTCCCCTAAGTGGATTAAATTATTCAATAATAATTTAATTACAACACTTTCCCTCCAAAAATTTGAATTAAATCAAACTATTCAAATCGATTATCAAAAATCAAATCAAACTAATGCAACTTTGTTTGCAAAAGTCAAACTTGATTTATACATTCAAAAAATAATTAATTAATTAAATCAATTAATTCATATTCCTCACCCACTTTCTGATTGAGAAAATTACGATTACAAACTAAGCAATCTAATTTGTTAACTAATCCATCTATTTTGTTAACTAATCAATCTATTCAGTTAACTGATCAATCATAGTCCTAACTAGCCAATCTATTTCCCAATCACACAAATTGTGCAATCAACTTTGCACAATTATCTCATGTCTAATTCCTCTCAACACACTCCGACCATTGATCTGGATATTCTTCAAAACGACCTTGATCGTCCATTTCAAATCTCATTTTCTATATAACAAACCCCTTTCCTCACAAATAAGGATCGGAGAATTCATATACATTGAACAATGAAGTGTTGTCAAGATAATCCTTGAGAGAGAGCTTCATCCATTGTCTTCGATCAACCAAACACAACAAGCATTCATCCACACTTTGCACACGAATTTTGGAGGCTTCGCTATGATAAGAACAATCCAACATCAAGCGAATACACTCCACTACGGGATGGTAAAAAATATCTTTTGTTCTTATTTTGGTAATTAGTAGATTCCTTATCATGTTTGCAATAGTATAGTTCAATTTCATATGTGTAGGTTTGTAGATTTTAGATTTAAGCTTTTTGGTTGTAGATTAGATTTCTTCGTCAGATTTCTCTAATGTGACTCTTGGATCATTAATCTAACATCCTCATTCCCCCTCACACATTCTGGCATGCCCGGTGGGACCCTTGTCCCCTTCTCTAAAATTCGTTTGAGCCATTTTTGAAGTTGCAGGTCCTAGATATGCTTTTGTCACAGTTTTCATGCACTTGTTTTGAAGACCTGAGCATCTATCTAACAAGAAAATTGTGCATTTGTCAGAAGAATGGTACATTTGTCAGAATTGTGCACTTGTCATGGGAATGGCACATTTGTCTAAGACTGGTGCATTTGTAATTTCTTGAGTTAGCATATGTCTGACATGGTTTTGAGCATTTATTTCTAAGACTATGCATTTGTATTTTCTGTTCTAAGCAATTGTTCTGACAGACAAATGCACCAATCCTGCACTTTTGTAATAGGTTTTCACTAACAGGTGCTCTATTTTTTGGATGTGTAAGCAGGAATTGGTGGATCTGATGTAGGATTTCAATGATTCTAACATGTTTATTGTAGGGAAGATGATCGGTCCTAGTTTTTGAATTACTTTTTAATTAACTTAGGAATTTTCTTTCGTGCTCTAAAATTGAACAACAAAAAACTCACACTTATTTTTGGTGTTGTTAAAAAAATTTAAAAAATATATTTTTAACTTAGAAACTTTCTTTTGGTGATCTAAAAATGAACAACACAAACTCACACTTGTTTTTAGTGTTGTTAAAAATAAACCAATTTTAAAATTTATAAAGTTAGGATTTTTTCGTTTGGTTTTCTTAAAAAGAATAAAAACACTTTAGTTTTGGGCTCTAAAAATGAACACATTTAATGTTTTCGTAAGTAGGAACTTTTAATTTCAGTGCATAAAAAGAGCGAAATCATTTTTTATTTTGTTGACACATGCACGCTTTTTCATTTTTTGACTAAGATAGGACAATAATTTCCTTTCTTAGAAAGACCTCATTTGGAGCTCATAAAAATGAAAAAATGCTTCATTTTTATTTCTCACCATTGATATCTTGAACACTCCATATTGGTGCAAGTTAAAAATAACTTTTTGTTTATTCACAAATTTTTGGGGATAACATCACTCGAGGTGTTTAAAATGAATCAAATTATTGTGGATTGTTCACTATACATTCATTGATTGGCAAAGATAAAAGTGTTTTATCTTCTCCCCTCACACCTTTTGGAAATATTGGGTGAGAAAAAGAATATTTTTGAGCATTGCACTTTACTTTTAAAAGACTACCTTAAAGAGGGGGCTTGCCTTGAGATACATCCCACGCTGGAGAACTCATTGCAAGGTCTCAAAGCACATTTACTGGCAGGCTATATTAAAGGTTGCGAACTTGTAAGAAATCAGCTTCAAGTCGTGTTGACAATGGACTACACCTAATCCCATACCTTAAGTAGAACAGGAATGGTTAAAGAGCCTTAAGTGGCCAGCGGGTGAGTGCCAGATTTTTGCATTCATAGTTATCACTAAGAACCAAATTGTTTTAGAAGCCACCCTATTATCCAAAAACATCCTCTGAAAGTTGTGCATCGAAATTTACTTCCGAGAAGTTACTTGCCATGTCTAACTACAGGTCCGCGCCATAATTTGGATGTAAAGTCATCTCTTCAGAGCATGAGGCGGGCCTACCTAAGAGAATTATGTCTATCCCCTAGGGTTGTAATTGCTAGTTTATGTTAAACTTGACCCATTACATTAAAAAAAAATTGACATCAAATTATGTCTTTGATTTAAAGAAAAATAAGACATTAAAAACAAACATTGAACAAGATGGTTAAACCATAAACACTTTGAATTAGTGCATACTTGTGAGAGAAGCCTTATGTTTGCACTCCTTTGAAAGGATCTTTCCTTAAAGGTTTCTAAATATTCTGGCTTTGATTTCAGGGTCATTAATCAAAGTAAAAATTTGGGAACTATGGCTTGGGTGTTGTGATTTCACAACCTAAGTTATAGACATGAAGGTCACATAAGTCCATGCTTGTTGAGTCAGTCCAAGTGTTGCCTTATCACTTTCCATATTTCAAAACACAGAGAAAAAGTTGAAAAAGAGTTGTTCATAAGATCATTGTTCGAACCAAAAAAAATGGAAAAATAGAAGGTTAGATAGTCCCACACCCATTATTTCCATCCTACCTATTTGAAATCAAAATCAAGAAAAATATTAAGGCCATTCCTCCACTCAGACATCCATGATATTAACAGTTACTTGGGACTCACAGATAGTACAAGTAGACTTTCCTGCAACATATCCATTGGACAAGGAAGTGGAATATAGACTTTAGTTCTTCAACATTTTTATTTCCAAGAAGTAGTGTCATCCCAAAACAACACTCAAAACATAGGGTCTTGAGCTTCACAACAACCATCCCATAAACACCACCAAACTTTATGAACATCTGGTGACCAATTGCCCCAATTCAACAACTAGATCTTGTAGCACCAATTATTCAACCAAGTCTCATGCACATTACAAGTGCACAAACTAACATCATACACAATTTGAGAAACTTTATATTTGTAGAAAACAAGACACCTCACTAGTTTCTCACCGCATCAATTTTCTTGAACGAAGAAGAAGAAAAAGCTAACATACTAATCGAAAGACCCATATTACTACCACCCACGTCGAAATAATTATCCCATTCATGATCTCACGTAAGGTCAAGATCCCTAAGGTAAAGAACATAGGTTGTCATTTTAGACTCAGGCATCTAAGTCCAAAAGCTCTCAAGAAACACTTTTGGGCACTTCACAAAACTAGAACTAGGTTGGTATATAACTTCTACAAATGAGCTTCTAGAAATAGTCCAAACTTTTATTCCTTCTACTATTGTCAGAATTTGGGTCTGTTCCAACAGTTCTAGTATCTTACATAATCTATAGGATAAAATCAGGTCTTTAGAAAATTGGAGTCAAACTAGGGAGTATACCACTTTCCCATAGGAGACCCAAGTTGTTTATGACAACCACGAGATCACAACATAGAAAAAAGATGGAATCCAACAAAAATACCACCAGTATCCCACCAGAAAACACCATGAATGATGAGATTAGCCCATGGGGCTATAGGCCAAGTAACCTTGAAACTCCCCAGAAGAGACCAGTATACAAAGACACTTTTACTGAGGAGGAAATAAGCCACAAATAGAAAGAGGTCATGGAACAAGGTAACTAGGATCCAAACCAAGTAATTATAGAGGAGGTAAATAAGGATGAAGAAGTAAATGAGGAAGAACTATTTTAACATTCTAACAACCCCAAGGTTCTCAAACTAATGGATAGGATGTTAAGAAAGGACCCAAACTCCTATTTCTTCAAACTAGCCCAAAGTGGAGCTAAGTTACCCATGGATTTCAATGTAGAATCTCTGAAAGAACCCAATCTTATTCCCTTAGGGGACAACTTGGTTGTGAGACAAATTACCCAACCTCCGAAAAGACCAAATATGCCACCAGTGTTCTCACAAAATAACAATCAAACCAAAGAGAACTCGTTGTTCAGAAAACCAACTCAAGTTGAACAAGCAATAGTAGAACATATGTACCAAGGGGGTCCATCTCAATACATACCTCAGAACACATCCAACGTTGACCCTTCCTAGAATAACCAATATCTCCAATAGGGTGGAATACAAGGCCCCCCTTAGAATAACCAGTATCTTCAACAGGGTGGAACATAAAGCCCCCCTCAAAGTAACCAATATCTCCAACAAGCCGGAACATGAAATCCTCCTCAGAACAACCAACAATATCAACAACAAGGTGTCCCACCAATGCATCATCAGGGTAACCCTTATTTTAGTCCCATCTAGTAGGGTGTGCCACAGAGCACCCTCAATTAGTCATCCTTCATTTTAGTCCTACCTAGCAGGGTGTGCCACAAAGCACCCTCAATTAGTCATCCCAACAACAAGGTATCCTACCAACGCATCACCAGGGTAACCTTTATTTTAGTCCCACCCAATAGGGTGTGCCACAGAGTGCCCTCAATCAATCGCCCCAAGAATAAGATTTCCTACCAACACATCAATAGGGAAACCTTCCATATGTTCCACCCCCACAACAAGGAATCAACCCTCCTTATACAAAGCAAGGAATTAACCCTACTTACATCCCATATAGCTATCAAGGTCATGTACCTTCACAATACCCAAATTATTACCAAAACCTGATAGGACAACAAGGTTATTACACACAAGGTTTACAAACACATGTACCAAATATGGAGATGCAACTAAAGCTAGATGCGGTCACCCAATAAATAGTGGATATGCAAATAGGAAAACAAAAGGAGACCTACACCATGCAAGAAATTTGTTTGTTCCCATTTGATAGATCTATTACGAAACTACCCTTTCCAAAAAACTTTGAGATACCCAGGTTTGAAAGAAAATACAAAGGAGTAGGAGATCCAATAGAGAATGTATGAGACTTCTCAGTATAATGTATGGAGGTGAAAAAAATGATTCCTATCTCATGAGGCTCTTTCCACATAGCCTTATAGGTCATGCTATGGAGTGGTTCACTCGTCTGCAACTTGGAATCAAAACTTTTGATGAGTTGTCTAGAAAATTTATAACCCACTTTGCATTTAACATAGAACAAGATGTCACCATCACGAGTCTATCCATAATGAAACAGAACCCAAGAGAGTCCTTCACCTCCTACTTGCAAAGATGGATACATAAAGCAAGTCGATGTAAATGGCCCATTCTAGACAAGGAGTTGGTGGATATATTCATCACGAATATTCTACCCAAAATAAACTATCGACTCACTATGCTATGTCCTATAAACTTCGAAGAAACAATTGAAAAATGGTTACATATTAAGAGATATCTCATAGGAAGAGGAAATTTAAAGGCAAACAACTCAAAATATAACCCCCTAGCTCAAATGAAAAACCCAAAATCTAGGCTAAGAACAAAAATGTTACAAATTATGGAGTGGTAGATGCTAGAGTAGTATAGAACATAGAGAACACAAATCAAAATAAACCACAGTTGGCACAAACAAACCATAGTCCCAAAAACACACAAAGCAACCAAACTACCTATCCCAAGAACAATCAGGTTGTAAACCAACAGATGAATTAGGGAGGGAAACAAAGGCAATATGATCAACCTAGGAGGCAATTTACTCTATTAGGTGAGTCACTTGAGACCATCATGCACAAACTAGTACAATAGAACCTCATCAAAAGAAATGACCACCCAGATTATGATGAACCTATCTTTAAGACACCATGGTACAATGAGAAAGACTTGTGTGATTTCCATATGATCAAAGGACATACGAATAATAATTGCATGTGCCTCAAACATATCATTCATGACTTAATAGACAAAGGGGAAGTAGATGTTGATCATCATCTTGGAA
This sequence comes from Sequoiadendron giganteum, assembly GCA_007115665.2. Lineage (NCBI taxonomy): Eukaryota > Viridiplantae > Streptophyta > Pinopsida > Cupressales > Cupressaceae > Sequoiadendron > Sequoiadendron giganteum. The sequence continues at coordinate 217,954,376 of CM021110.1, forward strand.
ATAAGGACCTACAAATATACTCAAACCAAATTCCAAACCATGCTAAGAGGAATGATAAAGGAAAGGGACAAGAGTACCATAATGCTAATTACACATGCAGTGACACAATTTTAGGAACCCTATCACAAGTTGATGACAATAGGGAAAATATAGTAATAATTAGAGGAGGAGACAACAATTGCAACATAACTACCCACCGTGGAAGAGTTTCAATACAAGGAGAACCTCCTAAACCCACAATCAAGTCACCAAGTGATTACAACATTATGGAACAGTTAAAAAAGACACCCGCCCTCATATCAATCCTAGAATTGTTAAAACTGTCACCCACACATAGGGAGATATTGGAAAAAGATTTGGAAATGTTAGTCCCTAATGACCTTGATCCCATTCAGTTCCAAGCCATGATTGGAAAAATTACTGCAAGTAATCACTTAGTATTTTCAAAGAAAGATTTACCACAAAGAACATTCCACAATCAAGCTCTATACATAGAGGTGGGTGTTCATAAAACCATGGTCAAAAGAGTTTTGATAGATAATGGTGCAAGTTTAAACATTTGTACCTTAAAATTCATAAAACAACTAGGGTATTCTAATGACGTGATTGAAAAAGGAAAAAGTATCACCATAAGGGCTTATGATGACTTAGAAAGAAATTCTGAAGGGACAGTCAGGTTACCGGTGCAGATAGGACCAACAGTAACAAAAACTACTTGTCAAGTACTGTATTTTGAGTCACCATATAATCTACTCCTGGGACGCCCTTGGATCCACACATTACAAGGAGTCCCTTCCACTTTCCATCAATTCCTAAAGTTTCCCCATGAAGGAAAATAAGTAACACTATGCGTTGATCCTGAACCTTTCCATTTTTGTGCACAGTTGGAGGAGAAATAAAATAAAATTCAACATGTTCCTAGCAATGATATAGCCTTCCATTCCTTTTCTTATATTGACCCTTCCATGCTACCATTGACCTTCACAAAAGGTACATCAACTGAACTACCAAGATCAAAAGCCAAGTTCCAAGTACTTGACAAGGGCAATGGGCATTACCATTTTAACCAAGCATTTTGCATTAGCATGCTCCCACCAACACCTAGAGTGTATGGAGGTCCAAAAGAGATCTAGATAGTACAAATGATAGCCAAACCCACTATTTTTACTAGATGGGGAGACATGAAAGATGAAGAAATATTTGAGGAGGAAATTTCATCTATGATTTACAAAGAGGACCAAATAGAACCCCAAAAGCCACAACCCATTTTAATTGATCTGAACACTAAGGGGTATCAATTAGTCAAATAGATGGGATACAATGGAATAGGTGGCCTAGGGATACACAAACAAGGCCAATCAGAGCTTTTCATAGTGGAACAGAGACAAAATAATATGGGGCTAGGTTATAAACCGAAGGACATGGTCATTCCAAAAACTAGACGAACCTCTTGGAAGAAACGAGAAACTTTTGCTAGCGTTAAGGCACTGGATTTTTACCATGTCATGGAAAATGAATTACCCATTGAATATTTATTTGACAACTTTAGAATTGATAAGTTCCCTCTCCAATACATGGAAACCATTCCCAACATCTATTACCATTATGAAACAGACTCGAACAAATACAAATGGGAATCCCCTTCCTTCATCATGGGATATGATTCCACCAAATCTAATAATGATGACCTAGATACCGAGTGGGAAAAAGACACCAAAGCCATATTGACCCTTTCATCTAGTTCTGTAAGTTTTATAGACCAAGATGATAGTCTCCCACTCTATTATCCTCAACTCATAGACTAGGATCAACAACAACATAAGCCTATTTTAGATCAATTCCAGAATGATGAGGCCATCGCAAAGTTCATGGGACTTCGAGTAGACATACCAACTAGAGATCACAAATCAAGGTTTGTCATGGAACTAGAACAAGATACATACTTCAGTGGAGATATTAAATTTTCTAGTCGCAAAAATGAAAGAAAAAACATAAAGATACAATCCCCTAGAGAAAACCACATTGTGGCTCTATCAGATCTAGAAAAGAGAAAACTAAAGGACGCATCTAAAGATGAAAACCTCCCAGAGGCACCCGAAGATGGAGGATTCAATCTCCCCATATTCAAATATCAAGAAAGATCAACACTCTTGGTAGAAGAAACAAAATCCATAAATGTTGGTACAACAGAGGACCCAAAGATAACATACCATGCAACATCACTTGATCCTGAGGAGAAAGAAAACTTCACAACATTCATCAATGAGAGAAAGATAAAATTTTCCTGGACCTATGCCAACATGCCTGCACTCACTACAACAAATCCCTATGATTTGCTCTGTTTTGCTTCCACCCACTGTTTTAATGTATTTTTTGTCAATTTTTTGAAAACATCGGTACTATTTATCGGGATGGCATTATTTTTGGCATTTATTTGCATTTATCAGGACAAGTCGGTGCCAATTTGCACCAAAATTAGTGTTTCCTTTAGTGCTAATATTGGCTTCGAGTTTGGTGCCACCTTTGGCTTCGAGTTTAGTGACATTTTTATCTTTGAGTTTAGCTTTGGGTTTAGTGTTAGTTTAGACACCCCTATGTTGAAGAGACTTATTTATATGTCTCATTGATGATGTAAAACAATGAAATGTCAACAAGATATAGGAATATCAAGGAGAGACTCACTTATGTCACATCAAAAAGGTATATCTACAAGTGCTCGGTGAAACATAACTCTTGGATATAATGAAGTAATTTTGATGGGACATTAAGATATTGGTAAGACAAATAAGATTGTCTCATCGATACTCTTCAAGTAATGATCAAACGCATACACTGCTAGACTGCCAAGAAGGTGAGAAACATATGCGGTAGAGTGGTATACACCGCAACCCCACAGCAAGAAGCCTTGAGCAAGGCAGTAATGCGGTAAATAGCTGAAGGGAAGGGAAAAAAACCGCCAAATCATAGTGATAATCATGAGTCTCCCTAACATGGCATAGTTACACCGATATATAAAGAAATACCGCCGAAGGAAAATATCGATGAGACAGTGGCATATTGGCAAGAGATATTAACTTGTCTCATTGACACTGGCAACCAACATCAGAGGAACATAAGATCTGATTTTGATGAGACATTGAGATATTAGTAAGATAAATAAGATTGTCTGATCGACACTCTTCAAGTAATGATCAAAAGTATACACCGCTATACCACTAGGAAGGTGAGCAACATATGTGGTAGAGCGGTTTACACTAGAACCTCGCAGAAAGAAGCCTTGAGCAAGGCGGTAGTGCGATAAAAATTAGAAGGGAAGGGAAAGACATTTCCATACCATAATGGGTTTAATAAGAGATGGAGGTAGTACGGTAATCGTGGCATCATTAAAATTTACAACACTAAATGCAGCAAATCATGTCAGTCACAATCCATTTGAATAAATCATTTAAGGAATCAAGAATATAGCATACCAAAATACTCTAAAACTCTAATAAACATACTCTAAAAATTTCATCGAAATCTTATTTTCAAGCATAGCCTACCAGAATGGAGTTTTCCTTTTAATAAAAATACAATAAAACCTTTGTTGAAACCCTATTTTTAGGCGTAGCTCACCAAAATAGAGAAGTGTTTCAGTAAATAATGACAGATAATGGTAAGGATATGTGTGTGATAGGAGGCATAGGATTCATTGTTGTTTACCAATTCGAACTCTGATCAACAAGGGTTACAATGTTTGTGCTACTGTTTGTAATCCAGGTATTTAATTGGCATATATTTGCATCATCTCAAATTCCTTGAAATGCTTTTAAAGTATCAATGTATCCTATATAGGGTTTAGAATGACTTCTTTTAATTTAAAAAAATTAATTAGATGCTTTGAAAGTATCAATGTGTCCTATATAGGGTTTAGAATAATTTCTTTTAATTTAACAAAAATAAAAATGATGTATTTTCCTGTGATTAGATAATGTGGAGATCTCCTAAATCTGCCCTAGCACACTGTCCTCTTTCACATTGTGTTCATTACTCCAGCTACTAGGGTTTTGCATTTGACATCTTTAATATCTTCATGATAGTGGCTTTTAAATAGATCCCAGTCTTTTCTTTAATCTTTATCATGGTAACCCTTGAGTTTCCTAATCCACCTTTAATCTCTTCTAAGAATGTTGTCTTAAGCTGAATGCATAGTATGCATATAAAGCAAGTCCTTCATACTTGCCATTGTTCCAAACCACCACTCACTGCCTTGCTTAAAATGTTTCCTCCATAAGCACCATACCGTGTTTTAAAATCATGGTTGCTAGTGATTGACCATTAAGGTCACTACTTTCATCAAGATACAATGAATTTTTTGTCTTCAAACTTAAGGCATTATGCAAGATAACATTGTGAATTGTTTGTTGTATACAATTTGATTTTCTTGCACATTTACTACTTTGCTAACCTCCTTTAAGACTGGATATTGCACCATTAGCTGCAATCTCAAAAAACTCACTCATTATCACTTGAAGATTCCTTTCATGAGCATCCTTGTATAAAATCAAACTATGCCCTATAGATTGCCAACTTACTTACTAATATAGGGGACTCATTGTTTCATGGTATTTTGAGTTTTATTTAGAAGGGGTTAATATGTGGCATTTTTATGTGCAGGAAGAATAGATTGTGATGCAACGTTTGGGTATGATGGTTCAGGAAAATTTGGATTGCTATCAGTGTCATAACCAGGTTGGATTGTACCTTGAGCCGGTGTGAAACACTTCTGGGTGTTCTCTTCAATCTTTCTCTTTTCACCTTGGTATGGTTTAAAGGATGGTTTGGATCATCTCATCCAAATCTTAATAACCCAGTTGGATCTTGGGTATTAGTACGTGTTTCATCAAAATATTCTACCTATCAACAAACACAAGCATTATTTAATTTTTGGCAGCAATTGGAATGAACCTATCTTTGTAAGTTTCTATGTTATGTTAATTATGCTTTAGTTAAGAAACAATGTAACTTTTGTGAATGGACCTAAAGCTTGTTGCTTCCCATACAAATAGGGAAACCAAGGTCCAATTTTGATCATCATATCATCACATTTCAATCCATTAAAATAGCTACTAGACCATCTCATCCAGTTATTCATATCAAAAGAACTCATGTTATGTATGTTTATATTTTGAGCAATATAATGGAGCAGATACATTATAACTCGTAATCCATTTTTAGTGTTTAATTTTTGTGTCGATTTTCATGCTTATTTATTGCTTTGTTATCTCCAAAGTGGTCTTTTCAAGTTGTTTAAATCTGCAAGATTTATCAGGGCACATTTGTTGTTTCTATTTGGTCCAATTTGAGGTCCAATTGTAAGGATTTGTCTTTTTAATTATACTTTATGACATTTGTCTTGATACAAATTGTTACTTTATAATTTTGGTATTTCTTTTCTTCTAATGTTTTCAACCCTCATTTTTGTGAAGAGCTTCGAAGATGGTTCCTTTAGATAAAATATTTTAGTGGAATTCATATGGAGGAAATTTGTCTGTTGTAATTAATGTAGGAAGGAGCTAACACTAGAGAGTAGAGGAATGTGTTTTAAATTCATGAAGGACTTGAAGCATTGATGAAGGTATTATTGCCAATGTTGGATGTACGTTCAACATTAATGGTGAGGTTTGACAATAGGATGTGTTTTAAAGACACACAAGGCATTTTGTTCGATGCTTCTTGGTTTGTAGTGACAAGGAATGTAATAGGTCTGCGGTGTGAGGTAGTTTGGAAGCTAGTGTACCAGAGAAGAAATGGAGGCCAATTTCACTCTATACATTCGAGGATAAAATTGGACCCTTTTGTTGGCAAAGAAACTATGAAGAGGCTGAGAGGATTGTTCCTCTCCAAGGATGTGAAGGTGGTGCAATCTATGCAAAAAATATTGGGTAATGGCTTCAAATATTTGAAGCACGGATATCGTACTAATATGGATATTTACTCACTGATCATGGCATGGGGGTTGGACTTAGGAGAGTCAATGGAGGAAGTGAGGAAAGTAATGAAGGTGTTGGTACACAAGGATTTCTTAGTGAATATGGAAAGTATCTTGGAATGGGCTATACCAGGAGAAGGCTTTGATGTGAGCTAAGGCATGGAAAATGTGGACCTTAAAGTAGCAGAGATAAACCATCCCTTCATTAGGTGGCCAAAAAGAATCACCAAAGCTATGTGGAGAGAAGGAGCGCAACTAGGATGGAAAGCCCTAAAACTTTGTGTAAAAATAATGGAGGTCGAGACGGTCATTGAGGGACTCAAAGATGTCTCCAGAGAGGAGTTGTGAGAGAAGAAAAGTTTGCGCCCAAGGAAGAAGATGAAGCTGATCAAGGAAATATGCCCAATGCAACTAGGTAGCACATCGATAACTTCTGCGTAAACTCAAGCTCAATTTTGGTTAAAATACAGGTTATATCTTAGTTTTTGTTGTACGTTTTCTAGGGTTAAGCCTTGTTTTTTATTTGAAAATCTAAATAGTATGGGGTATGGGTAATAGTAGATAGGGTTATTTACAGGCGGATTCAGTAGTTTATTTTTTTGGTTTTTTGGGAACTGTGTTGGTTAAACAAACATATTTTAGAAGTTGTTGGATGGACTTAATTTTTGAAGTTGATGTAAATTCTGCATTATTATTAATAAAACCAAATATTATCACTGATAAAAAAAAACACATTAGGTTGCATGTTAAATTTCAAACATTTTCTTTGCATTTTTTTGTATATATTATTTTCTCGATGCATCATTATGCAACAACAATTTCACTTTTGAGATATACAGTAAAAATAAATGAAATCACATGTTTTCTTTGCCAAGGGAAATGTATGCTAAATACCCTATGTCTTTTAGATAAGTGTGCAAGTGAAATAGGAAGTCCACGTCTGCTACATAAACATGGATTGTAAATAATTCTAAAAATTTAGAAGTCTTGGTCATTAACATTATTGTCTGCTACAATGTCCACCCACTTTCCTCTCAGCAATTTAGTATTTCTATGCCATCCACATCCTCTCTCCATGGCCTCCTTTGTGAATAAAAATTCTGCCACAAAAGCTTTCACCACACTACCACCAAGAAGGAAGAAGCAACTTGAAGGACCGCAGTAAAAACTGCTCTACCACATTGAGCTGATGAAGGAGCCATGGGACAGTGGTGGTCACCGCACTATTGCATGCCATTGGTAGAAGACTTGCAGGAGTCACCACAACACCGCCAGGAACAAAAGGAAGACTCGCGTGCCACCACAAAAGTCTGGTGCACAGAGGAAGTCTGGTGAGGAGAGTACACAAGTATTTGAATTTTTTCATAAGATTATATCAAATTTATTAAATGATATTTAAATTTTATTTGTGCATAGTTAAATTGAATTAGTATATGTTTCAGGACAAGGCCTCCAAGGCTAGGCTTGAGAAACTGCATGCCACACATCGCAGTGGCCAGAAAGGTTTATAGGCCTTGATCTGTACATTTGTAAGTATATTTAATATGTTAAATGATATATATTTTTTATTTACTTGGAAAAAGTAAATGATTGCATATTAATTAGTTTAACTAGTCCATGTTCCATGTTTTGATAAGAGGAGAAATATGGCTGCCATCCAAAGTAATTTGAAACGAATATGTTACAAAAAAAAGTGAAATGATTTTGTAATCTAGATGGAGAACGAGGTATCGATAGTTGAGTTTCAATAACTTATTTGGATATTGTTGTGTTAATATTTCAATTTTCATCTCTTGTGTTGAGCTATTTATTAATGTGTAGGATGACTAAATAGAGCTAAAATCTTATGATTACAAGATGATTGTTTATGTGCATGAATAAATAGTAGAAGGATGTAGATGAAATCAATTCATCTGAATTTATGCCTCTTAGTAGGAATTCCTCTTGAATCTCTAATATCAAGTGCCTCAGACTTCCCTGTAGCTTTTACCTTTCATTGTCGCCTTTCCTCTTCACTGTCAGACTAGTCTCCTTTTTCCTTATCTGCATTTTTGCCTTCGGCTTCTAATTCATCCCATTTTTTACCTTCCTCCTCTTTAGAATCTTCTTCTTCTTCATCCTCCTCTAACTCCACAAGAGATTCATATTATGAACCTTCTTCATTTGATTCTCATTCCTCTTCTACATTAGAGGGTTCATATCCTTGATCTGACTCTTTTGAATTATTAGAATTAGAATCAATAGCTTCCATATTCAAAAATTCCCAACCACCATCTTCAATAAATTTATCTGGATCATCAGTAATAGTCTTCAAAATTGGCCACCAGTTCAATTTCTTTTTGCTTTCATAATACTTTATATCCATGGAGTTCAACCATTCCTTGATGCATTTTAGTCCATGCATCTAAGTCCTTGTTGAAGATTGAGGGTGTCAACAACAAAGAAAGAATAGCTCTCCTTAAACCATAGCTAGTTTTAAAGTGCAGTATTTTCAAATTCAAATCCACTTCTCAGCTAAAGAAAGGAGGTACAATTGTCAAGTGCTATCTCAAACAAAGAAGGCCATAGAAAATATTGAAATAGAAGATCTAATAAGTGAGACGACATAGTTGTAGACCATAGATAATTAGAATTCTTACAATGCACATATGCTTGAGATACAAATAAAAGGTGCTTACACATTAGCTGAATATATCCTCATCAAAATGACTAGAAAGAAATTTCAAATTTGTAAGTAAACTCTGACAGTCAAGAATAACAGTCATAAAAATTGGAAGTAAACTTTGGCAAACATGTAGGTGAACTTAATTCATCTAACTTTATGCCTCTTGGCAGACATCAGGATCTCCCCTCCTAAATTTTGGACCACATCCATTACCTCCACATAAAACTGGACATCCTTTATCTTCTTGGTTCCCATGTCATGATATGGTTATGCAAATGAAAATGAAGCAAAGTAATCATCTCCTTCTTCACTGGCTGGAAGAATGCATGCTTAATGTTTTGATACATGATATCAGCTCTCTCTTTTGCTCTCATGGTTGGATACCAAAATCCATTATGGTGGGCTTCTAGAGTTCCAGTCATCTTTCATCCTCTTCCACCAAATGCTGGCCTGATCCACATGTCTTCCAACCTAATTGGATTTGTTTTTGAAAGATGAAGTTTCTCCTGACTCACCAATGTAGCTCTCTCTGCCTTTTCAAACTCTTTCATTGCTACATATTGTCTCTGGGATTTAATCATTTGTACCAAAAGGTTTATGTGCTTTGAACCCTTGCATCTAAAGGAAATTTCCTTAACATAAATACTACTAGGGAATTTCAATGTTGCCATTTTAGTTGGAATTAAAGCTGGTACCTGCAACATTGAAAATTATCCTTATATAACAATTCCATCCATCTTGTTGGTTTGTAACACTCTTGATGGTGGATACATGAAATCTGATTATGATTCCACTTCTACATCAAAGGGTTCATATCCTTGATCTAACTCTTTTGAATTATCAGAATCATAATCACTAGCTTCCATATTCAAAAATTGCCAACCACCATATTCAATAAATTTATCTGGATCATCAGTAATACTCTTCAAAATTGGCTGCCAGTTCAAGTTCATTTTTCTTTCATAATACTTTATATCCATGGAGTTCAACCATTCCTTGATGCAATCAAGTGAAGATTGAGGAATGGCATCAATGCGGAGTACATCCCGCTAGCTGGAAGAATGCATGATTAATGTTTTGATACATGATATCAACTCTCTCTTATGCTCTCATGGTTGAATACTAAAATCCATTATGGTTGGACTCCAAATTTCTAGTCATCTTTCTTCCTCTTCCACCAAATGTTGGTCTGATCCACAAGTCTGCCAGCCTAATTGGCTTTGTTTTTAAAAGCTGAAGTTTCTCCTGACTCACCAATATTACCTGTAACTTTTTTGAAATTTTATTATGGTATGTGCACTTTGATATGATGTAATATGATTATGGTTTCATCTCATATGTTGTAATATTATATATATAACAGAAAAATAAATTATTGCATGAAATAAATAATAAATTTTCATTTTAAATATTTTTTTTTGCAGAACACTGGTCTTCTAGAAGATCAAGTTGATCCTCAACATGATATAGATCCACAAAATATTGGTTATGCTGGTACATATCATGGTAGAGGATGATGATGACGTAGATACATAAGACATCGAGGCCGATGACAATGATGGTGATGATGATGATGATGATGATGATGATGATGTTGATGATGTTGATGATGATGATGATGATGATGATGATGATGATGATGATGATGATTATGATGATGATGATGATGATGGTGATGATGATGAGACAATTGGTGATAGTAACCAGTGACATTCATGATCATATAGACTACATCATCGATCATTGTTGATATATCGTTATGATGACTCTTTTCATGGTTACTATCATATGTATCATTTTCATGGCCTACAGTACTATATTTTTGAGTTGTATCATATTGTCATGTATCATTTTCAATATATCATTTGGACATGTATCATCTTGACTTGTATCAATTTGAGTTACATAATTTATCAATTTTATTTATATCATTTGTACATGTATCATTTTGACATGTTTTTGATGTACTGGCATATTTGACTTTCACTTGTTTTAGTTATATATGATGATGATCTTATCAATATTGACTTGTCAATTTATATATATTAAAAGTGGTCGATGATTTTTGGATGGATATTTATTAAGTATGATGATTTTAATTTACTACTCAGGATGGATTTTGTCAAATTCAATTAAATTATAGATATTTGACTCACTTGTTTTAATTATAGATGATGTTCATGTTACAATAATTATATTGTTAGTTAATCATATGAGTTAAATAATTAAATTACTTACTCTATAATCATATGAGTTATTTAAAAGGCACGATATATTTAAGTAATCAAATTGAAATAAAACATAGAAAATTAATAAATGGAAGCAAATATAGAAGCAAATCTAGAAGCAAAACTGGAAGCAAAATTGGAAGCAAAACTGAAAGCAAAACTAGAAGCAAAAATGGAAGCAAACCTGGAAGAAAAATTGGAAGCAAAACCAGAAGAAAACATGGAAGCAAAATTGGAAGAAAAACCAGAGGAAAATTTGGAAGAAAAATTAGAAGCAAACATGGAAGCAAAATTAGAAGAAAAACTAGAAGCAAAACCAGAAGCAAACTTGGAAGAAAAACTAGAAGCAAAATCGGAAGCAAAAATGGAAGCAAACTTGGAAGCAAAACTAGAAGAAAAACTAGAAGAAAAATTGGAAGCAAAATAAGAAGCAAAACCCAAAGAAAAATTGGAAGCAAAATTGGAAGAAAACCTGGAAGCAAACCTAGAAGCAAACCTAGAGGAAAAATTGGAAGCAAAAATGGACGTCAAATTGGAAGCAAAACTAGAAGCAAAAATGGGAGTAGACATGGAAGCAAAATTGGAAGCCAAATTGGGCACCCATTCAGGTGCAATTTCTAATGTTAGTTCTTGGTGCTATTCTAGGTGCTAACGAAGGCACTATGATTTCCCGGTGCTAAATCTAGCACTAAACCCGACACTAAATCCAACGTAGAAGTTGTTGCAAAATCTGACACTGAGTTGACCATGCTTGTTTGCGCCGAGTTGAGTGCCAACCAAATTGTTTAATTTATGCACTCAAAATACAATAGATTTCGATGCAAAATTCGGTGCTAATTTCCTATTGTGCTATTGTGACTAGATCCAGCATTAGTAGTGTATCATCTAGTCATCATCCCTAGAGAAAAACCTATCAAATAGAAACTCAAAAAGATGCATCCCCAAATAGCATTATTGGTGAAGGTAGAACTAAAGAAACTACTGGATGTGGGTTTCATTAGACCCATCGACTATCCACAATGGATATTGAACCTAGTACCAATGTCCAAACCTACTAGGGGTATAAGGATATGTACAAACTTTAGGGACTTGAATAAAGCTTATCTGAAAGATGAATTTCCATTACCAAGCATTGACATGATAGTAGATATCATAGCATGCCATGAGATGCTTTCCTTAATGGATAGTTTCTCAGGATAGAACCAGATAAAAATCTCTCTAGATGATCAACACAAAACAATATTCACTTGTGCTTTGGGAACTTTCTGTTGGAATGTAATGCCTTTTGGGCTAAAGAATGCAAGAGCAACCTATCAAAGAGTGATGATGACCATATTCCATGACATGCTACACACAATCATGGAAGACTATGTGGACAACATCTTAGAAAATTCAATCAAAAGGGTAAATCACTTGAAAAACCTAGCAAAGGTATTTGATCGATTAGAATAGTACAATCTAAGACTCAACCCTAAGAAATGTGTGTTTGGAGTAACCTCTGGAAAACTATTAGGATTTATAGTGTCAAGAAGAGAGATAGAATTGGATCCTGCCAAAGTAAAAGCTATAATGGAGATGCTTCAACCAAAGACACTCAAATAGTTGAGGATCCTACAATGGAAGTTATAGTCAATCAGGCGATTTATCACATAACTGGCAGACAAATTTCATCCTTTCACTCATCTCTTACACAAGGAAATCACCTTCAAATGGGATGGGAGATGTGACCAAGAATTTCATCAAGTTAAGGAGTACCTACTTTCTCCTCTGGTACTCATGCCACTAATTCTAGAAAAAAAGATGATACTTTATGTGTCAACCACACAAGCAACATTGGGAGCTCTCTTGGCACAACTAGATGAAAAAACTAAAGAAAGGGTACTATACTATATCAACAGAACACTAGTAGGCTATGAACTGAACTATTCAGCCATTGAAAGAGTTTGTCTCTCAATCATGTTTTCTACACAAAAGCTGAGACATTACATCTTGAACAGAAAAGTGAAACTGATATCAAAGGTGGACCCACTAAAATGTTTACTACTAAAAGCAGCCTTAACAAGTCAAATAGAAAAATGGGTGATGATCCTAAGTGAATTTGATATAGAGTACATAGATATGAGAGCTATAAAGGGACAAGTCCTAGCAAACCAATTGGCCGAAGCACCCATAGATGATCACAAACCCCTCATAGTGGATTTTCCAGATGAGAGTGTTTTGATGAAAAAATAGACAGGCCAGTGGACTCTATACTTTGATGGGTCCCATACTCAATATGGTTCAAGAGCAGGAATATTATTTCTCACACCACAAGGAGATAGTATACCCAAAGCCCATAGGATTGCATTCCCCTATACAAACAATATTTTAGAATATGAATCTCTTATCACAGGGCTCAAAATGGTGATTGAATGAAGGATAAAAGAGCTACATGTCTTCAGAGACTCCCAACTAATAATCAAGCATGTGAATGATGAGTATCAACCAAAAGATGAAAAATTACTACCATACTAAAGAATGGTGAATAGTTTCAAGGAGTACTTTATCAAAATAACCTTTGAACAGGTTCCTTAGGTTAATAAAAGAGTTGTAGATGCAATGGCCACCATAGGATCGCTACTAGATATTCCTCAAAACGTACCTAAATATGAATTCATCATGGAACAACTACTATTGCTGATATCTTACATCCTAGAAGTAGAAATGGTATGTGTTGTTGTTGATCCTAACTCCCCATGGTACCAAGATACATATGACTATATCCAAAACAATATCATACCACTTGACTTAACGACTACTCAGAAGAAAACCTTCACCCATAGGACCTCTTATTTTATGATCTTAGGAGAAACCCTATACCATCATAGCCTAGATGGTATGTTACTTCGGTGCCTTAATGCATAAGAAGTAAAAATGGCCTTACAAGAGGTCCATGAAGGTATTCGCAGATCCCACTCTAGCAGACCTAACCCAGTCCAAAAGCTACTCAGACCAGGATACTATTGGCCTTCCATGGAGCAAGATTGCATTCAACATTCTAGAAGGTGTCGACAATGTCAGTAAGATAGTGATCTATTTCATGCACCAACATAAGAGTTGAGACCCATCACAACACCATGGCCTTTTTTGCGATAGGGATTAGGCTTGGTAGGTAAGATATCATCCACTTCATCCAATGGGCATAAATTCATTATTATCGCAACAAAATATTTCACAAAATGGATAGAGGTAATTCCATTGACTTATATAATTGGCAAACAAATATCAAAATTCATTTTGAATTATCTCATTTGTAGGTATGGCATCCCATAAACAATTGTAACAGACAATGGCACCCCATTCAAGAATCAGGATGTCCAAGAACTCTATTCCAAATTCTCTATCCAACATAGATTTTATACGCCCTATTATCCTCAAGGAAATGGTTAGGTAGAGGCATCCAATAAAACAATCCTGAAAATATTAAAAGACTATCAATGATGCTAGCCGTGATTAGCATCCATAGCTAAATCCATCCTTATGGGCTTATAGAACCAACATCCGCACACCGACTAGTACCACACCCTTTTCCTTGGTCTAAGAATCAAAAGTTGTGTTACCTATTGAAGTTGAAATCTCCTCATTGCGAGTCTCACTAAAAGGCATGGTAAGCAATGAAGAATACATGGTATCTAGATTGCATGAATTAGAGCTCCTAGATGAAAGGTGTTTGAGTGCATTAAATCATCTACAAGTTTATCAAAATTGGCTCAAACAAAGCTATGACAAGAGAATCAAAGATAGAAACTTTCAAGTTGGTGACTTGGTCCTCAAGGAGAATCAAAAGATACAATTGAATCAAGATGGAAAGGGTAAATTTGAACCCAACTGGTTAGGTCCATTCATCATAACAACAAGTTATGGCTTAGGGGCATATCAATTGGCTACCCCCTAAGGAGAACCTCTATCTGAACCATTTAACAACAACCACCTCAAGAAGTTATATACATGAAACGCATCAAAATACCCCAGGAAAAAGGGTAAAAATCCAAAAAAAAAATAAAACAAAAAAGAGATGAAAAATACAAATAAATTTTTTTTAAAAAAAAGCAAGAAAAATAGTAAAGAGAAATAAATCATTCTTTGAGTGAAAACCACTTTGTGGCACTCCTAGAACAGGTACCATAGTGAAAAACTCATAAATAGGTGCTATGTATGAATAAAACACACATTATTATCTATCAAAACTCTTTCATAACATTCACCCATCCATTTCATGAATCATATGTCCAATTATAACTTGTCATTGATGAAGGTAAGTCATTTTATTAAGGGAAACTTCCCGAAGCTAATCACGATTTAGATCCGGTAAAAATTCAATCAAGGATATAAAACAACAAAATTCAAAAACACTACAAAACAACAAAGATCAAAAACATGTAGAAAATATCAAAACAAACATCATTGAAGTTATTCCTTCAATCAAATAGTCTAAGATGTCAAAATTTGCTTGAACCTCATAGTTAGTTCAAGTGAATTTCCCACAAAATATCCTCTAGACATAGAAATAGGATATCATCCATGCTATCAATGTTGTTTACCCCAAAACAGTTCATGATTTGAGTCCAATGGTCGAACTACGTGGTCTCTGCATGTACAATGTAGGCAAGGATTTTAGCCCCCAAGACCATAGGTCAGTCCCTTTAGGTTTCCAACATGCTTTATTTCACTTTGTCAAAAATACAAAATCACAAAAACATTTACAAAATAGAAAAGGTCAAACCAAGTGAACTACGAGCCTCTGCATGGAAAACATAGGAAAGGCTTATCTTTGATGAGCCCTCGAGGCCCTAGGTTAGTCCCCTGAAAACAAAACAAAAAATAGCATCATAAAAAACTTAGAAAATATCAAAAAGCCTATTTTCATCATCAACATCCACAATAAACATTTCAACCATAATAAACAAACCATCCCAATCACCCTTTGACAAAACAAAAAAACAAACAAAGAAAACATCAACAACTAGAGCTTTCAAACAAAAATTATCGCAAAAGAGTTGACTATAAAACAAACAAAAACAATGCCAAAGTATCAACTACCTATCTTTTTAAACAAGTCCCAACAACATCCTAAGATATGCCTTAATGGATCTTTTCCTATGATAGACATGATCAACAATGGATAATAGTCCCACCCTAAACAGATATGGCAAGTGATACTGCAACTTTGTTTTTATCTTTTGTGGTCTTATGTGATTTATTTTATTGACTCATTCCTAGGATCTCTCAAGGATGTCCATAAGGATTTATAGAAGAAGGAATGGGGGTAATTGAGCATCATTTTAATTTTTTGTTTGTAAGATATGTTTGTAATATTACCATGGCGAATACTTGCTTTATTGAGTATGGAAGTTGTATTAAAACAATTCATGAAGCAGTTACATGTTAGGTGTTCTATACCTCTATGTGATTGGTCTGAAATGTTTTTCATGCAATCCCCCTATACTTTAAACAAAGTTTCCGTATGTCTGGTATGAACAAAGATACTCTTTGTTTGTAGAGTCAAAGTCCACACAATGGATACAAAGTCACCTTAGTAATTCATACCCTGTTGCACTGTATCTGTTTGCTACATCAAATAAGATTATTCAAACATCTAAAATGAAGCAAAGTCACATCATCATTTAACATCATCAATTCTATCCATAATAATGTTTCTACTAGCTAACACACCATCATCATACTTCTTCTAATTAACATCATTTTTTTTCTATCTATCACCATACTTCTTCTAATTAACATCGTTTTTCTATCAATGATCATAATTCTTCTAAATTAACAATCATCTTGCATAACACATCATCAGTACCATATCCATTCTAAATCCAAAAATGTTATCAATATATCATGATGATAATAAACCAAATTAAAAAAATCAGGTATCATGTATGAGGAGTTCATCTATTACCATCCATCATCATAAAATGAGACAAAGTATGATTCCTACATCTACAGAATATCCATACATTAGAAAAGCACATAAAACAAAAATAAACATACATCATCATACAAATGAGGCTGAAATGAAGACACGATATCTCATATATATATCATCATCATCAAAAAAGTAATATGTCATAAGTACATACAAAATGCCACAAGTGTGATAGGAAAGTACAAAAATCATTACATATAACACACATGTCTACAAAATGCCTCTACACCATGAAAAAGCATGACAATCAAGTATCAAAAATAGTAAAGCCCCAATAGGATGTCTAGAACAATACTAAAATCCAAAATGATCGAGCTATCTCACAGAATGATCACCTACATCGACACCACCACCACCACTTTCGTTGCTTGTAGCATTGGGATCCCCAAACCGTGGATGTCGAGAGGCCCTAGGAATGATAGCATCATATAAAGTCTGATAATATGTAGATTCTTGTAGATACCTATCTCACTCTGCTCGCATACCATCATGCTCTGTCTAAAGAGTATCTCTCTCTATTGTTAGTAATAGTACTTGAGCCTCTACAAGATGTCATCTACCAATATCACTCCCGATTTGACCAAAGAAAATCTCTCTCTGCTATCAGTAATACTACTTGAGCCTCTGTTGTATGCAGTATACCAAATTCACTATCTCGCTCAACCCTCATAGTATCTTGTTCCACCCTCAAAGTATCTACCAAAGCCTATGTAGCTTATTGTCATGCAACCTCTGCATCTCTATCCAAAGTCATCTGAGCTAGAAACAAATCAACATCCCTAGCTGGTAGAGGAGGATCTGGAACCTGTCTCTAACCTTGTGCATGAGGCACTCACTCATCCTGAATATCCTCTACCTCATCATATCAAGCTCAACCCAACTGCTCTACCATAACCTCAATTGTCACTCACCACGATGAGCTGTGATGCTAGCTCTACCCACAATAGAACCACCTCTAGGATCAGTAAGCCTCAAAGGCCTATGTCATGTCCACCACTCATAATCACAAGTAGTACTCAGGTCTGCCACTCATATTAACCAACCCCAACCAACTAGGGCAAGTTCTGCAAACTTGGTAGTAACAGTATTTGTGTCAACCTAGATACCCCATATATGGACCTCCCAACAAGTCCAACCAAACCAAGCCTCATAGGAATCAGGAATTTTCCCCTATCTCTCACCAAACTGACAACATACTTGACCAAGTAGATAACGCTCTATAACAAATGATGAATGACCAAGCAACCAACGGGTCTGTCGACAATATACAAGTTGATCTGCATCCTCTAGCCAAACCTTGTAGCTCATGAAAGGTCTCCATACAAAACCAAGAATCTCATCAAACACATGATGCCAATAAGGCAGATCTCCAAGCAAAGTGTAGTGCATAAAATCCCCATAACGATAACACTATGGATCAACCAGAGAATGATACTGAATCTCATCAGGACTAGTAACTACAATATGATCCCATGCCCAAACATGCAAAAGGGATACACCTGCAGACAATGACCTCCCACCCTGATACACCACCTCGTGCATATCTCGGTAAAGGTGGGCAAGAAAACAGGCACCCCAGGCATATATTGTACCATGTTCGAGCATACTCTCAATACAAACACCCCATCCTACTACAAACTGTCGACCTCTTCTATCGAGAATAACTAATCCTGATACCAAGCCACAAAGGACAAGAACAATAGGGTTTGTGCTATCTAAAAAATTAGATAAATCAATCTCCACATTATGAACATCCACACCTAACAATCGCTACATAGCATAGACACCTCAATGAATCTACTACGTAACAAGCTCGCCATGAATAGGAAGGTGAATAATCCTCCACACATCCTCTAGATTAATAGTTGCCTTTGGTATAGGAAAATTAAAAGAGGATGTCTCAAAGTGCCACCTATCCACGAGAGTGCTCAACATTATCATATGAGTCCTGATAGGAGGCATATTATAGATATGATACAAACCCACTGCATCAAGAAATTCCCGCTCCAATACACCGAACTGGGCAATAGGATCAAACAGATGACAAGGACATCTCTCTCTCGTCATGAGGGGTCAGAGATTCACCTGCAAGAAACATACACCAAGATGTTAGGGTTTCACTCTAAAAAAAGTGAAGCAACATAGAACAACACAGGCATGGTAACGAAATGATGCTTAAATGAAAATAAACGTAAGTTAGGGTTTCACTCTATAAAAAAGCGAAACAACATAGAACGACACATGCTAGGAGACAAACAACTTGCATGATGGTAAATGGACACAAGATAGGTTTTTCAACATAGGAATGGTAACAAAATGATTCTTAACAAAAAATGAACACAATCTAGGGTTTTGAACGCAAGCAAGACGATAAAACAAGGTTTAAACAAAAAATGAACGTAAGTTAGGGTTTCACTATAAAACAATTGAAGCAACATAAAATGACACATGCAAGATGATAAATGATAGTTCAGATGGTAAACAGACACAAGACAAGGTTTTATAACGCAAACATGATGAAGAATGATGTTCATGATAGAAAATGGACACATACTAGGGTTTGGACAAAGACTAAATTACTAGATTCTGAGACAAATTTTTGATAGGAGACAAAAAAAATGCACCAGTTTTGAACAAATGCGCAGTTTCAGGACAAGTGCACAATATTTTGGGTGCAGTTTTCAAACAAGTGCGTAGTTTTAGAACAACTGAGTAGTTCTTGAATAAGTGCTCAGAACAACGACACCAGTTTTGGACAAATACGCCAGTCTTGGAAAGAAACACCAAAAATACCTGATAGATGTGCCAAAACCAAGATAAATACACCAAAACCTCAAGACCAGCGCATTGGTCTGATAGGAATTGGCACACATAAAATGAGAATGAAAACACGATGAAAGCGAAGGGAGAAAAGGTGCATGTCAAGGCACTAATGTATGAAGGCCGTCTATACTCTCAAATGAGCTCAAAACAATGTGGGCCAACCTCGAATCTCAAAATTCTCCCTCAACAACTGAAAAAATGTGGAATCCAGAGACAAGAATTAGCAAATAGAACTAAGAACAAATGATCCAATTTGAAGAAATTTTGCCTATATAACACCTCAAGGAAACCCTTATTACACTTAGGAAATCTTCCTACTTACAAATTAGAAGCTCTGAATGAGAAATGATGCACATTAACATAGAATATTTCATCCGAAAACATCGAAACAACAAATCAATAATCTCAAGAGCTTGACCTCAAAACTTGAAATTTTTGTTCAACCTCTCAAGGGGGTAGCACGAAGTCCTATAATCATTCCATTGAACACTGGGGCATAGTGGGGCATACTTTTTTTCAAAAACTTAATCTTAAAAATAGAATCTTTGAAACAAAGCAACCAGTACTTTGTATCAAAGAGGGGCAAAATGTAGACATGTAAAATTGACTTGACACCTATCAATCAACACTGAACAACATCAAACAACCACAAGCAATGTCAAACGATATGGAACATCATCTCACATCTTCTCGAAATGACTTAGAATCATCCTATAACACTTTAAAATGACTCAAAATCATCTCGTAACACTTCAGAATGACTCGGAATCATCTCGTAACACTTTGGAATGACTCAAAATCATCCCATAACACTTTGAAATGACTCAGAATCATCTCTTAACACTTTGGAATGACTCGAAATCATCCCGTAACACTTCAGAATAACTCAGAATCACCCCGTAACACTTCAGAATGACTCGAAATCATCTTGTAACATTTCAGAATGACTCATAATCATTTCATAACACTTCATAATAACTTGGAATCATCCCATGACGTCTCAGATAAACTCAAAATCACCTTGAAACAGTTCAGAATCATCCTATAATATCTTAGATCATCTCATAATCACCCTGAAACAGTTCAAAATCATCCCTGTAATGTCTCGCATCATCTTGGAATCATCCCAGAATGATCAAAACCATATCGCAACGTTCTTGCATCACATCAAAATGACATCAAAAACCATAATTCCTCTATTAATTGAATAATACAACATTATTTAATTAATTCACTTTTTCATCATTTCAGACAAATTTAATAAATTTCATTTATTTAATAAAGTCCTAAAAACCCTAATTCCTCTGTTAATTAAATAAAACAACATTATTTAATTAATTCATGTTTCATCATTTCGACCAATTAAATAAATCTCATTTATTTAATAAAGTCCTAATCCCACCTTATTTCATCCTGATTAATTAAATAATGCTAATTATTTAATTACATGGCTAAATCACCTTATTCCTCTAAGTGTATTAAATTATTAAATAATAATTTAATTACAACACTTTCCCTCTAAAAAATTGAATTAAATCAAATTATTCAAATTAATTATCAAAAATCAAATCAAACTAATGCAACTTTGTTTGCAAAAGTCAAACTTGATTTACACATTCAAAAAGGAATTAATTAATTAAATCAATTAATTCATATTCCTCACCCACTTTCTGATTGAGCAAATTACGATTACTGACTAAGCAATATAATTTGTTAACTAATCCATCTATTTTGTTAACTAATCAATCTATTCGATTAATTAAAACATCATATTCCTAACTAAGCCATCACAAAGTTGACTGATCAATCTATTCTGTTAACTGATCAATCACAGTCTTGACTAGCCAATCTATTTCCCAATCACACAAATTGTGCAATCAACTTTGCACAATTTCTCATGTCTAAATCCTCTCAACACACTCCGACCGTTGATCTGGATATTCTTCAAAACGATCTTGATCGTCCATTTCAAATCTCATTTTCTATATAACATCCCTCTTTCCTCACAAAGAAGAATCAGAGAATTCATATACATTGAGAAATGAAGTGTTGTCAAGATCATCCTTGAGAGAGAGCTTCATCCATTGTCTTTGATCAACCAAACACAACAAGCATTCATCCACACTTTGCACATGAACTTTGGAGGATTTTCTATGATAAGAACAATCCAACATCAAGTGAATATAGTCTGCTATGGGATGGTAAAAGCTATCTTTTGTTCTTATTTTGGTAATTAGTAGATTCCTTATCATTTTTGCATTAGTATAGTTCGATTTCATATGTGTGAGGTTTCTAGATTTTAGATTTAATCTTTTTGGCTATAGATTAGATTTCTTCATTAGATTTCTCTAATGTCACTCTTAGATCATTAATCTAACATACTCATTCCCCCTCACAGTGGGCCATCCAAACTCTTGAACCAAGTCTGGATGATGTGGGGCTCCATGAATCCTCGACATTTCTCCTCGATAATTGACAAAATGGGAAATCTAGAGATAATAATTAGCTATAAGATCAAGGCACAAATGAGCCAATTAGAAGTCTAATTGTCTATATTAACCCTCACACAACCCTAATTTTACCAAGGAAACCCTAATTTTTACTTACGGAACCTTCCTAAATTCAAATTAGGCCATTCTGGCAATAACAAAACAAACGAGGGACCTATATGTTGGATATTATGGTTGTGTTGCTGATATGTGGTTGTCATTGATGTCAACACTATTAACATTGATGACTTTGAAGGTTGTATATGTCGAGGATATTGAGAAAATTAAAATAAATATGTTGAAGGTAGTCTATAAAGCTGTGAAGTACTATGAAGCTCAGAGTGGTAGAAAGTTCATTATGTTGTTATTCAAGTGTGGTGCTTTAAAGGGATTGTTGTTGAGCCTATCTAGTTTATACTCTAGAAGTTTCAGAGGTGCACATCAAGATTTGTGCAAGTTGTATGCTTTTGTGTTCCTATAATTATTTTGTTAATGTGGCTAGTGTTTCTGGAAGAAGAGATTGTGATTCTAGAAATTTCAGTTGTTGTGTATTCTTGTGCATTGTTCATAGATGTTTCTAGATTGTACTCTATCCTTGTTTCATGTCTATGTTGATTGGTGCGATCGTGATCAAATATTTTTCCTTTGTGTGTTCGAGTTTTCATGTTCTTGGCCAACATGGTGGTTGTAGCATGTTGCAGATCCTTGTGGATTAATTTTTGAATTCTTGGCACATTCGAGGATGTTGATTTAGGTCTTCATTATGTTGTGACCAACTTAGGTTGGTACGCATTGAGATTTGTTCATGAATTGGGCCAACAGTTTGTATTCATCTATTCTTTATTTTTGGCCGACAGAGTTGTTGATGTAATCTCATGAAGTGGATATATAAGAGTGATTGTTTCTTCATTTTGGAGTGTGCTCGATGAATGTATGCAAATTATGTGGGAGATATGTGTGAATAAAGATTGGATCATTCGATTACAAAGTAGAGTGTGAAGGAGTTTGAGCAAAGTGTGAAGAAGTGTTTTTGTGCCTAACCGGAACTGTCATCAAGGTTTTGAAGAAGCTAATTTATGAGTTCAACCTCATCAAATGGATTTAATCTAAAGGTCTATGTAAGATAGTGAGCCTTCCCTTTTGAGCAATGAGCTCTAGGAAGTGTGCCTGAATGCATGTGCATTCCTTATTCATTCTCATTATAATTTTAACAGGGTATAATCTTGTGGACTAACATCCACCATGGTTTTTCCCCTAACAGGGTTTCTATGTACAAAATCTTTGTTTTCTTATGGTTTTGATGTGTTGTTGATTCATGGTTTCACTGTTAATTATTATATATGAGATTAAAGGATAATAAGGTTGAATAAGTTTTAATTTCTATGACAATTAATTCACCCCCCCCCTCTCAGTTGTCTATTCTTGTTTTTCCAACAATTGGTATCAGAGCAGGTTCCTCTAAAGAAGTTTAATAGCTTGAGGTGATCCGATATGGCATCATACAAGAAGGATAGTCCTATATTCGATGGTACAAAATACTCTCTGTGGAAGGTTAGAATGGAGTGTCATTTGAAGCGCATTGGTGAACCCTTCTAGAAGATTACAAAGAACTCATATACTATTCCTCGGAATGGTCCCTCTACTCCAGATGAGATCAAGGAAGCTGAAATAATATCAGGGCTATAGAAGCATTACTGAGTACTCTGACAGATTCAAAGATGACAAATGTGATGGGTCTATAGACAACACATGAGATTTGGAAGAAATTGGAGACATTGTATGAAGGAGATACACAAGTGAAAGTTGCTAAACTACAAAATCTGAAAGGCAAGTGGGAAAAATTGAAGATGAGTGAAGATGAAAACATTATTGCATTCATGTAGAAAGTAAATGAACTAGTGTTGGGTATTAGATGTTCTGGTGGAACCTTGGAAGAAGATGAAATTTTGGCTAAAGTGCTCAGATCATTGCCTACTTCTTACAAAACAAAATCTCATGCTATTGAAGAGCTCAAGATAGTAACAAATGTGACAAGAGATATTTTGGTTGGAAAACTTGATGCCTTTAAGTTGAGTGAATTTGGTGAATCTACTCCTAAGACAAAATCTGCATTCAAGGCTACTGTATCCTAAAGAAACCAACATAGATATGATCTAAGAGAAATTTCCAGAAGGACATTCAAATATGAAGATGAGATTAAACATATTAAAGATAAAGAAAGAGAGATAGAAGAGCTAGAAGCATTGATTGTGAAAAGAGAAGCCAGAGGACAAGGTAAGTATAAAGGAAAGTTGCCTATTAAATGTTTATCTTGCAGTAAGATAGGTCATTTTGCATCAAGTTTTCCTGAAAGAGTTTCTAAGTATAAACCTAACAAGTCTAGATTTCAAAAGAAATTTTATTGTGTTGAAGAAGGTGTTACTAATGATGAATTTCATGATAAAGAAAATATAAATGAAGATGGATGGGTATTCATTGCTATCAAGGAAAATGGTCTGGTGTCCATTGAATCTGCCAATAATCAGAATATTGAGAAAGCTCTTGCAGCCATAATTGATTAAAATGTTGAGTGGGTGATTGACAACAGATTCTCACATCATATGACTGGTGAAAAAAGAAAGTTTCTAAGCTTGGAGAAATATGAAGGTGGTGTTGTAAGATTTGGAGATAAAAATGATGGTGTGATTTGTGGTAGAGGCACTATTTCTCTTGGTGGTAAATATAATATTGATGATGTCCTTTATGTTGAAGGATTGAAGCATAACTTGTTGAGTGTTGGACAAATGGTAGACAAGGGATACAATCTTTAGTTTAAAGATGGTAAGTTTAGGATATTGGGAAGTTCTGGAAATGTAATTGCTTCAGGTAGAAAGACAAGAGGTAATATTTTTCACGTAAGTGCTACTAGTGAAAGTTGTTTAATTTATCAAGTTCATGTAAGATGGTTATGGAATAGGAGGATGTGTCATGAGAATCTTGATAACATTGTCAAAGTAAGATCCACTCAAGCAGTTAGATATATTTTTAAGTTAGTGAAGCCTACTAACACTATATGCAAGGAATGTCAAATGGGAAAACAAACAAGAATTTATTTACGGGGCAAACAACATCATTCTAATGGTATACTGGAGCTGGTACATACTGATCTATGTGGTCCATCTCGAATCAAAATTATACAAGGAGAAAGGTACTTTATGTTGCTTATTGATGATTACTCTAGAATGATATGGGTTGATTTCTTGAGAGAAAAACATGAAGCACTAGAAAAGTTCAAATGTTTCAAAGCTATGGTAGAGAATGAGATAGGTTTGAAGGTTAAATGCTTAAGTTCAGACAGAGGTGGTGAATTCACTTCCTGGGAGTTCAATTCCTTCTATGAAGAACATGGAATCAAAAGATAGTTATCTACTCCCTGGACTCCTCAATAGAACAGAGTTGTTGATAGAAAGAAAAAAACAATTCTAGATGCTGCTAGAACCATGATGTTGGAAGGTAATGTTCCTCATATCTATTGGAGAGAAGTTGTAAGCATTGTTGTATATCCTATTGATCGAGTAAATGTTAATGGTAATTCTAGAAAGACTCATTTTGAGTCGTGGTTTGGGTATAAGCCTACTGTTAAATATTTAAAAATATTTGGAAGTAGATGTTATATCAAGAGAGATGAAGATATTGGCAAGTTTGATGCTAGGAGTGATGAAGGAATATTTTTGGGTTACTCTAGTAAGAGAAAATCCTACTGGTGCTACAATAGAAGATTGAAGAAAATGGTTGAAAGTGAAAATGTCAGAGTTGGTAAGGATACTAACAGATCATCTAGATATTGTGGATATGATTCATATGACCAACATGATAGTAAAAAGAAAGGAAAGTGTAGAAGAGATAACAGAAGAACCAGAAGTTTGAGAGAATCCCAAAGTCCCAAGGTATGTAAAGGTAAATCATTCTGAAAATCAGATTATAGGAGACAAGAACAAAGGTGTGCAAACTAGAAGAAGGATCATAGAAGAGTATTATCTGATTTCCAAGACTGAGCCCAACAATGTCAATGAATCATGTAAAGATGAATATTGGATGGAAGCAATGAAGGAAGAATTGATGCATATAGAGCAAAATGATATATGGATTCTTGTTCCTAGACCTCACGATAAAAATGTGATTGGAACCAAATGGGTCTTTTGGAATAAGCTAAATGAACAAGGTGAAGTGGTCAGGAATAAAGAAAGACTAGTACGCAAAGGATACTCACAGATGGAAGGTATTGATTTTGAAGAAACCTTTTCCTTTGTTTCTAGAATTGAAGCTATAAAATTATTTCTTTCTTATGACACTTTTAAGAATTAACAGTCTATCAAATGGATGTAAAGTCAACATTTATAAATGGTTAGCTAGAAGAAGAAGTTTATGTTGAGCAACCAGATAGATTTCAACTAACAAATGAAAAAGATATGGTTTGTCGATTGAAGAAAGCACTGTATGGAATCAAGCAAGCCCCTAGAGCCTGGTATGCTAGATTGGATAAATACTTGTTGAAGCTTGGATTCAATAAAGGTATTGTTGACAGTAATCTATAGTTCAAGGTGGATCAAGATAAAGAGTTGATTATTGAAGTCTTTGTTGATGAAATCATTTTTGAAGGTGATGATGACTTATGCATGAAGTTTGTTGATGAAATGAAAAGTGAGTTTGAGATGTCAATGATTCGAGAGCTGAAATTATTTTTAGGATTGAAAATTACTTAGCTAGATGATGGAATCTTTATATCTCAATCCAAATATGTAAGAGAGTTACTAAAAAAGTCTAGCATGGAAAACTCAAAACCTGTAAGTACACCCATGGTAACTAGATGCATGTTGACACAGAATGATGATTCTCCTAAGGCTAATCAAACAAGGTACAGGTCAATGATCAGTGGATTACTTTATTTGACTTAGAATAGATCACACATTATGAATGTTATATGTATGGTTGCTAGATATCAATCTAATCCAAAGGAATCACATGTGACTGCAATAAAGAGAATTTTCATATATTTGAAAGGGATAGTTGACTTTGGTCTTTGGTATCCTAAGGATGATGATCTTACTTTGAATGCCTTTACAAATGCAGATTGGTTAGGAGATGTGGATGATAGGAAAATTACTAATGGTGGTGCATTCTTCTTGGGGAAGAAGTTGGTGTCTTGGTTAAGTAAAAAGCAGAATTCCATTTCCTTATCTACTACTGAGGCAGAATACATTGCTGCTACAAACAATTGCACTCAAGTAATATGGATGAAGTAGATGCTGAGAGATATCGGATTGAGTATAATGAGCCTATTGCTATATTTTGTGATAACGCAAGTGCCATAAACATTTCCAAGAATTCATTGTCACATTCAAAGACAACATATATCTATCAAGTATCACCTTTTGAGAGACAAAGTGAATGATAAAGAGGTTAGACTAGAGTATGTGCCCACTAAGGAAAAAATTGTAGATATCTTTACTAAGACATTGCCTAAAGATACTTTTGATAATCTCAAAGGAAATTTAGGGGTGATTCCCCCTCCTAATCTGAACTAAGATACAATTCTTTGCATCAATTTGTGCATTCATAGTCATATCTTGTTTCAAATTGATGGTGTGGTGGCCGCTATTTAGGGGGAGTAGTCAGATGATTCAGATATGTGGTTTAGAGCATGTGTACCTTTTCCATTGATGTCAAATGGGGAGAAGAGTAATCAGAACTAAGGGAGAAGATGGAAGAGTAATGTAAGAAGAGAAGAAAAGTTTGAGAAGAGTTAGTTGTGTTGATGGTATTTTTCATATCATGTGTTGCCATCAATGCAAAAGGGGGATATTTTTGGATGTTGTGGTTGTGTTGCTGGTATGTGGTTGTCATTGATGTCAACACTATTAGCATTGATGAATTTGAAGGTTGTATATGTTGAAGGCAGATTGTGAAGCTCAGAGTGGTGGAAATTTCATTACATTTCTATTCAGGTGTTTCACTTTAAATGGATTATTTCTAATCCTATGTAGTTTATACTCTAGAATTTTCAGAGGTGTGCATCAAGATTTGTGCAAGTTATATGTTTCTTTGTTCCTGCAATTTTTTTGTTAATGTAGCTAGTGTTTCTGGAAGAAGAGATCGTGATTTTGGAAATTTCAATTGTTGTGTATGCTTGTGCATTGTTTGTTGATGTTTCTAGATCATGCTCTATCCTTGTTGCACATCTACGTTGATTGGTGTGATCGTGATCAAAAAAATTTCCTTTGTGTGTTCGAGTTTTCATGTTCTTGGCCGACATGGTGGTTGTAGCATGTTGTGGATCCTTGTGGATTAATTTTTGAATGCTTGGTACACTTGAGGATGTTGATTTAGGTCTTCATTATGTTGTGACCAACTTAGGTTGGTACACATTGAGATTTGTTCATAAATTGGGCCGATAATTTGTATTCATCTATTCTTTATTTTTGGCCGACAAAGTTGTTGATGTAATCTCATGAAGCGGACATATAATATGGATTGTTTCTTCATTTTGGAGTGTGCTCGATGAATGTGTTAATTATGTGTGAGATATGTGAAAATAAATATCAGATCATTTGATTACAGAGCAGAGTGTGAAGGAGTTTGACCGAAGTGTGAAGAAGTGTTTATGTGCCTAACCGGAACTATCATCAGGCTTTTGAAGAAGCTAATTTCTCAGTGCAACCTCATTAGATGGATTTAATCTGAATGTCTATGTAAGGCAGTGAGCTGTAGGTAGTGTGCCTAAATGCATGTGCATTCCCTATTCATTCTCATTATACTTTTAACAGGTTATAATCTTGTGGACTACCATCCACCGTGGTTTTTACCCTAATAGGGTTTCCACATATAAAATCTTGGTGTTCTTATGTTTCCGATGTGTTGTTGATTCATGCTTTCACAGTTAATTATCAAGCTTAAGATTAAAGGATAATAAGGTTGAATAAGTTTTAATTTTTGTGACAACTGATTCACTCCCCTCTCAGTTGTCTATTCTTATTTTGCCAACACTATAGACCTAATTCTTCACCCTAAACACATCTACACTAAAGTAGAGCAATATCGTGAGCCTAACCTCAAACTCACAATTTTTGGCCAACCTCTTAAGGGGAAGCACAGAGTCCTACCATCATTCTACTAAATGTTGGGGCACAATGGGGCATAATTTTTTTTCAAAAAATTGATCTTAAAAATAGAGACTTTGAAACAAAGCAACTAGTACTTTGTATCAAAGGGGCAAAATGTAGACATGTGAAATTGACCTAACACCTATCACACAGTATAAATGACATCAAACAAAATCTTGCAACATCCCACAACATCCTGCAACATCCCACAACATCCCACAAAATCCTGCAACATCCCAAAACAACCTGCAACAACCCACAACATCCCATAACATCCCATGACATTGCATGGCATTGCACAACATCACACAACGTCCAAAACCCTAATTTCCTCTATTAGTTGAATAAAACAACATTATTTAATTAATTCACTTTTCCATCATTTTTGACTAATTAAATAAATTATATTTATTTAATAAAATCCTGAAAAACCTATTTCTGAGCAATTAATTGAATATAACAAAATTATTTAATAATTCACGTTTCATTATTTCAACCAATTAAATAAATTATATTCTATTTAATGAAGTCTTAATCTCACTGTATTTCATCATGATTGATTAAATAATGTCAGCTATTTAATTACGTCACTAAATCACCTTATTCCCCTAAGTTAATTCAATTATTAAATCATAATAATTTAATTATGACACTTTCCCTCTAAAATTTCAATATTTAAATCAAACTATTGAAATCGATCATCAAAAATCAAATCAAACTAATGCAACTTTCTTTGCAAAAGTCAAACTTGATTTGCACATTCAACTCCAAAAATGAATTAATTAATTAATCAATTAATCAATTAATCAATTTTCCTCACCCACTTTCTAATTGAGAAAATTACGATTGTTGACTGATCCATCTAATTTTTTGACTAATCAATCTAAATTACTGACTAAACCATCTATTTCCTAACTAAGCCATCTAAATCCTGACTGATCAATCTAAATATTGACTGATAAATCTAAATCCTAACTAGACAATCTATTCTTCAATCACACAAATTGTTCAATCTACTTTGCACAATCTATTCATGTCTAAATCCTCTCAACACCTTTCAACTGTTGATCTTGATGCAACATTTTTGAATCTTGATCATTCATTTCGAAACTCATTTTTTATATAAAAAACATCTTTCCTCACAAATAATGATCAGAGAATCAACATCATTTGTACAATGAAGTACTGTTGACATTCACAACCACCATTGTTAGAGCTTCAACACATTTATTTTATCAACCAACCATTCACACATCAATATTTTGTGCACACAAACTATGGAGGCTTCGTAGTGATACAAACAATCCAACATCAGGTGAACACACTCCAATATGATATGGGTAACAATTTCATATTTGAATTCAATTGCTTATATATGTCATTTTCATGTGTTTTAATTCAGTTTTATAAATTCTTCATTTCGTAAGTGTAGGATTAAATCTAGATTAGTGTTCTTGATCTTAGATTATATTTTGATTTCAAGCACATTTATCTTGTTTACATCTATGATTTCCCCCCTCACACAAGTAAAAGGGTATTACTTCCAATAGAATTTGAATATAAGACTTTGAGGAGAATAGTCAAATTGGGCATCGAATTATCAACAACACAAAATGAGAGGTTACATAACCTCAATGCATTGGATGAAATAAGAGTAGAAGCAATACACCATAGTGAAATCATTTAGAAACAAAGGATACGTTGGCATGCCCAATTTATTAAAATCGAGAATTCAGTGCAGGTGATTGGGCTTTACTATATGATTTGAGGTACAAATATTACAAGGGAAAGCTACATACTAGATGGCTTGGGCCATATAAAATAAAAATAGTCTTTTCAAATGGATTAGTTCAGTTACAAACAATTGATGATGTATGGTTTTCATTGCTAGTTAATGGCCACAGGTTAAAGCTCTACAAATGGCCAATATCGAAGAATTACTTCATTTTATCACTACAACATCAATTTGAGCCACAAATATAAAATTCATTGATAGCAAGTAGTTCTTCAAAAGAATCAATAGATGAGAAATACAACTTGCCCACTGAAATTTTGTAGGTATAATTCTATCACACGTCATGCACACATTGCATAAGTGACATTCGATAGTCTTCATTTTCTGAACCAATAGTAGAAGCAACATGGACCTGCAACATCATGCCCCTAGATGACAAAACTAGAGAAGGGACATGTTTCTACATGAGGTCGTAGCACTTGCCTATACATCATTCCACATCTACCTGTATTAAATTCATATCCATCATTCCATTTGCACATATAGCAACACATATTTCACTTCATTGCATGTAGCTTATTTCTTCCATCAACACTTAGCCATTATACAATCTTTTTTTATTCCACCATACCATGCAATAGATTTCACTTCACCCATAACCTAATTTTCATTTCCTTTGTCTTTCATCATTCTAATACCATTTCCATGTGTCACAGATATACTACCTTCAACTTCAAAGCATAACTGCACACAGTCCATAGCAATCACAACATGTCATTTCAAATCAAGTTGCAAGCAACATTCAACTACTTCACATGAGTTACATTTCAATTCAATCAATTACTATAGGTACACTCCACATTAACTATCATAATCATCATTGAATATTATTGATTTTATGCATATTTATTTTTCATGTGTGCATGTCAAATATCATGTTTAAACTTTACACTACTAATTTATGACTCCACCCAATCTGTACATACTAAGTGAGGACACTTAGAAACTTTAGTTGGGGGAGGGGTATTTAAAGATGAATCCCTTAGTTTTTTTGTGTTATTCAAAACTTTCTTCCGTTTCATTTTCTACCATTTTTTCTATAAAAAAGTTTATACACTTACACTTTTACATTATGTTTTTGGCCCCCTAATTTATTGGACTTAATTAAGCTTCTAATTTTCCAAATTATGCATCCCAAAGCCTATTTTTTACCATTTTCTGAAGGGAACCAATATTAAACAAATACAATCAATCATTAAATCTCCTTGGATCAAGTGTATCCTATAATTTTGGTCCAAGACCCATTCGCCCATGGGAAAATCAGTCCCCCTCCTTAGCCAGAACCCAAATTTGAATATGTTCTTGGTGACATTTTAATATCAAAAATTCCAATATGAAGTGTCACCTTTTGGAATCGAATTTTTGAGAAATTGGATAACAGCTATAAATACCTAGTTATTTTATCATATGAAATATAACACACACCTTATAGCATTCAAGAGAAAATACTATTGTCAAGAGAATTCAAGAGTAGCATATCAGAGCATTATTACATCAATTCAAGATCTAACATCATGTCAAAGTTTATGTGTGTTCATGTTATGTGAAGGCTAATATTGTTGTAGGTCTTCAATCATTCAAGCATCCAAGCATTAAAGCTAATCAAGAAAAGAAAGATCAAATGCTCTTGAAGATATGTGTATGTCTTCATCCTTCAAGGAAGCCATTAAAGGGTGTTGAGTTGTAGCATTGTGTTCATTCATCATTTCCTTCCTTTCCATTCAAGGTTTTAACATTGACATTGTCATTGTGGAAGTGGAAACACTAACACGAGGTTTGACTGAGACAAGCCCCTATATGGCACCACACTTTCCCTTTTTGTGAATGTGTAGGTTTTAGGTTTGAAGTGGATTAAAGAGAGATTGAATATCGATTTTTTTGTTGGAAGAATGAAGAAGGTTCCCTTCGAATTTATTTTCATTGATGTCGACATTGGTTGGTTACTGAATTTGTAATCAATGTGTCCATACTAATCCATTATCTTGATCCAGAAATATTCGTAGTAAAAGGGAATTCAATGAGTCTTTGATATGATGATCAAGAATGTCAGTTATAGGTATAAATGAGTTTTACATGTTTTTGTGATCTAGTTGAACTATCTTGATGACAAAAATTTCTTGTTCTTTTGGACGACAAGGTTTATATTTTTCGTGTTCCTCTTTAGGTTTGGGTCGACCTAACATCTGCTTAACACATTTTGTTTTGTGTGTCAAAAGTAATTTTGTATTAAGCTGACAAGACTTTTGTATTTTGAGTATACCCTTAATTAGGCTGACCTAATTGATAAAGGAAGTTATGCCTATGTATATATTTAGGATGGTCAAAGTGATGAAAGTAAGAAGAGATGATATGAAAGTAATGCAACAAGTGTAATAGTGTGAATTTACTAATATTGTTTGTATACCAGCAACCAGAGCAGAGTTTTGATATTTTTAGAGCATAACCAAAACTGCTTTCAGCACTTTGTAGGTGCACTTCTTTAGTTCATGTTGGTAGTGAGACACATCTTTTGTATCTTGGCATCAAGCCACATCTCTTGTATCTTGGCATCAAGCCACATTTTGTATTTAGGTTGTGAGCCCTTTTCAATGACAGTGAGTCCTAGTTGTGAACCCTACAATATCTTATAACTTATTATAATATATTGTGAGCTAATCCTCACCGTGTTTTTTTCTATTTTGGGTTTTCCACATAAAAATCCTAGTGTCAATGTGTTATGATCTCTTTTATGTTTTGGTTCATTATTGTATTTATATGTGGATTGATAACTGGATGGTTAATAATTAATTTGTCTAGAAGAATACTAATTCACCCCCTTCAGTATTCAGTATAGTCAATAATTGGTATCAGAGATTGGTTCCTCTGAAAAGTATTACAGCTTCAGGAAGGTCCCAGAAATTGAATACATGGCTGGAAAATATCATTTTATTTCTCTAGAAGAAAAATATGTATCTGAGGAAATTAATGATTCCCTCAAGGAATTGAACAAAAGTGAGGATGAGAAGGAAACTCTGAAAGGAAATCTGAAGGAAGAAAATGATTGCATTAGGAAGCTAAGAGAGTAGATTAAAAATTTCAAGGATAGGCATAGAGATGTTAGTGATTAGTTGAAGAAGGATAATGAGGTTATTACCAGACTGAAAGTAGAAATAGAACAAAATAAGTGAATTGAGTAATTTTAGAAAGTTGGGATCCAAAAAAAAATTAATGATTGTACAAAGTTTGAGCAAGAAGTGGTAACCTTAAGAGTTGATCTAGAAAAAGTGAAAGCACATGAAGAAAGGTTGAAGTCAAGTTCTAGAATTCTTGATGAGTTGATTACATCTCAAAAACCTGCTAAAGACAAAAGTGGTCCAGGACTTGAAGAAGGACAAAGCTCAAAGACTAAACTGATTCTCATCAAAGTGGAAAATCAAAGGAAAATTCAGAGGAATTCTTATTGAAGTAAGGATTGAAGGAGCAATACAGGAAGGATTCCCATTAGACAACCTTTTGTGCCTATATCACACATGCCCCATTCGGATCGGGGACCCTCTCTTCTTGTTTTGCTTTTTATAGGTCATTTTTTCTCTTGCCTCATTTTGCATGCCCTTATTTCTAAGCTTAAATTAGTCATATGCATTAAATTCATCAAACCCCCCTTGACCAAAATCACCTATCCACAATTCACTAAGTTTTGGGCCTTTGTGGAGTTTAGCTTGTAGGTCTTCGCCCCCTATTTTTTGTCATGTCCATCAAGTTGGGCGTACCCACAACTATAGGTATCCTTATGTGGACCACCACTTTCATTTCACCACTAAGAAGTGGCCAACCCTTAGCGTCCACCCGCATGGAAGACCAGAAATTAGTCTTTTCCACCAACGTCTCAATCAAACAACGACATCGACATAGGTTTTTGCACCCTACCTACCTAGAACCTATCGTACCTATAATTAATAGGGGTATTAATGGTGAACTGGTCTATAAATAGACATTTCCCTAGCTATCATTTTCACCCTATATTTCAAATTTGGAAGGAGGAGAAGACCCCCTACGTGTGTGAAGGAATCTTTGGCACCTGAGTTGTAGCCACACCCACTAGCCACAACGTAGGAATCCATTTAACACCTTGACTATTGTTTTCTAATGAATTACCAAGGGTTTGGGATAGATAGAGTTTCTTTAACAATGAATCATTAAAATCAGACCCTACTTTATTCAAACAATGTTGAAAAGGCATCTGCCACCATAAGTTCCACCCTCATGTTTTGTCAAAATAGTGAAACCCTTAGGGCATGTTAAATTAAAGTGTTTTCATTCATGCAAAGCTTCATTATATCACAAAAAATATTTAACGATGAAGGCCCTATTGCGACCCACCATGATAACCTTGTCATCCCCACTTTTATTAATGCTCAAAAATGTTAAAGTGAAAATGATTAAGTTTTTGTGCCATATGGGACTCCGCCTACGGGTCACTCCCACTTCATTGCTATCTCGTTGCAGTGAGGCCTTGACATATTTTCACTAAGTGGGTGCCATGGTCACTAAAGCCTAAATGGAAAGTGGCAAAAAATATTCCAAGTTGAAATTATTCCCACGGGTCTGTCTTTGCGATGTTCATCCATGGGACATTGTCACCTAAGTTTTGTTCCATAACAGAAAGGCACCCATGCCCTTCCACTATTTGGGTTCTATAGGCAAGACTCCCTCTTGAATAAAACTTCAAAGATTGGCCAATGAATGTCTCAAGATAAGTGACCCTTGCGGGTTTACCTATGTGAACTTCTGCTTGTAGGTGGCCATCATTCCACCACCATTCCCTAATGTTGAAGCTAGCTCATCCTCCCCCCATGCAGACTCCAAGCACACCAATGTCATCCAAATAAAATGCATAAGTGACAAATCAACTTCTAGGAAAGTCTCTTTGGTGAGTTTTCCCATGCGGGTCACCATGGTCAAAACTCTACTCATGTAAAGCCATTCCTTAATGGTGAATTCTTAACGACCCTCTATTGGCCGGTCCCTGCACCACTTGACTCCATAGTCCACAGGCTCCAACTTAAAGAATTCAAATGAACTTATATGAAAAAGCAACCATGTGGGTTCCATGATGTGGAACTCCATCCACTTTTTGCCGCTCTTTTAATGGAAAAGAATTAACATCTTTCCCACCAGCTGCACCCACACTTCTTGCACGCATTGTGATATAAGAGGGATTCATTGCACACGGATCTCTATCTTCTCAAGAGATCACCAGGGAACAAACTGCCCTTATACACCTCAAATTGAACGGACCAATAGAATCATGAAGGGGAGCGAGAGAATAGCTTCAGGACCTAAGAGAGAAAGACTTTTAGGTTTCTATCCCTGGTTGAGAAGCTCTCAGCCAAAATATGTTAGTGCAACTCTAGGATGCCAGGGCGGCATGCTAGCGTCCCCAATCGCAAATAACTTAGGAGCTCAGGCAGACGAAATAGAGTCTTATTTCTTGACTCGGATCAAAAAGCTTGATGAGCCGAATAACCAATAGAAAGCAAAGAGCTAAAGGAAAATACAAAAGGGCTCAGAATAAGATTACCTTCGTACGTTCAGATATTTAGTCTGAATTCCCATTTGTAATCTACACACAAGAGATCAAGGGGAAAAGGTTGGGGCTATATAGGGGCTTGCCTCAGTTAGACCCCCGTATTGGTGTTCCCACCTCCACAAATAGCTAAGTTTGGAAAAGAGCGTAAAGGAAGTAAACAAATTGTGTGGTGAAAACAAAACCCACTTTAGAGTAGAGCCCGCACCACACGATAGTAAATGAACTAGTAGGAAAGAGTGATAAGGAGAGAGAGCATTACCCACGGGTCAAGACCCTCTTCCAGAGCACATGGGCACACCACAATGTGCTTGCTTGAGAGCTAGTAGCTATTGGAGAGATGGTAGCTGTAGGAGGGACCTCAGTTTAGCATGGCTTTGCTAGTAAAGGTGCTACTATTCAAGGGTAGAGCCTTCCAAAGACTAGAGAAAGTGGTGAGAATGCTTGAGTTGATGGCTTCCAACCCCAAAATGAGGGCCAAAAGGGGTTTTTAATGCATGCAAGGGCTGCACAGAGTCATTTCACTTGAGACCTGACCATCAGGACACGTGTCACAGGGGTCAAGTTTCTAGATTCACCGTTTCAAACTCAAAAAACTGCCAGGATGCTAGCACACCGCGCAGATGCCCGCACACCATGCAGGCGTCCCAAGCCTAGATTTTTGAGAAATGCCCTATGAGGCTTCTGTCGTTTTGCCATGTGTCCACACGGAGTCAGAATCATGACATTCTGACTCATGGTATTTTTCCATTAATGTTTCTAAGGTGTCATAAATGCTAGGCAAGATGCAAAAATGTGGAATTGCTCCTAGGTGCAATTTTGCGACATTACATTTTGCCCCCACTTTAGTGGGCTCAATTTTGGAAGAAATCAGCCTTACTAAAGTAGAGAAGACAAATTTCACCCAAATTCTAAATTTTTCGGAAGTGCATGCCAGAGAGAAAGACCACAAAGGTCCCTAAGGTTGAGCCAAATGGTACCAAGGATGCCCCAAGCTTCTAAGCTCAATAATCAACAATAGAAAGTTCACGAAAAACTATTCAAAACTGTATCCTGCAAAACTAAAATTTTTAGTCAGTTTCAAAAAATCAGAAGAAACTACCAAGGATAGAAGAATGATCAAGAAAAAGTCGTTGATTCGGAAAGAGAAAAAAAATGATCAAGACGTGACTATATGCCCCCTCCTACATCTGCCCCCAGCATGGTGGGGTAAATTCAGGAGAAACCATGCGGCCATGAGCTCCAGGAAAAATGGGCCCCAGGGGGCCTATATATACCTAGGTGGGCCCCTAGAAGGGTCATTTTCAATATTCACCATGAGCAGATTGTTGAATTTTGTGAGAGAAAAGTCAGCAAAATGTCGAGCAAGAGAGAGTACGAGGCATTGAGGCCATAGTAGTTGCATGATGACATCACCGCGAGTCGTGAGGTCGATTAGGTAGGCTTCTTAGCCTTGATATATATGCCTTTTAGCTCATTTTTTTAGATTTTTATGCGTCAAGGTGCACAGGCATCCAAAATGTGCACCTGCATCCTCTTTTCGTGCTTCCATCTAGGAATGGCTTTGGCATCCTAGGTCTTCATTGTCATCTTGAGGATGCACTAGCGTCCTACAGGTGATAGTGGTGGATCCAGGACACAGGCTCATCGCGTAAATGTCAGCACGGCGTGGATGTGTCTTTATTACATAGTTTTCTATCATGATCAGGCTTCTAACTAAAACCTTTTTTATTTTTTGTAGGACTATCCAGAGATCCAAGAGCATCCCGAAGGGCGAGCATTCAGCCTCATCAGAGAGTAGAGAGACCGACTATCTCCAGATGAGGTCACTCACTTAGAGCGAGTTAGTCTCTAGCATGTGTTCACCATGCCAAAGATGCGTTATCATGATGGGATGCTCACTGCTCTGATGGAGTGGTGGGATGCTACCACCTCCTCTTTTCATCTACCATGTAGGGAGATGACCATCACACTAGAGGATGTTTATCAGATCCTCAAGCTTCCCATCCGCAGATGGCAGGTGGTTCTAGATGACACTAGGCCAACACGGGAGCGCAGCGAGGGAGTTCACTACTTCACAGGGTGGACTGACGACGGTGATGGAAGTGGTCAAATCTATATGCATTGGTATGACCATGTGAGGACTACAATGTCGTTACTACGTTAGGTGATGGTGCTAATCATTGTGTTTCAAATCACCATAGATGGGTGAGGCTCGCACCTGCACGGGGGCCTCATTCCAATTGTCAGAGATATGGTGGAGCACATGATAGTGTATGCCTAGGGGCATAGCATGTTAGCGCACCTCTACCAGGAGTTGGGGTGGTACGTGCACTATGATTATCGTAGCCTTAAAGTGTGCACACTATTGTAGGTGTGGGCATTCACCCACATTATGTGTACCTGGCCAGTCGGTTTTCCTTAGTGGCAGTTGTATGATGTCTTGATGGCCCACTGGTATGATATGACAGGCCAGTGGCACTTCAAGAATTTACAGTTTTGGAGGTTGTAGTTTGATACTATCATCGTAGGAGAGGTTCGCTGGAGGCTTCACCACTATTTCAGGTGGGTGGATGATAGTAGGTTCCTCAGGAACCTACAAGGGGACCATTTTTTAGTGGTTCAATGTGATTACATCATTATACAATATTACTAGAGTCGGGTCATGTGGCAGTATGGCCATGTACAAACCATACCACTCGACGTGCCCACATACACCAAGGTACACTGTAGTGCAGCGAGGGTCGGTGATCACCCTCACCCTTCCATCACATACATCATCTTTTCAGATGATAACGAGCTCAACCATGATCTATCAGCTATGGCAATGGTGGATAATGTTGGGGTGGCATCAGATTTCATGCGATGGTGGGAGATGCATCATCCTGCACCCGTCTTTGGCGAGGGGGCTCCAGGAGGAGACCCAGGCCCATAGGAGGAGGAACCCCAACAGCCCTCACAGGGCAAGAGGAGAGATATCCAGTAGGGCAGAGCAGAAGAGGAGGAGGAGGAGGAGCTAGGATAGGAGGAGGAGGAGGCGATGCCTGTGAGGCAATAACGATGGAGGAGGTCAGCTCCCCCACTAGCTACTCCTGTCTCATGAATGTCACCAGCTTCCACCATCCCAGCAGCAGCACTAGCATCTCCTAGGGTGTCTACTGATACCAGCGGCACAAGCCCAAGTGTTGATCCACACCCCAATCCCACCTAGTAGCCAGGGGATCCAAGTATACATAGTGTATTATAGTTACTTTCCTTCTTTTCATATTTCTTCTTATGCTTTTAATACATATACATGCCATGTTGTACTGATACTCTTCTCTCCTTTGTGGTTGTAGAGGATGCATAGGGATGGACTGGGCTCATAGCTCAGTGTGTTTCATAGGTGGCCCCTATTGTACCGATCCAGGGGATGGTCTTAGATTTGTATCAGCCTATTTCAGTGAGGAGGCATGCCCCCACTTTTGAGCCAATGGCACACCTATGGATTGCATATGAGGAGCAGCGTAAGGAGGTGGTGCAACTAACTACAAAACTGGCTGCCACCAAGGGTCAACGAGATCAGCTGTCGGGGGAGCTGCGGATGGCGCTCGTTGAGAGAGATTTGGCAGTGATGAGGGTTGATGCCACCAAGGTGGCACGTGATTCCCTTCAAATCCGCATTGATGAGCTCGATGCGCAGTTGGCCGTTGTGATCTTGATAGATGTTCAACGGCTACAACAGGAGCTGATACAGGCGAGGATGGATATCTACTCACTGTAGGGGGAGCTCAGAGGGATATGGGTGGGCCTATTTGCATCACGATCACACCGATCCCGATCATAGACCACCGTGAAGCCTCCTCCTAGAGCACCAAAGTGGCCACCAGAGCCAGAGGGATTAGGGAGCCACATGCCATAGGAATAGGATCCTCATTTTTTATATCATTTTTTTGCAGCCAGATGTAGATATACATGCATACTTGTAGATCCTTTGTATAGACACATATTCAGCAACCACTCTTTTTTTATAGCAATGGCATGATACATGTATATGACATATGATTCATACATTGGACACATATATATATACATCAGTTTTAGTATCCTGGTTTTTCATGTGTGCATGCTTTTCCATTTTCATATATGTTTATGCTATGGATGGTTTTTATTACATGGATGTATGTTATTATTACATGCTAATCATAATTTAATTTGAAACATTTATCCATATTTCAATCAAATGCTATGATGATCTAATATAATGAGACACATGTATGTACGTTTTTATATGCACACCCACATGGTTATTATTTTAGAATGTGAAAATGGATAGATTTTAATGTATGCAGTATTACTATTCTTTAGGGAGAACACCACATACATGGCACATTCAGACACTATGCATAGTATCAATGAAGATGCATCACGTTAACAATTTCTTTTAAAGGTGTTCCATCCATAGATGATAATCCATAGGCACCCGAACCATATACGAAAACCATGATGTAAGGACCTAACCAGTTAGGACTAAATTTCCCTTTTTGGTTGAGTAGCACGTTCACATTTCATTGATTTTTGTATAGAACCAGGTCTCCTATCTTGAATGTCCTAGGAACCACACCTTGATTGTATCATTTGGATAGTGACCGCTGATAATCTTTGAGGTAATCAAGGGGTTGTAAATGGTGCTCATCGAGCATCTCAAGTTAATATAAGCAGTTAACCCAATAGGTTTCATCATCAATCAACCCTCTAAGGGGAACCCGTAAAGATGGGATTTCCAATTCTAAAGGCATGACAGCTTTAGTGCCATACATGAGGTTATAGGGTGTCATTCCTATTGATGTACGAACACTCATGCAATAGGCCCACAAATCATAAGTTAACTAAATATGCCAATCCTTACCTTGTTTATTAACC
This sequence comes from Sequoiadendron giganteum, assembly GCA_007115665.2. NCBI lineage: Eukaryota > Viridiplantae > Streptophyta > Pinopsida > Cupressales > Cupressaceae > Sequoiadendron > Sequoiadendron giganteum. The sequence continues at coordinate 217,995,928 of CM021110.1, forward strand.
ATTTTGCAAAGGATTAGCTCAAGCGTTTTGTTAGAAGCTTCAGCTTGGCCATTGGATTGTGGATAATACGGTGTAGAAAAAATATGTTGAATATGATTTTTTTCTAGGAATTGCTTTACTTCCTTGTTTTTAAATGGTGTAACCATTATCAGAAACAAGTGTTGCAGGTAATCCAAACTGGGAAATGATGTTATTCAATAGGAAGTTAAAGATGGTTTCAACATTCATGGATCGGAGCGGAAAAGACTCAACCCATTTTGTGAAATAATCTGTAGCAGTGATAATAAAGGTATGTCCTTTGGAAGGAGGTGATATTTTTCCAATAATATCCAACCCCCATTTTGTGAATGGCCAAGGAGAATTTTAGTTCTACAATTCCTGAGCGGGAGCTTGGATAAGACGACTATGTTGTTGACATTGAAGACATTTTTTGATGAAACTGAAGGAATCTTTTTCCATCGTCTGCCAATAATACCCCATATGTGTCAGCTTTCTCACCAAGGATCTACCACTGAAATGTCCACCCCCAGAGCCCATGTGGGATTTTTTAAGGGCAAGGGGTATTTCCACTCTAGTGAAACATCTTAGCAGCAAACTATTATATGCTTTATGGTAGAGAACATCAGATAAGAGGACATAGCGGGATGAAAGCTTTTGTATGTGAATGTGATCATTTTTTATCGCACCTTCAGGAGAATTTCCATTCCTTAAGTAATTGTAGATGTCAGAGAGCCACTCTCTTGAATCTGCATGGAGGCAAGTCAGAGACTCAGGTGTGAGTTCATCAGGAACTATCGGGGTTTGCACGACCTATATCATAAAGTGGTATTCCCTTGTATCTTCTTCTGAAGGTACCAAGGAAGATGCGCTTGCCATGGCATCTACATGTTTGTTTTCTTGTCTAGGGATATTGTTTATTGTGAAAGAGGAAAATTGATTAAGTAAGGACAAAGCGAGGTCTCTATATTGGGAAAATGTACTTTGTTTAGCTTGATAAGTTCCTGTGATTTGATTCACAATAAGCTCGAAGTCACCTAGTATATGAAGGTGTTTAATTTTTAACGCAATCATGGCATGCAACCCGACGATAAGGGATTCCTACTTGGAAATATTATTGGTAAATGAGAAGTATAATCCAAAGGATAAGGGGACCAGTTTACCTTCGGGGGACATCAGGACTATGCCTGCCTTGGAACCAGTCTGACACCTTGATCCATCAAAGTACATTTTCCATTTGAGGTCATAGTTGATTGTGAAGAAATTTTCATTAGGGAATAAATCCAACCTAGGGAAGGAGCGAGGTGAGCAGGTGTCTTCCAATTGGTTGGCAACAACTTGTCCTTTTACCAATTTATGAGTGACAAATTTTATATCAAACTCAGATAGCAACATAACCCACTTCGCTAATCTCCCAGCAAGGTTGGTGCTAGAGAACAGATGTTTCAAAAGGTCTATTTCACTATGATGTGAGTCTCAACATGAAGGAGATAGTGTCTTAGCTTCTATGTAGCGAAGAGAAGAGCAAGGCACTGCCTCTCCATGGACAAATAATGAGTTTCACAATTGACTAGGATGCGACTAATGTAGTAAACCGCTCTCTCTCTTCCTGCATCATCATACTAGGCCAGTAAGGCCACCAAAGCGTATGGTGAGGTGGTGAGATAAATTAGGAAAGGTCTATCTTGCATAGCCATCATTAATATGGGAGGATTGGTCAAATAAACCTTGATAGATTCAAAAGCTTGCTGACATTCTTTGTCCCATATAAAGCGAACATCTTTCTTCAGGAGACGGGTGAAAGGAAGAGTACAGTTAGCCAACTAAGATATGAATCTATGAATTGCCTAAATTTTCCCTTGTAAGCTTTGTAGCTCAGTGATGTTCCTCGAAGGAGACATATTAATAATAGCATCAATCTTATTCATGTCTACTTTAATCCAATGATAAGAGACTATAAAACCAAGAAGCTTGCCTGCGTCAACGCCAAAGACACACTTCTGGGGATTGAGCCTCATCTTGTAAAGTTGAAGCCTTTTGAAGATAAGATAGAGATTCATCACATGATCTTGATAGTTTACAGACTTTGCCAAGATGTCATCGACATAATCTTCCAAGATCTTGTGAATGAAGTCATGAAATATCAAGGTCATCGCTCTTTGGTAAGTCGCTCCTGCATTCTTTAACCCAAAGTGCATGACCACATAGCAAAACGTTCCCCATGGGGTGGTAAAGGTTATCTTGTATTGATCATTTGGATTAGATCTGATTATAACCCGAGAAACCATCCATGAAATATAGCAATGCATGTCCTGCGGTCGAGTCCACAATCATATCTATATTAGGTAGCAAAAAGTCATCTTTGTAAAGCACGAAAATTTAATACATTCCATTATGTCCATTCCCAAGTTCAATGTATATTACAAGAAAGTTTTAGTGGTAACAAGAAATAAATTGAACATCTACTTATATCCATGAATGATATCAATTCATTTAAGTTATAAAATTTGAGTTACATACCCCTCTTAGGGTGTTACATGTCATCTATTTCAATGATACAAAGCTGGATAACCATCAATAGTTACAATATTCCATTGCAATTTACAATTGGCTTACAAGCCATACAATGTACAAGATAGAAACTCATCCAATCAATAGAATCTTTGAACCTCATTCGCCTTGACTTCATCGGTCTTCTCGCGTTGAGGCTAAGAGTGTGGTTAAGGTGCCTTTTCCACCCAACCACGAAGCACATGACTTCCTCGGGTTTCTTCTTAACTCGAAGATATCCCCGACCCTACATGAGGAGCCTAGCAGCCTAGAACAATAAAGAAGGAGGGTACTCTTGATGCATGTCTATTTGCCTATATGCACTCCTAACTAGAAAAACATATTTCTTACAAACAGGATGTGGTAGAGACATAACACAAGTATCCTAGGCTTTTAATCCATCTATTTCAATGGTACAATTCATGGCCAAGAAAAAAGATATAAAATACAGTTTACGAAAAGGATAAACTACTATCTTTGTGACCCACATTTGGCATCCTACCCCAGAAGTTACCATAGCATAGCATAAAACATCACATGTTCTAAAAAAATGATTTCATGGAGTTCAAACATCTATCACTTTCACAATTTGCACATTTTCATAAGAAATTTTCTCATTTGCCACAATTTTTCATGAAAGAAGAATTTCAAATCAAATAAATGGTATAAAAGTTATCTCATTCTTACAATGGTTTTAATTCAGCAAGAAGCAGTCATGCTCCTCAAGTATAAAGTTTACTTCTAGAAATATTTGATTTTAAAAGTAAATGATTGTCTGATTTGCTGAATAATTTAGAGAAGACACCATACCTTAACTAAGTATTTCTCTTATCTAATCCATGTTTGATAATAGTGGAGATAATATACAGTGAAGCTAAATGAGCTATAAGAATTTAAGGAAAAGACCCAAGCAAGTGATGCAACTATGCTTAGCAGTTATGTTTAAGTGTACGTTCTTGTAATTTAGATTAAGCACAAATTCTCAATTTTTATTGTAAATTGAGTGGAACGTTCTATTTTCTAGTCAGCTTTCTCAGTTCAGCAGAAAAGTGGGTTTGAATTGTACGTTCGGATATGTGTATATTACAGCTATATCTATTTTCTAGTATGGAAAATAAATTCATAAAGCATTTATATGAAAGTAGAAAATTTGTGTTTAAACTAGTGAATCAATCTAAATTTATTCGTTCTATTTTCCAGAGCTGGGTAACTTCAGCCTTATGAATTACTCTAATCATTTATATCTGTTTGAATACACTTATATAATTATTTACCTATATACTCATTGTATTGATTTGGGTATATATACAATTACCAATATACACGTATTTATAAATTTTCATTAGAATATACTGGTAGTGGTTCTGGGTTTTCTATTCAATAGAACTAACTATGCAACCAAGAGGAAGTGTGAATTGACTCTTGTAGAGATACTTATAAATATTTGTATGTGAGTGTTTATATATATATATAACATATAAGGTGGTGACTCAAGTGAATTTAGTAAAGGTAAGAGACAGATAAACGCACGGGAATAGAGTTGGGGCCGGCTAGGACGGTTGCTACTGGAGCAGCCGCAACCCTCCATAGAGGTCGCTACCAGTGGGGGCGGTGCCTCCCATAGGTAGTGGCCTATGGGGGTCACTTCCACCACTAGTAGCCACCCCTATGGGTGGTTTCTAGAGGCCCTTCTGTGATTACAAGCAACCTCTCGAATACACAGTCCATCAGAACCCTACGCATTCGCTAAGGTCTTAACAATGGCAGTGTCATAAATAAGTTTATAACTTCAAATATAAATGAATACGGGTCTGTGTTTTCATCATATATTTTGATGATATCTATATATATATATAATTCCATTCGGCCTCCTGGTCTGATTTTATAAAATATAATATTGAACTGGGCATCATAAAGAGCATGGAAAACACACCAGTTTGAGTTGAAATAGTTTCTAAATTCCAAAGAGCAGTAATTGAAAGCATAGATAAGAGAAGAGGAGGTAGATCTTTTTCTAAAGCATCTCTGAGATCTCAAAGACTAAACAAATTTACCATGATTTCATTTCAATCTTTCTCAGAAAGATATCAGCACATGCAAACCAGATTAAGAGGAATGGAAAAGATGATAACCTGGATATGCTTTCCCCTCTTCACAAGGAATTGGTAAGATTTCACTTCCTGTGTTTTCCCCTTTCTTAATTCCAA
>CM021110.1:218000781-218256895 GCA_007115665.2 Sequoiadendron giganteum
TGTTGATATTCCTGACACCTATGGTTTGATTTTGGGTCAATATTTCACCAAGGCATTAAATGGGTATACATCTATAGACCATTCTCACATGTGGCTACCATGGAAAGGAGTCCCAAATTAGATCAGGATTGAAAGAGAGCCCAAAATGAAGTATGTAATCATTGAGTACCAGAATACTTCATTCTACTATTTTGGGCTGGTTGGATAAAGAATTGAAGAGTAAATAGATTGTGGTAGATGACACTCCTCCCAATTGGGATGAACTACTGGAAAATATTGGAAAGGGAAAGACAAAGAAGAAATCCAGAGTCATTTCTAGGATTGAAAGGGATGAATCAAATAACAGGGCAGTCCATATTGCTACCCCTACTCCTGAGAAGGATAAGGATGATGTGACCAAAAGGGATTATAGTGTGCAGACTATCAATCTAGGGCATGCTTCCATGGAGCAAGACATTGAAGAATATGAAGGCTCCAGCATTGTAATCCTTGGCAGATTGAGGAAGGAGGTACAAACTAAATCAGAGTTGGAGAAAGAAAATGATAAACTTAAGAGATATTTGCAAGATTTGATGAAACCCTTGCAATCCATCAATGCTTCCTCATCTGTTGTAGGCTTCTTACCTCAGGAGACCACATCAGAGTTGGAAAGAATAAAGAACACCACACATGCTACAGTGGACTGGTTTCAGGGGGTGCAAACCAAGGGGGGCAATTCTATCAAGGACATCCTTTCAACTGGAGGAGATGCAATGAGGTCATTGGATTGGCTGAAGAATGTGCTGGATAAGAATAAGGAACATGTAGATCTTCTATTGAAAAATACAGTAACTATCATTGAATACACCGAAGAAAAGTTGATAAGTGAGGTAGTTCTTTTGTCCTCAAAGATTGCAGAGCCTTGGGAATGGTTTGAGATCCTGCAAATAAGGTAGAAGGATTTGAAGAATATATAAAAACAAGGGAGACTGAATGAAGGCAACTTGACTGAAGTTTACAATAAGTGTATTTCTTTCTTTGAGGTGAAGACAGGGAGAAATAAAATTTCTCCAAAGAATCTTAGCTTAGAGTAGTTGAGAGAATGGTGGGGAGATGTATATTCTCCAGTCAATGAGGGCCCTATTACTGAACATCAGTTGGATGATGCAACCACATACATTACAGTTATTGATCGATATCAAACAAATAAGGTGGATTGGGATAAAGTGGTGAAACAGTCAAGAGATGACATCAAGTCTCTTGAGAGGAGAATTAGGGTTTTTCCTATACCACCTATTGCCAACTTGGATAGGGTATTTTTGATGGTGCAAGATAAGGTGGAGCGTGCTAAAGATAAAGGGGGGAAGTAGTTAATGCAATGCTACATCAGAATTTGTGCTTCCCATTATTTATCCTCCTCCTTCACATGCATTGGGTCAAAATTTGTTGGAGATCCTAGGCCGATATGCATTTAATGCACAGTTCATGATTATTTCAAATTTCTCTTGGCCGATCTATTGTGTGGTCGTTTATTATTGTAAACCCTAATTGGGCCGACATATCTTGGGGGGTTTCTATAAGTTTGGCATTATTCCTCATTTGTAAGGGGTTAGCTAGAAAAAGTTAGACAAATTTTACATTAGAGTGAATTGTAAGAGCAAGAATTAGGGTTAGAGTTTAGTTTATCTTTTAAGAAAGTGTTGTAACAGACTACTAGAATTGTTGCTACTTTGGATGCTTTAATACAAGTAAAGACATTATGATTTGGTGCCTTTCTTGTGTTGATTTTTATCTGGCATGGTTCTTGATATTCCATCTTTGAAATTGCTTAATTTTATTTGATATTAGATGATTTTAATGATGTTTAGGGTTTTATGCTTGAAGTGTTTGCAGCAATCTCTAGTCCATACTTTTTCTAGTTAGCTGACTGTTAACTACTTACAAAGTTAGCCTGGACTTAAAACTGTACTTAGTTCAATTATGAATGTTTGTTAAGTTTTAATTACAAATAGGGTTGTCTTGAATGAATATTCATAGTCTGAAAATCTTTAATACCTTAGAAGATTGCACTATTTCTGTAAGATTGCATATTTATCTGGGTCGAACAGGAATCAGTTTATGAGGTATTGGTCCATTTCGAGAATTTCATCCTCTGCATTATTAATCTTAGGGTTAGAACTAGTCTTAGAATTATCTCTAAAACCTTATCTCTTTTGTTATTTCTTTGATTACTTGGATTATATTCTAGATCTGAAGTGTCATCATATTTCTAGATCTAATGAATTAGAGTCCATTATTTTCTTGTAGTAAGGTCCCTTTGTGATTACCAACATTTTCGCATTATCTCTGAGTTGTTTTATTGCATTGTCAAGACTTGACATTAGAGACCTTGGGGTTATCTCTTTTTTCATAGAGATTTACCTTTCAAGAGAGATAGGACATCATATTTTGTCTGAGATGTTGTTGTGCAGAAAACACCATCAAAAACCTCCACCTCACTAACTACTCCCATTATGGTATTGGACTCTTCCTCTTTGACCACCTCCCCACTGTCATCTTCCTCACTCCTACCTCCACTACCTACTTTTTCCACTCTATTTCCATCCATTCCATTAACATATATGGCACCACCCACTTTTCCACAAGCTTTCGCAACATATATGTAAAATGTTCCTATTGAGCTTTGTGGGGTGATTCTTGATCCTAAATCCTAGGCACTAATGGCTCAGCTTGTTGTCGCTCTACCTCTTACCCCACCACCTACTGATCCACCAAAAATGGAGGACACAATGAAATTTTCCAAGGAGATGGAGAGGCTCAGTGCAGAGCAACATAAAGAAGTTACAAAGAGCATCGTTGATGAGCCCGAGTATTCTGAACGAGATGATTATTTTGAGCATCTCGATGGAAAATTAAGCATAAATATAGACAAGGTGGCTTCTAATGAAGAAGGATCACAAATGTCTAAAAAGGAGGGTGATAATAAACTTGATGAATATTATGAAGTTGATATCTTTGATCAGGAGTAGGATAAAGGAGTAGGCCTTGAGGAGCATCACTCCGAAAAAGGGAAAATGGACACAAATTTCAATGTTGAAATAGTTGAGGAAGCTTCACATACTAGCGGAGATGAGGGTTTGATACAAGATGAAATATCGTCAAACAGGGAGGAAGGGAGAGATAAAAGGGAAGAATAGAATGCATAAGAGAAGAGCATTGAGCCCAAGTAGAATGTTGAAATTGAACATGAAGAAGGTAAAAGGACGGTGTTGTGAGAGGAGCACACTGTTGAAGAAAATGTAGCTTTCACTAAGCCTAATACAAGAAAGACTATACAAGAAAAGGTGTCAGATGAGGAGGAAAATAATGATGAAGAGGCTCTTAGTCATGAAGAAGATGAACCTTAGAAATAACAAGAGGAACGTGATCGTGAATCACTAAAATAGAAAAAAGAGGTCCCCACATGGATAGAGCAGCAACTGAAGAATAAGACTCTTGTGGTTGCTGACCCTAAGGCTTGGTTAGAGGTCATTTTGGCTAGAGCTCAAACAAGGACCCATAAAGAGAAGAATCCAAAATTCAGATCCCATATCATGGTTGACGCTTCTGGGTCTCAAACACTGTAGATAGCCACTCTAGCAACAAATAAAGATGTGAGCACCATCCAGGGCCAAGACTACCATATATCCACTATTAATCTAGCCCCGACAACTTGTGAGAAGAATATGGATGATTTTCAAGGGTCAATGTACACTATTATACATCAAATGAATAAAGATCAGTCCACTACGGAAGATTTGAAGGCACAGGTAGTAGATCTCACTGCTTACATCCAATAGTGGATTTCCACGAAAGAAGAGGCTCCAACTGAATCACTAGCGCTCTCTTTCTCTCAGAGGAGGAGATAAATAAGATGGAAAAAATGAAGAACTGCACTAATTCTACCATAGATTGGTTCAATAGGGTGATATACAATGGTGACATGGGCATCCTTCATGTAGTCAGGATGCATGATAAATTTTGAAGTTTGTAGAAAGAAGTGGAAGACTTGACGAACACCTACAAGGAGTTCCCCAAGCTCTCCCAGGAAACATGGGAAAAGGAACTAAACTTTCCCAAAGAAGATCATTGGCTAGTCGAGACGTGGAAAATAAATCTTGATTATAAAAAATAAATTCTAGAAAAGGCCTTGTGGGAGCTGGAGCTTGATCATGAATGGTTTGCAAAAAATTAGATAGATAGAAGATATTATTTAAAGATGATGATGATATATTATGAGATGCCCACTCTAGAACTAGATCCAGAAAAGATCAAGCCATTATTTTATAAGAAAATGGAATCAGGAGCCAACGAAATGCTATCACCGAATTTTATGAATTTTGTTGTGAGGGCCTTCACTCAATTAGAGAAGGTTATCAAGGATATGCCCAAGTGCACCAAACACTAGGAACAAATCACTGAAAGATTCAAAATGATATCCTTTCAGATCCTCAAGTCCGAGCTCTTTAAAGAGGAGAAGTTGCTAGCTATGATCGACAAGTTTGTAGAATATGCAACTATGCAGAAGGAAGCTGGAAAGCCTATCATAGATGATGAATAGTTGCTAAAATATTCATAAGGGTTGGAATTAAGTAGCTACAAGACAAAATAGACTAGAGGAAAAAATAGGGGAAAAGGAAAAAGTCTATTTTATATTGTAATATATTAAGGGGTAGGTGAAATCATAATCTAGAATGAATCTTAGCCACTCATTGTGAATGAATCTTGTCCATTCATTGTACTTTTTGAAAACTATAAATAGGGGCATCCTCTCATTTTCAAAGAGAGAGATGAGTTGTGTAAAGACATGTTGCAGAAAATATATGAGAAAAGCATTATTTTGATGGTTTCTTGTGTGTTCTTCTCCATGTGTGGATGATTCTATCTCCAAGTAGTAGATTTTAGTTTTGCTATTTCAAGCTTTAGGTTATTTTTAGTTAACAATTCATGTGCTGCTTTAATGGTTAAGTATGATATGGTGTTTGATGCATCTCGAGCTCATACTTTTGTTGTTTATTAATGATAAACTATTATGTAAAGTTAGTTTGAGCAATATCTATATTGTTGCACTTAAGTTCAATTTTTATTCATGCTTTAAAGGTAAATGAACAATTTGAAAATCTGCAAAGACCCCTTGAAGATTGCACTGGTTTCATGAGACTGTGGGCTGCCCCTAGTTAAGTGGAACTTAGTTTATGGAATTTTTTCCACTATAGTATCCTCCATTATTACTGTTCAACTTAGCTACAAGTTTAGGAAACTTCTCATCCCTTTTCACTTTTGACTTTTCATTAAAATCTAGAGTTAAAAAAATTTCCAGTATCAGTTTAAAGCCAAATCTGATGAACAACATGGAGTTCTAGTTTTCTATTTTGAACTTGTACCAATTGTTAATTCATTTCCAGAATTTGAAAAAATCTATTTGCAAACCCAAATTCCCCATGCTTAGTAAACCATAAGTTCCCTTTTTCATTACCAGCAAATCACATCAATAACTGAGCTATTTTTACAAGTCATAACCTGACACCCAAGAGACCTTTTTACCCAAGTAGGTGTAAGTGTTCTGAGGTTTCTACCTTACAACCCAACATGTGACCCCTAGTAGGCGTAGTTGGAAGGTTCCAAAGGTGTTGCGTAATGAAATCAGAATTGGGTCATTGTCTTATCCTGTAACCTCTAGGAGACTCTGTAGAAGTACTATTTAGGGTGCATGATGGAATCTTTCTTAAATCAACCTATTCCCTTTGCATAGCCTATGAGTAGTGGTGTTGGTATAGCCTTCACTTCACAGGACCTGCTGATGGGCTTTAATAGGGAACCATAGCCTAGCTGCTATGAAGTGAACACCTATTGTCAATACCATCGAGTCTCTTGGCCCCAAGTCACAAAAGGCCAAGAGCAGTATGGATGACCTAACTTACCTTAGTTTAAAGGAATGTTAGGATAGGCAGGAGGAGAATGATGAGAATTATGGGGTCCTTTGATCACTCTGCGAACCCAAGAGTTGAAAGGAGACTAGGTGAGTCAATTTTTAGGGTCGACTTTGTGTCTCGGATAGCTTTTTTTTAAAGGACAGAAGTGCGGTTCTAGGATGATAGCATGGTGAGCTGGCATCTCTTAGGTGCACTAGTGTATGTATGGCTAGAAAACCAATGGAGACAAGGTCTGACCTTTCAGAAATAGACTAACAACCTAGTTTAAAAGTTTCTAATGGTTCAGAATAACACTATGAAATATGAAACATAAAGATGAATGTGATAAAGGAAATATTCTACCGCAAAGGTGATGAAGACGATCTCACTCAATAACCTTTTTTCCAACTTAGTCCAAGATCTCTCCACCTATACACAAAAAATAGGGAAAATGTTGGGGGGTTGTTTAGGGTTCTGCCTCAGTTAGACCCCCATTTTGGTGTTTCCACCTCCATGGATAGCCAAGTTTGCAACAATATAGAAATAAAGCGATGAAGAAGGAATGCAAGCAAAGTACACAAAACACTTCAAAAAAATAATGTGCTAACTCAACCAAGTAATAAAGAAGATGTGTGAGGAGCTTACCACCTCTATCCAAAGCGCTCAAGTCTAGTGGAGGAGAAAGATGAGAGGAACTCAAGCCTCTGCTACAATGGAGTCATCCTATGCTTTCCCTATTGAAATTATGGAGTGATGGATAACTGCTATGGAGTGCAAAATGTCGCTATAATTCTTGAGAGTGTGTGAATGAAATTATATAGAGATGTCTAGAGATCAACCAACCATCAAATGAAGGACATGGGAGGTGAATATGAAGAAGATGGGTCAAGAAACGACCATATTCAAATCGGCTAGCAGAAGGGAGGCGTTACAATTTTCCTTCCAATATGAATTGTAACGTATCCGCAGACTCTAGCCACAAGAATCTACCAGGGATGTAAGCGCGCCACACGGGTGTCCTCAATAGAAATGCCTCCATTGACACTCAAAATAAGAACCAACTGGAATGGGAAAAATGAGCTTATGTGGAATTAAGCCTCTGAGTTTGGTTGTCTAAAGTGGAGATGTGTAAAAGGGGAATTTGTGTAAGGGGTGCAAATTCACTCCTATACATTTTTCCCCCACTTTAGCGAGCACAAATACTGGTGAGTGCTTCAATAAATTAGATTGAAGGAGTAGTACGGTTAGAAAAGTATACTTGAATCGTCAAGGAAGCAGAGCATGGTCTGGCAAACCCAAAAGTGTAGGACAAGTAAAGGACCTTATAGCTCCACATAACTATAAAGTTGAAGAACGAAAGTGCCTTACAGGCTCGTAGACCTACAAGTAAGGTATCCCCCCAAGAACTCTCACATGATGGAGACTGAGCAAAGGGGACTCCATAGAGTGAGGAACAATGGCATATTTACCCACAGATAGAACATGTCAGGAAGTGGCCGCGTAGGATAGTGAACAGATAATCACATAAACTATCACCAGGTTGGAAGACTTTCAAAGGGATCCCTCAGGAACCCTTCAAAAGGAAGAGGGGTCCAATCAAGGGATGCACTATTTGAAAGGAAAATTCTAGTCAAGCTACCCCCAAGCTAGATGCAAAGATAAGAAATAGGTCTAGTCGAGCGGCCCCCGGGCTAGACGCAAAGATAAGAAATGGTTCTAGTCAAGTTGTCCCCATGATAGATGGTAAGATGTGAAACCGGTCTAGTCGAGCTTCCCTCAAGCTAGAATCCCTAGAACTCATTAGAGATAGAAGCTTTCGAAGGGATCCCTCGAGAACCCAACATGAAAAGAAAGGGTTCGCTCAAGGGATGCATTGTTCAAAAGCCAATGTCTTCTTTCTCAAATCAATTCGTCATCAAGGAATCCTTTTGAAATATTTGCACTTCATCAAGGAATTCATAAGGAATGATATGCCCCCATGCAAGGGGATGACCAAAGGTGGTCTCTCTTTAAAGGAAGGTTTCCAAGTCCTTTATTTACGAACCTATGATGAAGGAAACATGTTTTGTTAGGGTTTCAAGTCAAAAATGCAATTCTAACAAAGAAGTGTGTGTAGGGGTCTTGAGAAAATATTTATTTGGCAACAAATTCATTTTCTAAAGACCAAGCAATGTATAAGTGGCATTGTCACAAATAAGAGGGACAACTCAAGCAAAGAGGAGAGAAAGATAAAGAGAAAGGAAAAGGAAAGAGAACATGAACAAAGGGAACAGGGGGATCTAGTTTTGTGGAAGTCTTCCTTTATTTATGAATGGTAGGTAACCACGGTGCAAGGTGAAATATCATCAATCCCCAACCAGATAGAGAAGAATGCATGGAAGAAAAATTAAAAATAAAAAATCGGGTCAAGATGGAAGGAAGCCTAAATGATCCCAACATTTTTCATCATCCCCAATTTGCCAAAAGTCAATCACAAGCATGGAAGGATGATGATACACATAAAAGAAGGTTTACAACACAAATTCCATCTTTGTATCCAAGCACCAATAGGGGTAACAAGGGTCATCCAGTCACATATAGTACAAGCACAGGGGAAGCACATCACAACACACACAAATCTAATATAAAGATCAAGAAGAGGGTCTCCCCCTAACATTGGTAAACCAATAGTTCATCAACTTCCCACTCTATATCATCATAGGGGGAAGGATGATGAGCCTATAGTGGTGTAATGTTAAGGGGAGGAGCTTCTGACCCTCCCACAACAAGGGCTAAGGAAGGACCTGTGAGTTCTTTGTCACTCAACTCTTCTGGGTCTAAGGTCAACAACTTAGCGAAGATCACTGACAAGGTTGGAAATTTATTTATTGAGTTAAACATACACATAATGGGAGTGCCATGTTTTACCTTGAAAGAAAGAGGGGTTTGTACCTAAGGTTCACCGCTAGGCTCACCGAGACATTCGAAAGCGGTGATAAAATCAAGAGAGGTTGGGACCGGTTCTATTACTAAGACAAAACAAATCAGTGCAAGGCCACCTTTCAAAGAAGGTGGGATCTCCTTATGTCTTATGTTTCTAGAAGGATGACTCTTTACCTTTTTCTTCTTCAGAGGAGGTGAACTGCCCATAGATAAAGTAAGAAAGGTAGAGGGAGAGGAGGAAAGAACCGCAACAAATACAACTGAAGTGTTAATCATATCTATAGGTTTTGAGAAAGGTGAGACATCCAAAATTGATGTTAGTAGAGGTGGCTCCACTGAAGGAGCGATGAACACCTGCACCTTACCAGACACTTGTGAGATCACAGCGAAAGCTAGAAGTGATATGAGGCTAGTTTGGATAAACACATAAAGAAAGAGGGAGGAGGATGTGGTAGGTGGTCCTAATACAGGAGCAGTCATCTCCTCTTCTTTCTTTTCTAAGGCATCTTGCTCAGCCAGAAGAGAATTTCACCGACGCTTGCGCTCGCACATAAGGCAACTTTTGTGACTCTTCGAACTAGAAGCTGCAGGTTGCGAAAGAATAGAGGGTTCCTGCTCAGCCATGGGATTTTTCTCCACAGCTATTTCCAATGGAGGGACAAAATCCTCTATGGGAGCAAGAGGAATAGACTTAGAAATGGTATGAGGAATTGATTCTAGCGCCTTGGCAGCGGGCCTCTACTCATTTGTGGGAATAGTAAGAGTTCATGGGGAAAATTCTATTTTCGATTCTTTCTTTCTGCCATATAAATAGTACCAAGGTCCAAGAGGCCCATTAGGGAGATATGATATCTTGATCTTAGGTCTACATCAATCAAGTACCATCGAGCTCAGTGGGTAAAAACTAGGCTTATTCATCTAGTACTCTTCCCAAGAAGGAGTGGATGAGGCAGCCCGAGAAGGAGCAAGCTTCTCCTTTCCCTTTCGAGAAGGGGAGGTAGTTGGCTGCTCTACTATAGGAAGGGTTAGTTTTGGCTCCCCCTTGCTTCTAGTCTTGTACTTTACGTAGGATTTGTAAAGTAGGTCTGTTCTTGGAGGAAGCGGACCAACTAGAGTGGGCCATAAGTGATCTAATGAATATCCCCATAGGACACCAAAAGCTGGTATCCAGTATCATGCACCACATCCATGACACCTTCATGGGAAAACTTAATACACTTATGTATTACAAAGGCAATCCCATTCATGGAAGCAAGCCAAGTTATACCTAGCTTCACCCTGAATAGGTCTGACTCAAGAATGACATCAAAAATTGTGTCGACATAACTAGGTCCAACCGGAATGGACAACATTATCGATCCATAGGGTTTTAGGGTGAGACCATCATGTGTATGGATGATGGACTTTGTTTTTTCATATTCTTCCCTTTGTAGGGAGTTCAAGAATAAAGTATCCTTAATGATGAAAATCACTCTGCTCGTGGGGTCGACTTACACCCCTGTCACAATGCTCCCATTGATGCGAGTAGGAATGTAGAGTGGAGAAGGTTTGTCATTTGCTGGTACATCTTGTGAAGTGAGTGTTACGGGTTTGTGTATATCTGTAATTCACTATTAGCTTTTGTCACTAATATGTTTGTATTTTGCTTACTTCCATCGAGATGGATAGTACCTTCCTCAATGCAATCCTATATCTTATGATTAAGAAACATGCAACATTCGCTATCATGTTCATTAACTCAATGGTATTGACAATAGGTGTTCACCTCATACCAGCTAGGATATGGTTCCCTATTAAAGCCCATCAGCAGGTCCTATGAAGTGAAGGCTATACCAGAACCACTACTCATAGGCTACACAGAGGGAATAGGTTGATTTAAGAAATATTCCATCATGCACACTAAATATTACTTCTATAGAGTCTCCTAGAGGTTACAGGATAAGACAATGACCCAATTTTGATTTCATTACGCAACACCTTTGGAACCTTCCAACTATGCCTACTAGGGGTCACATGTTGGGTTGTAAGGTAGAAACCTCACAACACTTAAACCTACAACACTCCTAGGATATGAGGAAAGGGACTTTCAGTATCGCAAAACAAAACCAAAATAGTTCACATCGGGTTCACCAAAAATGTAAGAGAGGGGGACCAACCACTACAAGGTCCTAGGTCACAAAAGGCCAAGAGTAGTATGGCTTCCCTAACTTACCTCAGTTTAAAGGAATTTTAGGATAGGTGAGATGAGAATGATGAGGATTGTGGGGTCCTTTGATCACTCTGCAAACCTGAGAGTTGAAAGGAGACTAGGCAAGTCAGTTTTTAGGGTCGACTCTGTGTGTCAAATAGCTCTTTATCAGATGACAGAAGCGCGGTTCTAGGATGAAAATGCACTGGCGTTCGTACGGCTAGAAAACCAGTGGAGACAAGTTCTAACCTTTGAGAAACGAAATAACAACCTAGTTTAAGAGTTTATAAAGGTGCAAAATAACACTATGAAATATGAAACATAAAGATGAATGTGATAAAGTATATATATTCTTGCAAAGGTGACAAAGATGATCTCACTCAATAACCTTTTCACCAGCTTGCTCCAAGATCTCTCCACCTACACACAAAAAATAGGGAAAATGTTGGGGGGTTTTTAGGGGTCTACCTCAGTCAAACCCCCATTTTGGTGTTTCCACCTCCATGAATAGCCAAGTTTGCAACAATATAGAAATGAAGTGATGAAGAAGGAATGCAAGAAAATTACACAGAATACTTCAAAATAGTAACGTGCTAACTCAACCAAGTAATAGAGAAGATGTGTGAGGATCTTACCACCTCTGTCCAAAGTGCTCAAGGCTAGAGGAGGAGAAAGATGAGAGGAACTCAAGCCTCTGCTATAATGGAGTCATCCTATGCTTGCTCTATTGAAATGATGGAGTGATGGATTGTTTCTATGGAGTGAAAAATGTTGCTATAATGTTTGAGAGTGAGTGAATGAAATTGTGTAGAGATTTCTAGAGATCAACCAACCATCAAATGAAGGAAATGGAAGGTGAAAATGAAGAAGATGGATGAAGAAATGACCATATTCGGGTTGGCCAGCCGAAGGGAGGCGTTAAAATTTGGCTTCTAATAGGAATTGTAACTGTATAAGCATGAATTTTCACCCCTAACACAAATTCCCTTTTACCCCCTTGCACTTTAGAAAACCTAAGGCAAAGGCTTAATTCCACTTAAGCTCACTGCTCACATCACACTTGGCAACCTGTTTGTGTGTTGATGGAGCCGTTTCTATCAAGGACGCCCGTGCGGCATGCAGACATCCCTCACAAATTCCTATGGCTAGAATTTGTAGAGACATTACACTTTCAATTGGAAGTGGAAGTTTAATGCTCCTCTTCAGCTAGTCGACCCGAATATGTCCATTTTTCATCCCTTTCTTCATAATCTTCACTCTCTCATCCATTCTCAAAAAAAATTGGATGGATTTTTGTAAGATCTTGAGTTCATCTCTTCACACTTTCTCCACTCTTTCAAGCATTCACAAGATTTGTAGTAGCATTTTACAATCCCTAACAGCATTCAACTACTTCATCACTCTGATAGTGTGAGCATAGGACAAATACCATGATAGTAGAGGCTTGAGTTCCTCTCACTTTTCTCCTCCACAAGCCTTGAGTGCTTTGGATGGAGGTGGTAAGCTCCTCTAATCTCTTATATCGCCTTTGGTTGACTTAGCACATATTGTTTGTAGTATCTTTTGTTTATGTAGCTTGTGTTTCCTTTCTTTATCTCTATTTCTATCATTGCAAACTTGGCTATTCGTGGAGGTGGAAACACCAAAACGGGGTTTGATTGAAAAGGCCCCTAAACAGCCCCAAAATTCCCCCTTTTTTTGTATGCAGATGGAGAGAGCTTGGAGCAAGGTGGGGAGAAGACTATTGTATGAAATCATCTTTGTCACCCTTGTGGTAATATAGTTCTTTTATCACATACTTATTTACATCTCGCTCTTCTTAATCTCATTATGTTGTTCAAGAAACTTCTAAACTAGGTTGTTAGTCTACCTTTTAGAGTTTAACCTCGTCTCTCTAATTTTCTAGCCATATGGATGTTAGCGTGCCAGTGAGATGCCAGTGCACCATGCTTTCATCCCAAAACTATGCTTTTGTCCTCTGACAGAGAGCTACCTGAGGCACAGATTTGACCTTAAAAAGTGACTCGTCTGGTCTCCCTTCAACTCTCAGGATTGCATAGTCATCGAAGGACACCTAGTCCTCTTCATTCTCATCCCTTCCATCCTAATATCCCTTGAAACTAAGGTAAGTTAGGGTGGCCTTTCTGCTCTTGGCCTTTCGTGACCTTGGGCCTTGCAGTGGTTGGTCCCCCTCTTACATTTTTGGTGAACCCAACATGAACCATTTTGGTTCCATTTTGCGATACTGTGAGCTCATTTCCTCATATCCTCGGAGTATTGTAGGTGTGAGTATTTTGAGGCTTTCACCTCGCAACCCAACCTGCGACCTCTAGTAGCCATAGTTGGAAGGTTCCAAAGTATTACATAATGAAACCTGAATTGGGTCACTACCTCATCTCATAAACCTTAGGAGGCTTTGTAGAAGTAATATTTTGTGTGAGTGATGTCCTCTTTCTTAAATCAATCTATTCCCTCTACACAGACTGTGATTAGTGGTACGAGCATAACCTTCACTTCATCGGACCTGTCGATGGTCTTCAATAGAGAAACATCTCCTCTTTACATTCCTACAAGGATAAATGGGAATATTGTACCAGTTATTCTCGTTGATCCAACATCCCAAGTGAGTATCATAACTAAGGAGATCATTCTAATTAACTTCCTACTTAAGGATGGGTATGATGCACCTGAGAGTACCATCCACACACATGACTAAATTTTCATACCTCCTATAGGGAGTATTGTCCTATCAGTCCTCGTCAGGCCTAAGTTTGTGAGCCTTAATTTTGACATCATCTTGGGGTCTGAACTCTTTAGGTTGAAGTTAGGCATCCCTTGGCTGGTAGCTATGAATGTGGTCCCCTTAGTTGTGACCAAGTGTCTGAAGTTTTTTCATGGAGGTTCGATACACATTGTCCATGACACTTGGTTATAGACCACTGATTGCACGCGGCAGCTATACCTTAGATTAATTTTAGCTTGCATCCCTTGGTCCTCTCCTGCCAAGGAAGGACCTCCTACACCACATGTATCAAAACTATTATAAGGGGCATGCTAGGAAAAATTTGAGATACCCTTCATCACCTTATGTTGTTTTGCATAGAGCTTGTCTGAAAGTTGATAGTGATGTCGCCAAGGCACATAGAAGAGAAGAAGAGAAGTGGTCTCGAGATCCTCCTTCTTCCTCTTTTGTTGTTCAGCTTGATGCTCCCTCTCACCCTATCATGGTACCATCTTCTCTTGTCTCACGTTTGTGAGAGAATCCCGTGGTACCAACTTGGTGAAAGGCCAAGCATGCTACATTTGAGCTCCATGTCTTACCCACGGAGCCTAGGGCCATTTGGTATGGCCCCCATGGAGAGTCTTCTCTGTCTTGGCCACCACGGCCTCCTATTGTTATTGCTCCTAAAATAGTGAATGCGAAGAGGCCCGCCATCGAGGTGTTGGAGTCGATTCCTCCCACCATGTCTAACCCTGCCCCTTCTGCTCCCATTCAGGAGTCTGTCGTTTTGCTGGAAACAGCTATGGAAGACACTCCCATGACTGAATAGAATCCTTTTTTCCATTCATAGATCTTGGCTTTCAGTTCAAAAATCTGTAGAAACCACCTTGCACGTAAGCACAAGCATGAATGAAAGGATCTCCTAGTTGAGCAAGCCTCCTTACAGAAGAAGGAGGAGAAGAAGACTGCACCTCCTACTATGACCACCTCTTTCCCTTCTTTTGTCTCTTAATCTCTCTTGGATCCCACTATGAGAACACATGTGCCTAGAAAGGTGTAGATGTTTATCGCTCCTTCGGTGGAGCCGCCCTTATTGACTTTCATCCCAGATGTCTCACCCTTCCCTAAGCCTGTGGATATGGTGAAAACTTTGGTTGTATCCATTGTGGTTCCATCCTCTTCTATCCACCTCCTCCGATGAAAAAGAAGATAGAGCAAGGTCCCTCCGGCAATGCAAGATGTGAGAAGAGCATGCCTTCTCCAAAGCTTGGCCCTACGCTGACTTGTTCTATCTTGGTAATAGAACCAGCTCTAGCCTCCCCTGAGTTCTTCACTACTCTCGAGTCTCTCGGTGAGTCCAGCGGTTAACCTTAGGTACAAACTCCACCATCTGCCAAGGTGAAACATGGCCCTCCTGATAAATATATGTTTAACTTGGCGGATGGATTTTTGACCCTATCAGCGATCTTCATGAAGTCGTTGACCTTGGACCAACAAGAGTTGAGCGATAAAGACCTTACAAGTCCCTCTTCCTTGTCCCTTATTGTGGGAGGATCGGAAGCTCCTCCCCTTAATATTAAACTATTACAGGCTTTTCACCTTCCCCTATGATGATCTAGAGTGGGAAGCTGATGACCTATTGGTTGAACAATGTTAAGGGGAGATCCTCTTCTTGGATACAGACGTGGTGTTTGTGTTGTAAACCTTCTTCTATATGTATCTCTATTCTTCCATTTTTTTTATTGACTCTCAGTAAATTGGGGATGATGCAAAGCGTCGGGAGCATTTAGGCCTCCTTCTATGTTGACCCATTTTTTTATTTTTGCCTTATCTTTCGTGCATTCTTCCTGATCTGGTTGCGGATTGATGATCTTTCGCCTCTTACCGCAATTACCTAATATATATAAATAAAGGCAGATATGACCCCATAAATTAGATCCCCTTATGCCCTTTTTGTGTGATCTATTTTCCTTTACCTTTCCCTTCATCTTTCTCTCTTCTTTGCTTAAGTTGTCCCTTTAATGTGTGACAATGCCTCTTCTACATTACTTGGTCTTTAGAAAATACATTCATTTCCAAATAAATATTTCCTTGAAGACCCTTCACACACTTCTTTGTTAGAATTGCATTCTCAACTTGAAACCCTAGCGGAACATGTTTCCTTCATCATGGGTTCATAAAGAAAGGACTTGGAAACCCTCTGAAGTGGGAATGGTCTTAGTCTTCCCCTCACATGGGTGCATCTCCTTCCTTTTGAATTCCTTGATCAAGTGAACATCTTTCAAAAGGATTCCTTGGTGATGAATTGATTTGAGAAGGAAGATGGTAGCTTTTGGACAGTATGTCCCTTGAGTGGACCCCTCCTCTTCAAATCGGGTTCCCAAGGAACCCCTTCAAAAAATTTCAATAGATTCTATGACATCTAGCTCGGGGTCAGCTTGACTAGACCAGCTTCACACCTTGACATCTAGTTCAAGGGCAACCCGACTAGACCATCCTCTCATCCTTACGTCTATCTTGGGGGAAGCCCAACTAGGCTTCACTTTGCAAGCAATGCATCCCTTGAGTGGACCCTTCTTCCTTTTGAAGGGTTCCCAAGGGAGCCCTTTGAAAGTCTTACAACTTAGTGATGTTCTATGTGACTATCAGTTCACTGGTTAGCACAATCGCTTCCTTATGTATTCTCTATGTGGGTAAAAATGTCACCCTCTTTGACTCTGCGGCATCCCCTCTACTCGGTCTCCCTCATGTGAGAGTTCTTGGGGGATACCTTCCTTCTATGCTCATGGGTCTATAAGGTGCTCTTCTCGGTCTCCCTCATGTGAGAATTCTTGGGGGATACCTTCCTTGCAGGTATGTGGGTCTGTAAGGTGATATTCTCGGTTTCCTTCATGTGAGAGTTCTTGAAGGATACCCCGTTTCAGGACTGTAAGCCTATGAGGTGCTTCATCTTCATAATTGCATGGAACTATGAAGCCCTCTCCTATACTTCTGAGTTCGCCAGACCATGCTTTGCTTCCTCATCGGTTCAGGTATACTTCTCTTACCTTGTTACTTCTTACTATTCTACTTTACTGAAGCACTCATCAATAATCGTGCTCGCTAAAGTGGGGGAAAAATGTATAAGTGTGAATTTTCACCCCTAACACAAATTCCCTTTTACCCCCTTGCACTTTAGAAAACCTAAGGTGGAGGCTTAATTCCACTTAAGCCCATTGCTCACATCACACTTGGTGACCTATTTGTGTGTCAATGGAGGAATTTTTGTTAGGGATGCCCACACGACATGCAGACGTCCGCACGACATGCTTACATCCTTGGCAGATTCCTACAGCTGGAATCTGTAGAGACGTTACACTTTCGATTGGAAGTCAAAGTGTAATGCTCCTCTTCGGTTGGTCGACCTAAAAATGGCCATTTTTCATCCCTTTCTTCATAATCTTCACTCTCTCATCCATTCTCAAAAAATTTTGGACGAAGTTTTGCAAGATCTTTAGTTCATCTCTTCACACTTTCTCAACTCTTTCAAGCATTCACAAGCTTTGTAGTGGCATTTTACACTCCGTAACAGCAATCCACTACTTCATCACTCTGATAATGTGAGCATAAGATAAACACCACAACAACAGAGGCTTGAGTTCCTCCCAAGGTTCTCCTCCACAAGCCTTGAGCGCTTTGGCCAAAGGTGGTAAGCTCCTCTAATCTCTTCTATTGCCTTTGGTTGAGTTAGAGCGTAATGTTTGTAGTGTCTTTTGTTTATGTAACTTGTGTTTGCTTTCTTTATCTTTATTTCTATCATTGCAAACTTGGTTGTTCGTGGAGGTGGAAACACCAAAATGGGGTGTGACTAAGGTAGGCCCCTAAACAGCCCCAATATTCCCCCTCTTTTTTGTATGTAGGTGGAGAGAGCTTGGAGCAAGCTAGCGAGAAGACTATTGTGTGAAATGTCTTTGTCACCCTTGTGGTAATATACTTCTTTTATCATATACGTATTTACATCTCGCTCTTCTTAATCTCATTCTATTGTTCAAGAAACTTCTAAACTAGGTTGTTAGTCTACCTTTTAGAGTTTAACCTCATCTCTCTCATTTTTTGGTCATACGGATGCCAGCGCACCTGTGAGACGCTAGTGCATCGCGCTGTCATCCTGGAACCTCATTTTTGTCCTCTGATAGAGAGCTACTTGAGACATAGAGTTGACCTTACAAAGTGACTTGTTTGGTCTCTGTTCAACTCTTAGGATTGCAGAGTGGTTGAAGGACACCTAGTCCTAATCATTCTCATCCCTTCCATCCTGATATCCCTTGAAATTGAGGTAATTTAGGGCAGCCTTTCCACTCTTGGCCTTTCGTGACCTGGGGCTTTGCATTGGTTGGTCCACCTCTCTTACAATAACATCTCTACAGACTCCAACCACAGGAATGTGCCATGGATGTAAGCATGTCGCATGGGTGTCCCTAACAGAAATGCCTCCACCAACACTCAAAATAGGTGCCAAGTGGAATGGGAACAGTGGGCTTGTGTGGAATTAAGCCTCCGAGTTTGGTTTTCTAAAGTGGAGATGTGTGAAAGGGGAATTTTCATAAGGGGTGCAAATTCACTCCTATACAAAGAGATAGCATACTTCTGTGATTTCTGTGTTGAGAAAGTGAAAAAAAACCCATCAATAGAACTAGCATTAGAAGGAGAGATAGGCTAATCTGGATTGAATTGGGTCCTTCTCCCGTTAAAGATTTCATAGAGTACTCAGGTCCACACCAGATAAGGGATAATTTCAATAGCTAAAGACCCCTACTAGGGATAGAAGAGCCAAGAAAGGGGAAGCATCAACTTCAACTCCACCCACTCGACCTCCATCCCCTCCATCTCCATCTCCTCCTTCGCTCTAGCCAACATTTTCCCCATCCTCTTCTCATATCCAAAGCATTGCCCCAGTTGTTGCCCCACCTCAACCCCAAGTTACTAAAATGGAACCATTACAACCTCTACTTCTCACAATGGCTTGGTTGGGAAATAACCCATCTCCCTTTTCCTTCAATGACTACCATAGCATGGCAAAGAATCTGAAAAGATTTTTTACTAGGTTTCATCCACGAGATCCACAAAGAATATCAAAAGAACACATCAAGATCTTCCAAATAGAATTAAAGGATATGAAGATCAAACATGAAGATGTGGCTTGTAGGCTCTTCCCTTATTCATTGGGGGATGAGGCATTCTATTGGTGCATCTACCTACCTGTAGGCTCCATCACTTCTTGGGACCTCATGAAGAACACATTTTTATAGAAATTTAAGGTTTCTATCAACCCCACAGAGCTGTATACACAATTTTTGTCTATAAGGAGGGAGGTCAATGAGCTGATCAACTCATTTAATCACATATTTCATAGAGCTTACATGAATTTTCAGCCCCCCTACGTGGTTGATAAACCTTCAACTAGGTTGGTATACTATGTTGCCTTGGATAACCTCACGTTTGCCTAGTCAAAAGGATGCACCAACCGCCTGCAAGATTGGTGGATGCATATGCAGATCCAATGAAAGCAAGTAATAACTTGGGGCAGCACATTGCAAGTCTGCTACCCTCATTGGGGCCAAGTTCCAACCCTACTCAAATCCAAGGGCTCACTCATGCTTTGGCACACCAAACTCCATTGATGAATCCAGTACCACAACTACCAATCATCCCACATTTGGGGAAGCCATTGAATCAAGCTCCATCAGTGCATGGTTACTTGCAGGCTCCTCAATAGAATACTCCTCAACAGTCAGCTTATTCTCAACCATCTAAAGTGACCTTATACCTGCAAAACTTAGAATTCCCCGCTACCCAACAGAACCAACCTTTGGCACAACCTATTTTTCTTCAAAATTTGGTGCCTCCATAGAATAATGCAAATAAAGATCGAATCGATGAGTTGATTGAATTAGTAAAGAAGTTGTCCATAAAGATGACCCATTTGAGGAACCAAAATAACCAATTAATTGCTTCTTAGAGAAGCATTCAAGCCAACCTCAATCGAGACAATCATGATTTTGGTGCGTCTTCTGAACAAAATTATGAAAGAGGTCAGAATTCATGGAAACAATTTAAGAGAAGGTTGTCCCAAAGGCAAAACAGAACATGGAATACTGAGCTAAATAATGGAGGTGTTCCCACACCTCCCGATCAACCGACGGGTGCTGATAAATCCACAATTGAAGTTTATTTGGCTGAAGTTTCCCTATCCAGATGGTGTCAAATTCATAAGACCAATAGGAATTTCAAGTTGGACTGCCCGAAATTCCAAACTACTACAGAAATATTCCAAGTGGAATTCCAAAATGTTGTTGATGGCTCACGCTGCAGGGACATTGTTCCCTAAGAGCCATATGATTCTTCAGTTTTGGTTTTTAACCAGGTTCCTTTCTCGCAAAATGACAGCAACTCGTTTGAGAAGGAAGTTGTAGATAAGGAAGAAGTGAAAGAGGTAAGTAATGAGAGCTCCTTATCTCAACTCTTTGATTTAGTAGATAATGGTCCCATAGATGAGGAAGAGCAGCGTGAGGATGAGGTCCACATGTTCCACCAAAGAGAAAACCCTTATAACTTATGAAATAGGTAGGTTGGTGGTCCCTTTACAACCTCTACCCCTCCTAACAATTTCAATACCCCACCTGATCCTAATACCAGCAATAATTTCTCCTATACCAAAGTACCTACTTAGTATTTCAATAGAAATAGGTAGCCAAATCAGACTCAATATCAACTCGCTAGTTCCTCCCAAGATAAGTTGGCTGAGGAAAAAGTCAAACAAATGGGGGAATATATAGCAGATGAACTAAAGAAAGTCAAAGTGAGCCTATCAGTCTTTGAACTGTTAAGGGTTCTTGTTGTCAGAAATGCCTTTCTTTGATCATTGAGTGGAAATTATCCCTCAAGCCCTCTCAAGGGGTACTACAAAGAGATTTTCATTTGACATGTGATCAAGGAACTTACAGGAAAGAAGCCTGATCAGCCCTCAAACCAAAAAATTAGTAAAAATCATCCATTGGACAAACCTCCAACCAAAGAGCAAAGCCAAGTGCAAACAAAAGATAAATACAGTGACAAGGACAAGGCTCAAGTGGCCTAAGCAGATGTTTCCATGGGGTTGTTCCAAGGGAAGTTAGAAACCCCTCCTTTCCTAATGGCAATTTGAATATTTGGAAAAAATCTACATAACTACTTTCTAGATTCAGGAGCACCGGAAAATGTCATGCCATTCGTAGTATGCCAGGCACTAGTGATCACCCCAACACCCTCTAGGTGGAAGGTAACTCAGTTAGATAAGACCAAGGTGAGCATAGTTGGGGAGATGAATAGGATCCCTATGAAAATTGCAATTGATCTGACGGTGCAATATCCCTGACACCTATGGCATAATATTAGGAAGAGATTTCACTTGAGCTTTGAATGACTATAATGCAATTGATTATTCACATTTGTGGATGCCTGGGAAAGTGCTGCCTAATCAAATTCACTTTGAGCGTGAGCCCCAGATGAAGTTTATGATCACTGAGTACAACAATACCAATGAGGTGTTGTTTGCATAATCATAATTGGGCAATTATTTTCCCGTTACCTATCAAGATGAAGAGGAAGGGGAAAAAGAGGTCCTTGTGCTATGTAATATCCCCGCTAATTTGGTCTGTCTTCCTAACTGCACTAAAGTCTTGATTGAGTTTGAAGATGAAGAATCTCAGGAAGATGGAAATCTTGGGTTGCTCAATGGCTTCCAATAATTCATGCAAAAGTATGCACAAGACCAGCTCAGTTTAGGAGCTAGGATGGATTTCAAAGAGTTATTGTTGCCTAGCTAGTGCATGGTGCACAATGCAAATCATTCTAAATTTGAATTTTTCTTGTGTCAAATAGTAGTGGAACACATCAAAAGGAAAATTACTCCAAAGGAGGGTATGGAAATATAGTCATATCAGAACCAACTTGAGTGTAAGCAACCACCTAGGGGTACAAAAATAGAGGTACAATCGAGAGAAGATGTTTGCTCCATCAGTTTCAAGGGAAAGAGTCCTTCCAAGTTCTGGATGTTGTTCTTTGATGGGTCCAAGTCCAAGCAAGGAGTGGGAGCAAGCTTTGAGCTCATTATTCCTATGGGTAAGATGTATATCACTACTCATAGATTACAATTATATTGCACTAATAATATAGCAACATATGAAGCACTAATTCATGACTTACTCTTAGCACTGACAAAGAAATTCAAAATGTTGCAAGTATTTGGTGATTCTGAATTGGTCGTCAAACAAGTTAGGAAATTATACTCATGCCATGATAAGAGGTTAGCAAACTATAGGCACAGAGTATGGGGTCTCATATAAGGCTTATATGTATTCAATATTCAATTGATCCCTTGTAGAAAGAACCAATGCCTTGGCCCAAGCATCCAACAACCCTTCAACCCTTATCCTTAACTGGATTAAATAAATTCACTATAGAACTCAATTGTACCCTGTCAATTCCCGATAATGTCACTCATTTTCAAGTGTTCAATGACAACAAGAAATTCCTTGACTTCATCACCAATTTAGACATATTTCCTTCCCAAATCATAGATGAAGCAGAGCCAAAGGAAACAAAGATTGATATCTAAGGGGTAACCAATTTAAAGACCAACAATATACTAATGGGTATGATCTAGTTGGAAAGGATATTTCATTTCTATCACATCAAGGACTGAGATCAAAAAACTAAGGAGTCAATAGATAATCAGTGTGATGCACACAACATGGGTACTATAGAGGAGGTTAAAAAAAAATTCAATGGCAAAGTGTGCACCCTAGAGGAAAGGAGAGGGATTGTTGATTCTTTACAAACTTATCATGATGTGATTTTTTGGGGGTATGAAGACCTCAAAATATATGACACGTCGATCATCACTCATACTATTCCCCTCAAGCCAAATGTGAGGCCCTTCTGGCAACATCAGTGTCCGATTAATGTGTTTCTAGAGACCATTATCTTCAAGGAAGTGCAAAAAATGTTGTCCACCCACATCATTTTTCCCATCAGGCACTCCACTTGGGTGGCTAATTTAGTTCCAGTTAGAAAGAAGAATGGAGAAATTAGATTGTGAGTAGATTTTAGGAACCTGAACAGATCTTCTAAGAAGGAAAACTATATGGTTCTCTCACTAGATGAAGTACTACAAATAGTAAATGGTTCAAAGATGATTTCATTTTTGGATGGCTACTCAGGATATAACCAGGTGATGGTGCAATATGAAGATAGACACAAAACAACATTCACCACAAAATGGGGAAATTTTACATGCAGAAGTATTTCATTTGGTTTGATCAACGTAGGGGCCAAATTCTATTGTGCCATGGACATAGCTTTCAAGGACATCATTGGAAAATACATCATCATATATATGGATGACCTTACTATATTTTCAAAGAAAAGAGGAGATCACATCTCTAACTTATGCAAAGTTTTCCAAAAATGTAGAGAATTTGACATCTTGTTGAACCTGAAGAAATGCATATTTGGAGTCACAAAAGGAAAATTACTAGGACACGTGATTTTAGAAAATGGAATATCCATATATCTAGAGTGCATACAGGTCATATTAAAAATTCAACCTCCAAGTAGCAAAAAGGAAATGAAGTATTTTTTTAGAAATATCAATTTCATCAGGAAGTTCATCACGGTCTTCGCATAAATGGTCAAGCCACTGAATGCTATGCTTAAATAGGTGCTAAAGTAGAGTGGACATCAGAATCCAAGCAATCTTTTGAGTAAATTAAGAGGGATATTGTAGATGCTCTAGTGTTGGTCAGTTGAGACTATTTTAATCCTTTCTACATCTATTCTTTTGCTTCAAACCACTCATGCGCCAGTATGTTGACACAAAAGGGTGATGAAGGAAATGAGCACCCTATTGCTTTCATGAGTGATGCACTGAAGGATGATGAACTTTGTTATCATAATGTTGAAAAACAAGAATATGATTTGGTATGTAGAGTTAAGAAATTCAAACACTACATCCTAAGGAACAAAGTGTTTGCCACTGTTCCAGACCCAGCTGTTAAGACCCTACAGATGCAAAATGAACCAAGAGAAAGATAAGTGAAATGGATCACATTCTTGCAAGAGTATGATATGGAGATTTAACCTATGAAACTAGTCCAAGGAAAAGCTCTTACATGCATGATAGGGTAAATAGGACTAGAGCTTACAATTCAGTAATACCACCTGGAGGATGTTTCCTCAAATGAATGGTATGATAACATAGTGTATTATCTACTGAACAACAAATTTCCATCACAGCTAAAAGGAGTACAAAAATGTTCTTTAAGATTGAAAAGAAAAAGCAACATGTTGTGAGGAGCTATATTGTACAAGAAGAACCATGAAGGAGTTTATCTTAGATGCTTGGGAAAAGCAGAAGTAGCACAAGTGTTGAAAGAGTTTCATGATAAGTTCAGAATTGGCCATGGATCTAGTCCTTCAATATCCACCAAATTCTATGAGCTAGGTACTACTAGCCAACATTGTTTAAAGATGCATACAATCATGTCTAATCTCATCATATCTTCTAGACCGCTGCCCCCAAGGAGAGGTACGTTGTTGTTCCACTACAACCAATTGCTAACATAAGACCCTTCGCCCAATGGGGACTTGACTTCATTGGTTTGGTAAGTCCACTATCCTCTGTAGGCCACGGGTACATTCTAACCACTTTTAATTATTACACTAGGTAAACAGAGGCAATCAATTGTAGGAAATGTACAACTAAACTAGTTACTAATTTTTTGGAAGGTTTCATTATAAATAATTTTGTTTGTCCATTTTCCCTAGTTTGTGATAATGGTCCTTTGTTTTCTTCCCTTAAGTTTGCAAGTTGGGAATTTGATTATGGGACTTCTCTTAATTTTTCATCCAATTACTATCCCCAAGGGAACGGTCTAGTTGAATCCATAAACAAGAACTTACTGACTATCATACATAATTTGCTTGATAAGAACCCAAAAGACTGGCATACCTAGTTGTGTTTTTCCCTATGGGATAATTGCACCCGACACAAAGCTGCTTTAGGAAATTCCTCATTCTGCCTTGTTTATGGTTTGGAACCCATCTTCCCAGTACACCTCAAGATCCCTACACTTCAATTCATTAACACCTATTATGAGGAAGGAGAACACAATGAAGTTCGCTTAACTAAGCTACTCCACTTAGAGGACGTCTATAATACAGCAATAGAAAAAATTTCCAAGCACCAAGGTATCGTCAAAAGATGGCTTGATCATAGAGCTAGAGTTAAGGCCTTTAGAATTGCTGACTTAATCTTATACTAAGATAAGGCCCAGGAAAAGAAAGGGGGACATGAAAAATTCAACAAGCTCTAGCTTGGTCCCTTTCAAATTTCTAAGATCTTAGGAGATAATGCTTTTCACCTTAAGACACTCACTGGAGAGGATGTATTGTTCTCGGTTAATGAGAAGTACCTCAAGCATTATTTCCTTTCTTGAGCTATCCAAGCTCACCCCTTTTTATATAGTTGTATATAGTTAGAGTAGGTCTACTACTTTTTATTTTTCTTTTGTTCCACTTTCGCTTGCTTTCCCGACCGTTGCTTTACTGAGGGTGTAATCTGATCTTGATGTGGTGGTTGTGCATGGACTTGTCAAAGGGCCTACTTTGCTACACACTCCTTGTGTTCCTCAAATAAGACTTAATGGGTTACCGTGAGTCTCTATTTGCTTCCATGAAATTGGTTTCCTCACTTGAACTTTGGCTCAACCCAAGATGGAACCCTTGTTTGAATCCTTTCACGTTTATTTTGGATCGCACATAAAACACTTTTTAAATACTCTTGATGAGCTATATGATATTCATCATGAGGCTTCAGCAAGTGAAAAATCTTAAGTCTGTTCCAGTGACCACTGTGATCTCTAAATCCACTATATGCTTCATTGCTTATGCAGTTGAGTAAAAGAGTGTCAAAAAGAAATATTAAAGGAAATTATGAAAAGAAAAATATTGAAAAAAGGAAACTATGTGGGTGTGTGAGTAACTCTATTAGGGCTATGGACACCCGGCTAGCAATAGAGCAATTTTTTTAGGGATTGTAGTGACAACTCTGTCGAGGCTATGGGCACCTAACTAGCAGAAGAGCGATGTCCAGGTTACTTTCAGGGTTAGATTATCTACATAGCTTGCCTTGGATAATTGACCATTTTCCTCTATAGTTTCTCAGGGAGAGGAATGAACTCACTGCACACACTCCTGAGATATTTTGTGATTTGATTCACCTAAGGATTATGTCCTCCTTTAAGTCTTTAGTTTGTTTGAGGAAACTTGCTTCTAGTGTGTGAGACCAAATATTCTAGGTTCCGAATGAATCCTTACCCTTAGAACGCTCGGGAGTGTTCTCCCAATGGAATTTCAATTTATTGTTCCTATAACACACACGCCCTGTTCGGACCAAGGACCCTCTCTTTTTTTTTCTCTTTCATTGGGTCATTTTTTCTCTCACCTCATTTTGTATTCCCCTGTTTTTGAGCTTTAATTGGTCATATGCATTAATTTCATCAAATCCCCCTTAACCAAAATCACCTATCCATAATTCACTAAGTTTTGGTCCTTTGCAGAGTTTAGCTTGCAAGTCTCCATCCCCTATTTGTCTCTACATCCATCAAGCTAGGCAAACCAGTAACTACAGGTATCATTATGTGGACCGCTACTTTCATTTCACCACTAAGTAGCGGCCAACCCTTAGCATCCACCCACATGGCAGGCCATGCATTAGTCTTTCATGCCAAAGTCTCAATCAAATGGCCATGTTGACATAGGTTTCCACACCCTACCTACCTAGGGCCTATCGTACCTGTAATTAATAGGGGGCATTAATAGAAAAATTGTCTATAAATAGACATTGCCTTGGTTGTCATTTTCACCCTACATTTCAAATTTGAAAGGAGGATAAGACCGCCTACATGCGTGAAGGAATCTTTGGGTGCCCAAGCTACAAACACACCCACCAGCTATGAGGTAGGCATCCATTTAACACCTTGACTATTGTTTTCTAACAAATTACCTAGGGTTTGGGATAAAGAGATTTTCTTCAATGATGAATCATTGAAATCAGACCCTACTTTATTTAAACAATGCTAAAAAGGCCTCCACCACCGCCGATTATACCCTTGAGTTTTGTCAAAATAGTATAAAACCCTTAGGGCAAATTAAATTCTTGTGTTTACATTCGCACGAAACTTTGTTTCATTATCATCGTTCTTCAATGATGAAGGCCTTATTGTGGCCTACCATGATAACCTTGTCATCCTTGCTTTTATTGATGCTCAAAAATGTTAAAGTGAAAATGATTAAGTTTTGGCATGGTGCGAGAATCCCCATGCAGGAATTTTCCTATGGGTTTCTCCCACTTCATTGTTGTCTCATTGCAGCAAGGCCTTCATATCTTTCCACTAAGCAGGTAACGCGGTCACTATAGCCTAAACAAAAAGTGCTTACAAGATTCCAAGTTAAAATTGGTCCTATGGGTCCATCTTTATGGGCGTTCATTTGTGGGATGTCATCACCTCAGTTTCATTCCATAACAACAAGGTGCCCATGCCCTTTCGCTACACATGTTTTGTGGGTAGGGCTCCCTCTCAAAAAAAACTTCAAATATTGACCAATGAAAGTCTCAGAATAAGTGACCCCTGCAGGTCCGCCTATGTGGACTTCTGCTTGCAGGTGGCCATTATTTTACCATCGTACCCTAACAGTGAAGCTATTTCATCCTCCCCCCATGCAGACCCCAAGGACGCCAATGTCATGTTGGAAAAAAAAGGATAGACAACTGAGAGGGTGGTGAATCAGTTGTTACCAAAATAAAACTTATTCAACATTAATCAACCTTTAATCTAAGATTTGATAATTAACACTACAAGCATAAATCAATAACAGATCAGAGACACATGAACACCAAGATTTTATATGTGGAAACCCCTGTTAGGGGAAAAACCACGGTGGTTGTTAGTCCACAAGATTATACCTTGTTAAAAGTATAATGAAGAATGAATAAAGAATGCACTTGCATTTAGGCGCACTGCCTAGAGCTCACTACTCAAAGGGAAGGCTTACTATACTACATAATATAATCAGATTAAATCCATCTAATGAACATGAACTAATAAATTAGCTTCTTCACAAGCCTGATTACAATTCCAATTAGGCACAAATACACTTTGCTCAACCTTCTTCACACTCTGCTTTGCATTCAGATGATTTGATCTTTATTCACACATACACCGAACATATTTTGAGCACACACACACTTACAATGAAGAGACAATCTCTCTTATATATATGCTACATGGATTTACATCAACAACTCTTTCAGCCACAGAATAAATGAATTACAACTTGCCAGCCTCAATACATGAACAATTCTTAATGTGCACCAACCTAAGTCAGTCACAACATAGAAAAGACCTAAATCAACATCCTCGAGCATGATAAACAATAAATTATTAATCCATAAGGATCCACAACATGCTATCATCATCATGTTCGCCAAGAACATGAAAAACTTGAACACACAAGGAAAATTCTTCAATCACGAACACACTGATCAATGCAGACGTACTGAACTGATAAAGCATGATCTAGAAACATTACTAAACATCTCAAAAACATATGCAACAACCAAATTCACAATAATTGCAATCTCATCTTCTAGAAACACTTGCTATAGTAACTAAATAACTATAGGAACACAAATCTTCATAACTTTCTCAATTCTTGATGCATACAATGAAAAATTTGGACAACATACTATATAGGCTCGACAAAAATCCCTTTAGTGCACACCACCTAATCATCTACGAGCACAACTTTCCATCATTCTAACCTTCTCAGCTTCACTGGCTTCCTGCAATATATTTATTACAATTTTCTCAATCTCCTCGACATATATAGCCTTCAAAATCACCAATGCTAATAGTGTTGACATCAATGACAACCACATATCAGCAATACAACTTTAGCATCTAAAAATCTCCCCCTTTGGCATTGATGGCAACACATCATGTGAAAATACCATCAACCCAACTAGCTCTTCTTCAACAATCTCCCCCTTAGATTGTGCACTCTTTTCCTATTTCCTTATTCCACTTTACTCTTCTCCCATTATTTTCACATTGCTCCTCTCCCCCTTTGACATCAATGGAAAAGGTACACATGCTCTAAACCACATATCTAAATCATTTGACTACTCCCCCTGAGTAGCAGCCACCACAACATCAATCTGAAACAAGATCTGACTGTGAGTCCACGGTTTGATGCAAAGACTTGCATCTTAGTTCAGATTAGGAGGGAAAACTACCCCTAACTTGCCTCTAAGGTACTCAAAAGTATCCTTAGGAAATGGTTTAGTGAAAATATCTGCAATTTATTCCTTTGTAGGCACATACTCCAATCTGACCTCTTTCTCACTCACTTTGTCTCTCAAAAATTGATACTTAATAGATATATGCTTTGTTTTAGAGTGTAGCACTAGATTCTTAGAAATGTTTATGCCACTTGAGTTGTCACAGAATATAGAAATACGCTCATCATATTTAATTATAATATCTCTCAACATCTGCTTCATCCAAAACAATTGGGTACAGTTATTTACAGCAGCAATATATTCTACCTCAATAGTAGATAAGGAAATGGAATTATGCTTTTTACTTAGCCAAGACACTAGCTTCTTCCCTAAGAAGAACGCACCGCCACTTGTAATTTTCCTATCATTAACATCACCTACCCAATCTACATCTGTAAAGGCATTCAGAGTAAGATCATCATCCTTTGGATACCATAACCCAAAGTCAATTATCCCTTTCAAGTATCTGAATATTCTCTTTATTGTAGTCACATGTGATTCTTTTGGATCTTCTTGATATCTAGCAACCATGCACACAACATTCATAATATCTAGTCTTGTCTAAGTTAAGTATAGAAATCCACCAATCATTGACCTATATCTTGTTTGATTAGCCTTAGGAGAATCATCATTCTGTGTTAGCTTACATCCAGTTACCATGGGTGTACCAACTAGCTTTGCGTCTTCCATACCAAAAAATTTCAGTAGCTCTTTCACATACTTGGACTAAGATATAAAAATTTCATCATCTAACTGAGTAATTTGCAATCCTAAAAATAATTTCAGCTCTCCTATCATTGATATCTCAAATTCAATTTTCATTTCATCAGCAAATTTCGTGCATAATTCATCATCACCTTCAAAAATAATGTCATCAAAATATACTTCAATGATCAACTATTTATCCTGATCTAGCTTGAAATACAATTTTTTGTCAGCAGTACCTTTATTGAATCCAAGCTTTAGCTCCAATCTAGCATACCAAGATCTAGGGGCTTGTTTGAGTCCATATAATTCTTTCTTCAACCAACACACCATTTCCTTTTCATCAGTCAATTGAAATCCATCTCGTTGCTCAACATAAACTTCTTCTTCTAGTTCACCATTCAGAAATGTTGACTTCACATCCATTTGATAGACTTTATAATTCCTGAATGTAGCATTAGCAAGAAATAACCTTATAGCTTCAATTCTAGCAATAGGGGAAAAGGTTTCTTCAAAATCAATACCTTCCATCTATGAGTATCCTTTACATACCAGTCTTGCTTTGTTCCTGATCAATTCACCTTGTTCATTTAGCTTATTCTGAAAGACCCATTTATTTCCAATCACATTTTGTCTTGAAGTCTAGGAACAAGAATCCATGTTTCATTATTTTCTATCTGCATCAGTTCTTCCTTCATTGCTTCCATCCAATGTTCATCTTTACATGCTTCACTGATATTTCTAGGTTTAGTCTTTGATATCAAACAATATTCTTCTACAATTCTTCTAGTTTGTACACCTTTGTTCTTGTCTCGTATGATCTAAATTTCAGAATGACTTCTCTTTACATATTTTGGAGTTTTGAGTTCTTCTATTTTTCTTTCTGCATTTCCATTGTCTTCTTCTTCTTGATTTTCTTGATTCATCGGAACAATTTGAACTTGATTTTGTGTTTGTGCATCCTTTCCACTTTTTGTATTATCTTTTTGGTCATTTGAATCATATCCGCAATACCTAGATGATTTTTCAATATCCTCATCTACTCTAACATTTGCACTTTCAACCATCTTCTTCAATCTTTTATTATAGCACCGATAGGCTTTGCTCTTAGTAGAGTAACCCCAAAATATTCCTTCATCACTTCTAGCTTCAAACTTGCCAATATCTTCATCTCTTTTGATATAATATCTACTTCCAAAGATTTTGAAATAATTAACAGTAGGCTTATAACCAAACCATAGCTCAAAAGGAGTCTTACCAGAATTTCCATTTACATTCACTCGGTTGATGGTGTATACTCCAGTGCTTACAACTTCTCTCCAGTAGGAATAAGGAACATTTCCTTCCAACATCATAGTTCTGGCAGCATCTAAAATTGTTTTGCTCTTTCTCTCAACAACTTCATTTTGTTGTGGGGTTCGGGGAGCAGATAACTGTCTTTTTATTCCATGCTCTTCACAAAATGAATTGAACTCCAAGGAATTGAATTCACCACCTCTATCTGATCTCAAACATTTGATCTTCAAACTTGTCTCAGTTTCTACCATAGCCTTAAATCTTTTGAATTTCTCTAATGCCTCATGTTTTTCTCTTAAGAAAGCAACCCAAACCATTCTAGAATAATCATCAATAAGCAACATAAGGTACCTTTCTCCTTGTAGACTTTTGATTCTGGATGGACCACATAAATCAGTATGTACCAAATCCAATACTCATTTGAATGATACTATTTTCTCTGAAATTAAATTCTTGTTTGTTTTCCCATCTGACATTCCTTGCATATAATGTTTGTAGGATTTACTAACTTAGGTAGATATCTGACTACTTGTGTGGAGCTTATTTTGACAATGTTATCAAAGTTCACATGACACAACCTTCTATGCCACAACAAACTTACATCAACTTGAGCAATCAAACAACTTTCACTAGTAGCATTTAAGTGAAAAATATTACCTCTTGTCTTTGTTCCTGAAGCAAACACATTTCTTGAGCTGCCCAAAATCCCGCACTTACCATCCTTGAACTGAATATTGTAACCTTTGTCAACCATCTATCCAACACTCAATAGATTGTGTTTCAAACCTTCAACATATAGAACATCATCAGTATTGCATTTGCATCCAAGAGAAATAGTGCCTCTTCCACAAATCACACCAGCATTGTTATCTCCAAATCTCACAACACCACCATCATATTTTTCCAAACTTAGAAATTTTCTTTTGTCACAAGTCATATGATGTGAGCATCCATTGTCAATCACCCACTCATCTTTCTCATCAATCTTGGTTGCAAGAGATTTATCAATATTCTGACTACTAGTTGATTAAGTGGACACCGGAATATTTTCCTTGATAGAAATGAATACCCATTCATCTTCATTTCCAATTTCTTTATCAGATTCATCATTAGTTACAACTTATTTAGCATAATAACATTTCTTTTGAAATCTAGTCTTCTTAGGTTTGTACTTAGAAACTCTTTTAGGACATCTTGATGCAAAAAGACCTATCTTACTGCAAGAGAAACATTTAATATGTAGCTTTCCTTTGTACTTACCTTGTCCTCTGGATTCTCTTTTCACAATCAGTGCTTCCAATTCTTCTAGCTCTCTTTCTTCATCTTCAATCAATTTCATTTCTTCTTCATACTTGAATGTCTTCTTGGAACTCTCTCCTAGATTATATCTCTATTGGATTTTTCTGGATACAATAGCTTTGAATGTAGACTTTGTCTTAGGTGAAGATTCACCAAATCCACTCAACTCAAAGGTAGCTAATTTTCCAATCAAAATGTCTCTTGTCACATTTTTTACTGTCCTAAGCTCGTCGATAGCATGAGGTTTTGTTTTGTAAGAAGTAGGCACAAATCTAAGTATCTTAGCCACAATCTCTTCTCATCTAATGTTCCATCGACACATCTAATGTCCATCACTAATTTATTTACCTTTTTTTAGAAAGAAAATATGTTTTCATCTTCACTCATCTTCATGTTCTCCCACTTGCCTTTCAGACTTTGCAACTTAGCACTTTTCACTAGTGCATCTCCTTCATACAATGTTTCCAACTTTTCCAGGTCTCATGTGCAGTCTTCAATCCTCTTACATTTTTCATCTTCGAATCTATCAAAGAACTCAACAATGCTTCTATAGCCCTGGTATTAACTTTAGGTTGCTTGATCTCATCTTCAGAGGAAGGACCATTTTGAGGAATTGTATATGCATTATGTGTAGTCTTCTAGAAAGGCTCACCAATGCACTTCAAATGACACTCCATTTTGACTTTCCACAGAGAGTAGTTTGTACCATCGAATCTAGGACTATCCTTCTTGTATAATGTCATCTCGGACCACCTCAAGTTGTTAAATTTCTTTAGAGGAACCTGCTCTAATACCAATTTTTGGCAAAACAAGGATAGACAACTGAGAGGGGGGTGAATCAGTTGTTACCAAAATCAAACTTATTCAGCATTAATCAACCTTTAATCTCACATCTGATAATTAAGAGTGCAAGCATAAATCAATAACACATTAGAGACACATGAACACCAAGATTTTATACGTGGAAACCTGTTAGGGGAAAAACCACGGTGGATGTTAGTCTACTTGATTATACCCTGTTAAAAGTATAATGAAGAATGAATAAAGCATGCCTTGCATTTAGACCCACTACCTAGAGCTCACTCCTCAAAGGGAAGGCTCACTGCCTTACATAAGACAATCAGATTAAATCCATCTAATGAACATGAATTGAGAAATTAGCTTCTTCACAAGCCTGATTACAGTTTCGATTAGGCACAAATACACTTCGCTCAACCTTCTTCACACTCTGCTCTACATTTAGATGATCTGATCTTTATTCGCACATACACTGAGAATATTTTGAGCACACACACACACTTACAATGAAGATACAATTGCTCTTATATATCCGCTACACGAATTTACATCAACAACTCTATCGGCCACAAAATAAATGAATTACAACTTGTCAACCTCAATACATGAACAATTCTTAATGCACACCAACCTAAGTCAGTCACAACATAGAAAATACCTAAATAAACATCCTCGAGCATGCTAAACAATAAATTATTAATTCATAAGGGTCTGCAACATGCTATCACCATCATGTCGGACAAGAACATGAAAACTTGAACACACAAGGAAAATTCTTCAATCAAGAACACGTCGATCAATGTGGACATACTGAACTGATAAAGCATGATCTAGAAACATTACTGAACATCTCAGAAGCATACACAACAACCAAATTCACCAAAATTGCAATCTCATCTTCTAGAAACACTTGCTATAGTAATTGAATAATTGTAGGAACACAGATCTTCATAAATTTCTCAATTGTTGATGTGTACCATTGAAACTTTTGGACAACACACTAGATATGCTCAACAACAAACCCTTTAGTGTGCACCACCTGATCATCTACGATCACAACTTTCCATCATTCTAACCTTCTCAGCTTCACTGGTTGTCTGCAATATATTTATTACAATTTTCTCAATCTCCTCGACATATACAGCCTTCAGAATCACCAATGCTAATAGTGTTGACATCAATGACACCCACATATCAGCAATACAACTTCGACATCTAACATGTCATTCATATAAAATGCATAAGTGGCAAATCAACTTCTAGGAAAATCTCTTTGGCGGGTCCTCCCATGCGAGCTGCCACGATAGGAACTCCACCCATGTAAATTTGTTCCTTAACGACGAATGCTTAATGAACCTCTATTGGCCAGCCCCCACACCACTCGACTTCATAGTCTATAAGCTCGAACATAGAAAATTAAAACAAACTTAGATGAGAAAGCAACCATGCGAATTTTGTGATGTTAAATTTCATCCACTTTTCGCTGCTATTTTAACGACAAAGCATTAACGTCTTTCCCACCAACTACGCCCACACTCCTTTTGCACCCACATAAGCCAAAAAAGACCAATTTAATGAAGGAAAGCAACTGAGGTACCCCATCACATATTTTCACAAGTTCCCAGCCAATTCACAACGAATTTTCCCATCAAATGTGTCATGCAAAAAATCTCCTATAGGCAGCTGTCTATGGGATTTTGTGGCACCAATGTCATTCCTTAGTTCGACTTTCTTCATAATAGCTTTTGCAAATGGGAAACCCATAGTGTCAAGCCCACATCTTTGTAAATTTCCCAAATGAGCTTCAAATGATAAACTAGGATGGATATCATGGTCTTTTGAAGTTATATGATTACATCTAACACTAAATTTGTAGGATTTTATTGACATTTGTTGCCTTCATAAGTAAAAGAGCTTACTACATCTTTTGGGTGTAGGATTTATTGAATTTGTTGAGGGATCATCAGGGAATCCCATGGGAATATTTGACAAAGTAAAGAATCTCGCAAGAATCCTAAGGGGAAAAGAAGAGAAAGAGCAGATAAAGTACCAATTTCACGGGGTGGAGTGCACATCTAAGCTCACATCTAACTAGGAGACGACCTTTGACACCAATCTTGGGCATGTGAACATTGATGAATTCAAATAGATGGTGATGGTCAACCTCACCATAGAGGATGCTCAGAAGATTAAGGAATGTGGCCTTGCAAAGGTAGCCAACTTCTCTCTTGCAGTGGTTTCTCCAGAGTTAGTGATGTCTTGCAGAGAGTGTTACCACTCTCATAATAAGAAGATAATTTCCAAAGACAGGAGGGTATTAGAAGACTTATCTACTAAATCTATTGGCAAGACATTTGGAATTCTGACCTTTGAAAAGATGGAGGAGGTAGAAAAGGAGTTCACTCAAAAGGTATGACAATAGAATCCCCTTGGATGTAAAAACGATCAATCAATCATGGCTGAAGGATAAAAGAGGTAGTGTAAACAAGGTGCCCCAAAATTTGTATAGAAGTGATTTCTTCGAAGAGTATCATGATCTGTTCACAATCCTGAGCAAAGTGATGGGCCTACCTACTACCAAATTCTTAGAAGAATGGATGTTTTAATTTGTGGAGGAGATCCTCTAAGGCATCGCTAAATTCCACTAGGCCAAAATGATAAGAAACAATTATCATGATCAGTTGATGGTATTAAAGAAGACCTCCCAATTTTACATGACATTACATTTGGTCTACCTTCTAGCAATCAAGTTCTCATATAAAGGGTTATTCTCTATAGGAACATTGGGGACCAAGAAAGGAGAAATCAAACTATACGACTACTATCCTCAATTGCAGTACAAAAATTTCAAGAGGGAATACACAAGAGTAAATGATGCCTTCATTGGGCATATAATTAGAATTTTGGGGGGAGACCTTGAAAGAAGAGTGACACACAATGCTAAGGAAACAATCAAGGGTTTTAAATATCTATTTATCCAGTTCCCAAATTTTACCTACATCCATGAAGAGGGGTTCTCAGGAAGACCCTACATATTTTTGTGCTACCCCAATGACCAGATCATTTTGTTGGAGCTCACTCAGCAACTACAGATTTCCCATACATTTCTAAGTGATAAACACCGAGTGGGGGTCCCATATTCCCTCACATTTGGATAGGGAATGTACTATTGCCCTATTTCCCAATGCACTGAGCAGTCAAAGAATGAATTGGCAGAGTGCCATTTGGACTTGCATAGAGATAGGGGAAGAGTGGATCCTCATGGTAAGCTAAGTAAATAAGTTGCAAGACAACATGCCCACCGACCTCATGTTGAATACTTTAGGGAAAACTATGAGGTTGAAAAGGAGGTCTAGATGCGGCACTATATGAGAACGATTGCCCAGTTCATAAAGTCTATTGATTTATTTCCTGTGCCTGATCAAATTGTTGAAGATGACAACATTCTGGATGAAAGATATATTTCCCTAGCTGATATGCCCCTACCATCTATTGATTGGGCTAAAGAAGAGGTCACTAACCTAGACATTCTCACTTTCCCCATTGAACATAGAACTAGGCAATGGGTGGATGGAAAAATAGAACAACTATAAAAACAAGGTACAGAGCTCACGTATGGAGAGCTCAAAGATGACATTGAAAGAAAAATGGATAGTGGTGCAGCTACTGGTTCATTAGGCAAAGCTCCCAAATCCCTGCTTGTCACTAGGTCCAAGAAGAGGAAATATGCACCTGAACGCAAGCCCAAATAAAAGGTGTACTCCAGAAAGATAACAAAGGGCCAGTCATCCAAAAGGGTGAAAAGAACGAGAAATTTTGTTCTCAAAATGCTGACCATTCAGGAAGTGGAACACCAATATGAAGAAGAGGAAGAAACTAAGCAACCTTGCTCACCACCCACCACTTCCACTCCTGCTACCACTGTTATCATCACCACTCCTCCATCTTCTACTCCTAAATATTTTCATGTCTCATCTCTACCCACTATGGATATATCAATCCACCTCACCTCTGCCTCACCGACTACTCTCGTGATGGTATTGGACTCTTCCTCTTTTCCACTCTGCCACCATCCATGCCATCAACATTTATGACACCACCCACTTTGTTGCAAGATTTTGTAGCATATATGTAGAATGTGCCTATTGAGCTATCTAGGGTGATTCTTGATCCCAAAGTCCAGGCACTAATGTCTTAGCTTGCTACCACTCTACCTCTTCCCCCACCACCTATCAAGCCACCAAAAAATGGAGGCCACAATGTATATTTACGAGGAGATGGAGAGGCTCAGTGCAAAGCAACATAAATAAGCATAAATATTAACAAGGTGGATTTTGATGAAGAAGGGTCACAAAGGTCTAGAGAGGAGGGCGACGATAAAATTGATGAATATTATGAAGTTGAGACCTTTGATCAAGAGGAGGATAAAGAAGTAGGCCCCAAGGAGCATCGCTTTGAAGAAGGTAAAATGGACACGAATGTCGATATTGAAATAGTTGAGGAACCTTCACAAATTGGTTGAGATGAGGGCCTAATACAAGAAGAAATGCCTCTAAAAATGGAGTAAGGGAAATATAAAATGGAAGAAGAGAATGAACAAGAGAAGAGCACTAAGCCCAAGAATTTTTTTGAAATTGAACATGAAGAAGGTAAAAGGACAATGTCATGAGAGGAGAACACTATTGAAGAAGATGTAGCTTCCACTAAGACTAATACAAGAAATACTACACAAGAAAAGGAGCCAGATGAGGAGGAAAAGAATGATAAAGAGGCTCTTAGTCATGAAGAAGAACCTTAGAAATAACAAGAAGAGGAAGTTGATCATGAATTACCAAAACCACAAATAGAGGTCCCCACATGGCTAGAGCAGCAACTAAAGAAGAAGGCTCATATGGTTTCTAACCCTAAGCCCCAGTTAGAGGCCATTTTGGCTAGAGCTCAAACAAGGACCCATAAGGAGAAGAATCCAAAAGTCAAATCCCATATCATGGTTAACGCTTTTGGGTCCCAGACACTATAGATAGCCACTTCAGTAGCCGATAAAGATGTGAACACCATCCAGGGCCAAGACTACCATATATCCACTATTAATCTGGGCCTAGTGATTTGTGAGAAAAAGATGAATGACCTTCAAGGGTTAGTGTCCATTATTACACAACAAATGAATAAATATTAGTCCACTAAGGAATATTTGAAGACACGGGTAGAAGATCTCACTACTTACATCCAACAATGGACTTCCATAGAAGAAGAGGCTCCAATTGAATCTAGCAATCTCCTTTCTCTCAAAGGAGGAGATAAATAAGATGGAAAAAATGAAGAACTAGACTAAGCCCACCATAGACTGGTTCAACAAGGTGATATACAATGGTGACATGGGCATCTATCATGCAGTCGGGATGCACAATAAATTTTGAAGTTTGTAGAAAGAAGTGGAGGACCTAATGAGCACCTACAAGGAGTTCCTCAAGCTGTATCAAATAACTTATCTGAAGCTGGAAAGAATCCTCAGGATCTCCCAAGAAACATGGGAAAAGGAGCTAAAGTTTCCTAAAGAATATCATTGGCTAGTCAACACGTGGAAAATGAATCTTGATTACAAAAGAGAAATTCTAGAAAAGGCCTTACAAGAGATAGACCTTGATTATGAATGGGTTGCAGAACACCA
Organism: Sequoiadendron giganteum; assembly: GCA_007115665.2. Classification (NCBI taxonomy): domain Eukaryota; kingdom Viridiplantae; phylum Streptophyta; class Pinopsida; order Cupressales; family Cupressaceae; genus Sequoiadendron; species Sequoiadendron giganteum. The sequence continues at coordinate 218,039,731 of CM021110.1, forward strand.
GAGAAATAGCAAAGATAATTTAAAGATGATGACAGATTATGAGATGCCCGCTCTAGAACTAGATCTGGAAAAGATCAAGCCATTATTTCATAAGAAAATGGAACAAGGATCCAATGACATGCTATCGCTAGATTTTATGGATTTTTCTGTGAGGGCCTTCACTCAATCCGAGTAGGTTATCAAGGCTACACCCAAGTGCACAAAAAACTAGGACCAAATCACTAAAAGATTTAAAAGGATAGCCTTTCAGATCCTCAATTATGAGCTCTTCGAAGAGGAGAAGCTACTAGTTATGATTAGAAAGTTTGTAGAATATGCAACTATGCAGACAGAGGCTTGAGAGCCTATCATAGATGATGAATACTTGCTAAAATAGTCATAAGGGTTGGAAGCGGCTACAACACAAAATAGACTAGAGGGCAAAATAGGGAAAAGGCAAAAGTCTACTTTATATTATAATATATTGAGGGGTAGGTGAAACCCTAATCTAGAATGAATCTTAGCCACTCATTGTGAATGAACCTTGTCCATTGATTCTACTTATTGAAAACTATATATAGGGGCATCCTCTCATTACCAAAGAGAGAGATGAGTTGTGTAAAGACATGTTGTAGAAAATATATGAGAAAAACATTATTTTGATGGTTTCTTGTGTGTTCTTCTCCATGTGTGCATGATTCTATCTCCAAGTAGTAGATTTTAGTTTTGTTGTTTCAAGCTTTAGGTTATTTTCAGTTAATGGTTCATGTTTTTCTTTAATGGTGAAGTATGTTATGGTGTTTGATGTATTTTTAGCTCATATTTTTTTCTATTTATTGATGATAAACTATTGTGTAAATTTAATCTAAGCATTATCTATATTTCTACACTTAAGTTTAATTGTTGTTCATGCTTTAAAGGTGAATGAACAATCTAAAAATTTGCAAAGACCCCTTGAAGATTGTACTGGTTTCATGAGACTATAGGCTGCCCCTAGTTAAGTGGAACTTATTTTATGGAAGTTTGTACACTATAGTATCCTCCATTATTACTGCTCAACTTAGTTGTAGGTTTAGGAAACTTATCATCCCTTTTCCCTTTTGACTTTTCTTTAAAATATAAAGTTAAACCAAAGTTCCAGCATCATTGTAAATCCAGATCTGATGAATAATATGGAGTTCTTATTTGCTGTTCTGAACTTGTAGCAATTGTTCATTCATTTCTAGAATTTGTAAAACTCCATTTGCAAACCCTAATTCCCCATGCTTAGTAAACCATAAATTCCCTTTGTGATTACCAGCAAATCACATAAATAGCTGAGTTGTTTTTGCAAGTCATGACCTAACACCCGAGAGACCTTGGGGTGATTTCTAAAACTTATTTGCAAAAATTACCTTTCAAGAGAGATAATGTACTTGTGTGTTGTCTGTGTTGAGAAAGTGCAAAAACACCTAGCAACACAACCTAATGCTCAAAGGTATCCATATTTTAATGGTTTTTGTTTCTCATGCAATAAATTCAGTCATAGAGCAACAAAATGTAGAATTAGGATGAACCAAAATAGAAGAAGTCAAAATGTTGGATTCTTTGTTGGATAATACTATGTTTGCAACAAGTTTGGACATAGAGCTACTAAATCTAGATGTCAGATGATGATGAATAGGTTTATTACTAGTAGAAGAATTCAATGTTTTCAAGGCTATTGTTACACATGCAATATATTTGGACACAAGGCTAATCAATGTAGGTCAAGGATGAATCCAAACTCTTTTGATCAAGGATATGTTGTGTGCCACACTTGCAACAATCCAAGACATATCTCAAAATTTTGTAGGAGCAAAATTGGGAAGAAACCAATTTTGGAACATAATAACAAGCCTAAGAGAAAGGTAGACCCCAAAGAAGTAAGGAAAGAAAAGGTAAAAATTTGGAGGAAAAAGGAAGAACCTAAGAATAGGGATGAGTCAAATAATTTTGTATCTACATTCGGTGTAGATACCTCTTCTAAGAACTGAATTGAGTAATAGCTTTAGGGGGAGCAGTCACAGAAAAATCTAGCAAGCCCCCGATATATGATGTGTCTTGAGATGACACAAAGATATGTGATGTGAATCTTTATTTTGATGGATTTGAAGAAAATTTCGGTAGAAAAAAAGAAAAACAAAAGAATTGAAAAGATCTCCTTGGTCTACAGTGTATCTTACAAAGTGGTTGATGGCTTTAAAAGCTAAAAAGTAATAAATGCAAAATTAAGGAAAAATCTGCAAATAATAAAGCAAGAGACTATGCTAAAGGAAAAGCACATTTATGCAATTTGGGAGAAGCAGTGCAAGCTAAAGTAAGAAAGAATGCAATTTAGAGTGTTCCATACACCGAAACCCTAGTTCTCGACAAGAAAAAAGTTATTCTTTGTTGTTTGAATTTCATGTTTTTCAAAGATTGAAGGAACTCTTTGCTAAGCTCATTCAAGTTTATTTCAGAAATATGGCCACTCCTACTCTTGTGGAAATTTTTGAGAGGCCCCAACCAATATTTAGAATATTTTCATGTAAAGCATATGAAAATGATCCAATGGGTGCATTCTCACATTTTCTAAGTCATATGCTATCGATCGAAGATCCAAGAACATACATTTGTGGAAGCTCGAAGAATTTGATCACCAAGAGTTGAAGGATTTGTCAGACAATGAGTTGACTGATGACTTACTACTCAAGGAAGAATATGAAAACCTAGTTCGAATGAAGTTGAATGTTTGGAACTGGTTCTCAAACTTTTCTAGTGAGAGTGAGGCTAAATTTGTCAGAATGGCCCTCAATAGGGTTCATAGCCATCTTGTGTGGATAAATGAACTAAGGATTATTAATAAGGAGTAAATTTGAGTTGTTACTGTTCTCTATGAAACTGGTTCCATTCTAGTACTAAAAGCAATAAAAGATGATTAGGTGACAAGGTTAACTAGCTCAAATTTTTAAAGAAAAACCTTAACCACAAAATCTATCACTAACCCTATCATCAAGTATGTTGCCATTATGATTGGGACAAAAGTCTACTTCATTAATAAAGCAAACTTTGTATCGGCCACAATAATTCATACAACTTATGAAATAGTGGTGAATGGAAAGTATGTTGATCTTTATGAGCTACTGAGGTTGCAACTTATGGAAAACTTGAGTATGACAAAGGCGAAGAGACATGTCTTTAAATTTGGCACTCTTGTTGTTTGTTTGTTATTCTATTTTCTATACCTAGAAGAAAGAACATAATATGGGATAACACCAGGTCAGTTGCTCACCAGATTAGTGATTATCTACATAGACTAGGAGATTTTAGGGCACAAAACAATGCCCTAATTGCATTCTTTGTAGTTTTTTAGAATGAAAGAGATAGGATTCCAAGGATTTTAGTAAAAAAGTATGAAAAGGAGATAAAATTTCTTGTATCTATCGATGAATGCATCATTGAGGTTGTTGAGCCTAGAATTCATTGGATTGAACCTTTGGGGTATGAGATTGAAGAGAAAATGGCAGAAAGTTACATTGAGATCTTGTTGGCTAGTCGCAAACATCCCTCTCTACCTAGGATTAGTACATATGAAGAGAAATCTAATGAAATTCACCTAGAAGTTGTAGCACCTAAATGAATAAAGGAAATTGAAGCTTTCTATTAAGACATAGCATACACTAAGGAAAATATAGTACACTTAAAAGAGGCTCTTGATATAAGGAAAGCCAAAATAGCTGAACAATCCTTCGAACCTAGAAAATCAAGAAGGCTATCTTCTAGTGCTACACCAGCACCTATTTCCATCTCTATTGCACCTAGTGTTGATAATGTTGTGATAGGGAAAAACAAAGAACAAAATGTCCCTGCATCTGTTGATGTTATTTCCCCTATCGGTCCCAATACCAAGGCATCTAAGAAGAAGGACACTCTCGCTACTACATCGTATATTGCTTTAGGAGGAAGAAGAAGAGTGAAAGAAAAATCTCACAAGAAAATAAATTTGAGTGATGTTGTTGAGGAAGAAATTGCACTTGGTCTAAAAGAAGAGCATTAGTTGAAAAGAAACAAAAGAGGTACTACCTTTGGTGAAGAAGCCAAGACCAGTATTGTTGTTTCTACAGATGAAGAATCAGAGGAAGAGGGGGATACTTACCAAATTCATGTACATGCAAAGAAGAATGAAGAATTCTCCTCTGACCCTATGGAGAATACGCTCGATTCTCCTCTGGTAAGAAATCATCCACCCTTGGTTCTCAAAACATTAGTGAATAATATGATTGATAATGATCTTATGTCAATTGTTGAGTTATATGATGAAGTTGATGATGAAGGAATGGAAACTGTCATAAAGGCTTTATCTCAGTACATAGTTATCTGTAACATAAACATGGACACCATATAGTCAAAAGTTACTAAAAATATGTAGAAAGAGCTAGTACTTAGAAGGTATGAATATTTAAATGTTGAAAATAAGATGAGAAGTGAAGCCATAAATTTTTTGAATTCAACTCAATCAGAGATAGAAGCTACAAATCTATTGAAAGAATGTTCTACATTATTTAGAGTCAAGTAAAAATTCAACATGTTAATGACAGGGAAAAGACTATGTGGAAAAAGTAAGGCAAGAAACTCATGATGTGATTAGGAAATTAGCAAGGAGCCATGGGGCAAGAACTAGCTCTTCGTCTCACACTGCTCAAACTCAAGAACTCGCTATAGCTGCAGAAGTAATGGATAATCCTATCTTGGAAACTATAGATGAGACACTTGGAGCTTCAGAGACCCCTTCCCCTTAGATGGGCATAGAAGAAACTACAAATAGGAGGTCTAATGATCATCATAAAGATCAATCCGGTGAAAAGAGAGAACATCAAGAATCCACAAAGAATAGAGAATGGGAAAACATAGAAGTAAATGAATGGAGTAAAGACAAAGAAAATGATAAAGACAAGGATGGTGAGGATAGAAGGAAGGAACAAAATATAAAGCCATCTGATGATTAAAAAGAAGAAGAAAAAGAAGAAGGAAAAGAAGAGGAAGAATAAAAGAAGAAAGAGGAAGATAAGGAAGTCATTCTAGCTTAAGGTGAAATTCCCAAAGGCCCTAAACCTTCAAAGAAATATAGAGAGTCATTTGAAAGTAATCTTAAAGGTCTTCTTTCAAGGAAATCTATAATCCAACTTGCACTTCCACCTCAGCTAGTCAAGTTGCCATCTCACCCAAGTTATGTGGATTTTACTAAGATCACACCTAGTGACAAAATTAAGCTAAGTGACACTTTTCTCAGCTCTGTCACATGGAGGATACAAAGTCATATCCAATAGGAAATGAGTTGATAAATTAAGCTATCAAAGCTATACAAGAGACATCCCTCGGTGTTACTCCAGACAACTCTTTATCTTCGATTGAAAATTTGAGGTTTGTTGTTGATTCTGTTAAAAAGTACACATCCAATCTTAAAATGCAAACCACAAGAGAAGTAGAGTTGAATTTTCTAGAGAAAATATTACTGTTTCTACAAGATAAGTGTACTATTGTACATGAAAAAGCTATGGAAACTTTGAAAGAGGTAAGAGAATATGATGAAGAAGCTCAACTGCTATTTTTTTACTACATGAAATGGTCGAAATCCACTCGAAGTATCAAGGATCTAATGGACTCAATTGAGTCTCAACTTGCTAATGTCTCCAAAGATTATAAGATTGTCAATGATAGAAACTATGTTAGGTAGGTTTCTATTGCAGATCTTCAAAATAAGTTTCTCGTCCTATAGAGGTAGAAGGAAGAGGCTATGAGGTGGTATGCCTAGCTTGGAAATATGGTCATGTCCAAACATGTTACTATATCAAATGCTCTGATAAAGGCATAAAAACTTGAGAAAATAAAATTCACCCCATCCACTTTGGAAGAAGGAGAAGAATGCCTAGCAGAAATAGAATCTTTGCATAAAACACTTTCTAGGGAAAAAGGTGTCTAGGATGATGGAAAACCTGCTTGGGAAGTGATTCTCAAAGAGTTACAAGGTACCCCCAATTCTTGAATTTGAAATTTTTCCCTATCCTTTGTCCTTGATGTCAAAGAGGAGAAGAGGAGAAGAGCAGATAAAATAATATTTTATGTTTCTATACATATGTCAATGGGAGTTGAGCATAATTTTTGTTTTTGAATCAAGTCTCATTTTTGGCATATGTTTCCATCAACAAAAAAGGGAGAGATTTTTTTAAGAATGAAGAAGGTGCCCTTCGGATTTGTTTTCATTGATGCCAAAATTAGTTGGTTACTAACTATGTAATCAGTGTGTCTATATTGATCCAGTATCTTGATCCGGAAATCTTCGCAGTAAAAAAGAATTCAATGAGTCTTTGATATGATGATCATGAATTTTACTTACAGGTATACATGAGTTTTCAATATGTTTTTGTGATCCGATTGAACTATCCTGATGATAGAAATTTCTATTTCTTTTGGTCGACAAGGTTTATCTTTTACGTGCTCCTCTTTAGGTCTAGACCGACTTAATGCTTGGTTAACACATTTTATTTTGTGTTTCAAAAGAAATTTTGTATTTTGAGTATACCCTCAATTAGGCTGACCTAATTGATAAAGGAAGTTATGCATGTGTATATATTTAGGATGGTCAAAGCGATGATATGCAAGTAATGCGGAAAGTTTAATAGTGTGAAGTGACTAATAGTGTTTGTATACCGACAACTGGAGTAGAGTTTTGATATTTTTAGAACATAATCAGAATTGCTTTCAACACTTTATAGGTGTACTTCTTTAGTTCATTTTGGCAGTGAGCCACACCTTTTGTATCTTGGAATCAAGCCACATTTTGTATTTAGGTTGTGAGCCTTTTTCAAGGATACTGAGTCTTGGCAGTGAGCATTGTAATATCTTATAACCAGTTATAATATATTGTGAGCTAATCCTCACCATGGTTTTTCCCATTTTGGGTTTTCCATGTAAAAATCCTAGTGTCAATGTGTTATGATCTCTTTTATGTTTTGATTCCTTATTGCATTTAGATGTGGATAATAATTAACTTGGCCAACAAAATACTGATTCACTCCCCCCTCTCATTATTTGGTATATTCAACATTTGTATTGTTACATTTGTTATCATCAACCTTGTCAAGACACAGAAACTCACCTACGTGATTTATTTACGATATTTTGACTATGGGTTAGACAGAAAATAGAAGCTTTGATCTGACATTAGAGGACCCCGAAAGTTAAGCAGGACACCCCTACAAGGAGTTAATGGCCATATAGTGAACCTGTCCTTGTATGCCTATCATAAATATTTTTTTTGGGTAAGTACATATTAGTCTACACCTTCCAGATTTGTTGGATCTTGACTATTTGTATTTATCAATTTTTAGATAATTACATTAATTACATTAGGTCATATAGTTTAATTAGGGTAATCAATCACAATCATTTCCAAATCATTCACATCCCCCTAAAGGATGTAGATCCAAGTCTAATTAGCTCACCATTGAGGTTGATAGTCAGTCTATGCATCTTGTTGATTTGCATCCTAATGAAACACACCCTAATTCTAGCACATTCTATTTTGGGTATACCATTTTTTTATGTTTCATTTCGGTGAACCCAACATTTTACCATTATATACCTTCTAAAAATTTCCATAATTCACCCTAGATCTAGGATTTTCATTATTGTATTGTTTTATATTTCTCATTTAGGGTTTCATATTTGCATCATAATAATCATTAAAAGTTCAAAAATATTGCACTCATAGCTTGCATTATAATGTGTTTTCAATCATTTAGATCAGATTTTTATTTAAAAATTGTATTATAAAAAGTGTCATTTTGCTCCAAAATTGTCATGCATAATTTGCACCTACATTTCATTAAAAACTCTAAAAAAAACGTCACTATACAACCTATTTGTAGATAGGAATAGTCATCTTAAATATCAGTCTAAAAACTCATTTTTTTATTTTTTAGAACCCTATACAAAGACCCATTTACCCAGGGGTGACCCAGTCTTTGTACAAGTGTCTCAACAAACTTTTTCACACTATTTTGTCTCTATTTTCTTAGTTGCACTGTACTTGCATATCTCTATTTTAAAATCAATAATTTTATTTTTTAAAACATTTGTGCATCTACTTCTTTTAGTGAAAGAAAGTGCATTGTCTAGGATTAAATTTTTCATTTCAAAATCATCATTTTTAGGTTCCTACATCTTACATTAGTCGCATATTTCATTTCAGATTTAAAAATTGGATTCAATATTGTTCAAACATTTTCAACATTGTTATATGTCTACATTATTCTTTAAATTGGAAAACATTAAGAAAATTCTAGAAATTCAGTTATTTCAGCTATTTGTAAGTGGAATTGGGATCCTTAGGTAGTTTAGTTTACAATCAAACTTTAATTTTTCAAAACCCTTGAATAGGACCCAGTCGCCATTGGGCAAGCCAGCCCTGCTTATCTTGACTACACAAAAAATTTCTAAGACCTCTATTGTTGTGGTTCATGTTTGTTCCCACTTGTTGCTTCCTATTTTTGAGTGTTTGGTGTACCTATTTTATAGTTTGGTGTTCATCTTGGGTACACTTTTAGTGTTGTTAAACTTACATGAGTTTTCTAACCTAGTATCCTCTTTCCAATACTCCATTGAGGCATATTTTTAGACTCATGGTATCCCGCGCTGGTTCTACATTCCTTATGGATCTTGAGTTTTATATCTCATTCATGACAAGTGTTGTAATACTCATCCCATTTTGGATTCCATCCCTGATGCCACAATTCCCATGACCTAACCATCAACCATTGTCATTGATATTGAAACCATGGTAGCTCATGCCCCTCAAGAGAAATTGAAACAATTAGAAAAATCCTTAGAAAAACTACAATATTATGTGATCACATAATATATTGTTGGCATAATAGTTCATGACATAGATAACACGAGGAAAATTCTTGATAATGATCAGGGATTAGAGGTAGTGCATAGTCTATCCCACATTATAGACAATCATGTACCTATAATGGATAGTTACACTCAAGCTTTGGAATACACTCAAAGACAAGGAGGAAATCAAGTTTTCCTCCCTACAACCATTGCCTCTATTTCCACATATGAAAATCTAACTATTACCACAATGATGTAACCAAACAATAGTATAGCTCCAACTTTGGGTATTTCCACTAGGAATCCCTATAGCTTTGTGAACTCAAACATAATATCTCCAAATCCATCACCCTCAAAAAAATTCAATATAGCTCTCTACCTAACACACACACTTCCACCATATTCACCTCATTCCCAAAACACAAAAAGCAATTATTCCATCATAAACCAACTCTTGTAAAATGTGACATCCCTTCAACAACAAATATCAACATTGAACCAAGTGCAAAATAGAAAACCATCACAATACATTGCAAAGAGTCCATTATCATTGGAGATATTGAAAGCACAAATTCCACAAAACATAAAGATACCCCACTTTGAGAAATACAATGGTAAAGGCAAACCTAGAAACTATATAACAACATATATTGCCATGTGTAGTGATTTTATTTTTTAGGATAAATTGTTAGCTAAAATTTTTCCTAGATCATTAAAAGATGTGGCCTTCGAATGTTTTTTCTCATTACCCAATAAATCAATACACTCATTTAAAGAGATTTTTGATGCCTTCCTCAACAATTTCCAAGTGCAAATTTCTCCCAAGATCAACATAACTGATTTAATGATATGCAAACAAACATGAGGTGAAAAGGTTACAAATTTCATAACCCATTATTAGTTGATACTATCACAAGTTAATCTCGGTCTCCTTGATGGAAAAATTCAAAGAATGTTCACTGATAACTTGTAAAAGGAACTAAGAGAGAAATTCCTCTTCAAAAATATTCATCCTTTATAAGCTTGTGTATGACAATTCATGATTATCAAAATTTAATTAAAAAGTATGAGGTATCTTCATCTAAACATATTGAGAAGTTTGAGCCTATACATTAAACCAATTATCAAAAATTCAAGAAACCAAACAAGAGATTTTTAAAGATCAATCTATCTCAAACAAACCATGTTGAGCCTCAAGTTGCTACAATAAGTCCAACACCATACCAATTCCAAGCAAGAGATAGAAAATTTACCCATTTGTATGATTCCTTCCATTCAATTTTGTTTCAACCTTTGAATAAGAACCTCATCCAATTGCCTCCTATTAGACCATTAGACTTTAATCCAAATGCATTTTGTCACTATTATTGCACAAGTGGACATGACACTGAATAATGCACGTGTCTTAAACATCACATTCAAGACCTCACTTATTCTAATTATATCTAGTTGGAGGTTTTAATGATAGAGGTAATCAGTCTGTTGCCCCTCGAAATCAAAATTTGCAAATCTTTACCAATCCTTCCAAATCACTCAACCAACTTTGTGAAATCTAGTGAATTCAAGAGTCATGTGATGAATGTTGATATATTAGGGCATAATTGATGATGATAATAATTATACCAATGATTATGAGGATGACCTACATGATATGGTCGGTCTCATAGACGTTCGAACTCGTAAGGGCCAAACCACTTTGTTACCTAACATTGCTTTCACTAATGATTATGCACTTAGGAATGTACCTAATGGTCCTTTCTACATTGTTGGTCATATCAATAACATACCTGCGCAAGGAATACTTATTGATCTTGCATGTGCAAAGAATGTGATCACCGAGGAATTCTTGTTTTTGCATGAACTATACCAAGATTCTTATGAATAATTGAAAGCATGGATTAAAACACATAATAGTTTTTCTTTCCCTATGATAGGTTTGATCATTGTTCCATTAAAATATAGATCAAAACAATTATATGTGTCATTATCCATCATCCTGATATTAGACCAATTCTTTGTGAAGTTAGGCTACTCATGCTTGCGCTCCATGAATATCGTCTCATCGGTTATTCACATGTGCATAAAGTTTCCTATTGGAATTGAGATATTTACCATGCACCCTAGTGGTTTCAATCCTTTGTATTCTTGTGGAAATTTTCCATTGGATATCTTTTGGCTTGTACCTATGGAAACTATAAAGCCTTGTGAAGATTTTTTTTTCAAGTCATATCAAAATTTCAAATTAAAGCACATAGCAGAGTTATCTCTTAGAAATATTCTTGAGTCTGATAGGTTCATAATTATTCCCTCCCTAGCCCATCATTGATGAACCTAAGATTGAGCCTATTGGTTCCCAAAATTATAGATTTTAAACCCTAAGAGTATGCCAAGTTCTATGGTTAGATTTACAATATTTTAACCAACGAACTGAGTCAACCAATGTGGTTTTGGAACTCCCTTCACTTCAATTTTTGCTAGACCTAGGTGGGTGTACCCTTAGAAATGGTATTTCCTATGAATCGATTTGAGCATATTGAATTTTTTTATCAGAGTTTTTTATCTACTTCAATATGGCATAAGGGGTTTGAAATAGATAGCTTTAATATATGAACTAATTCTTGCTACTCTAGTTTGATAATTGAAAGTTGGGAGTGTATGTGTGAAATCTATATTAATTCAAATTTTATCAGTATCTTATCCTATTAGGTAATGGAGTCAAGGTGTGTATGATATGTGGATCTTCTTTCTTGGCTTAACTCTAATTGTTTAGCACTTTCAAAATTTTATACTTTGTATAAATATGCAAGGTTGTCAATTATCATGCTCTTCTTACAAATCCCAATGATATATCCCCAAGTTATTATGATATTCAAAAGGATTTTAATTCTTGTTTGAAGGAAACCAATTAAGATGAATAATTTTAAAGGATTTAAATTATGGACATAAACCAATTAAAAAGATTCTCTTAAAAGGAAGTTTAATTCACTTCTTGCAGAAACCAATCAAGTATATCACGTAGAGGCATCAAATGTGTCTTGAAAAATTAAGTATATGCTTGATATATTCAATTTGAATAATAAGAAAAGACCACTCTGGAGACAGCGAGATAACATATATGAATCAATATTAACAAACAGTTGAACACTAGAAATTTAGCCGCCAGATTAAATTTTCTCCTCCATTATATTGCTTCAAAAGGTAATACAATTCATATCAAAAATATTTTATGCATTGTATGATGTAAAATGCCCTAGATTATGATTGTTATAAAACTTGGTCTTGGTTTCCCTTTATATACGATAAGCGACAAGCTTCAAACCATTACATATAAAGTGGTGTCCCTTCATTTACATTTTGCTAAGCATAAACTAAAACCCTAACAAATACAATTAACAAAGAGAAACAATGAAGTCCATAGCATACATGATACACCATAGTCTGTTAATCTTTGTAAGGGACCCATGATCACTTAAGATCTGTTCAAGGTCCTTCTTCATGATAATGTATCTAATGATGAGTGACTTTGTGAAACTTTCGATCCTTGTGTTACCTGAGCAATGAACATGTTGACTTTGGAAAGATGCTTGATATAATCTTGGCTAACATGTGTATCAGTTTCAGTGATTATGACTTCATAACAAACTCTAAAGTAAATATTTTCTCCAACTTTGAATGTGTGTTTTCCACTACCATTTATTCGTTGTTTACTTTTTCGAGAGCCATTGGAAACAATTGAGCCAATTCATTCTTCCATATGCTTTATTCTTTCAAATCTCCTTTGTCATCAAAGAAATTAAGCAAAGCCATGTCTAGGGGTTGGTCAAAATCACCAAGCTCTTTTGTCAGCATGATACAAAAATTTTCATCCATATTTAATCAATTCATCATAAATTGTGAACACCTTATCGTCAACATTTTCCTTGGTTGTTAATTCTTCCTTCTTTTCCATCATTTTGAGATGTAGTCTTTTATATTCTTGAAAAGCAACATGTGTTCTATTATGAACTACCCATACCTTGTCAACATTCTTGAACATTTTTTCAAACCTTTTCTTTATCAGTTCAGAGACAATATTGAACTTGATAGACTTTATTTCCATCTCCATTTTTTCAACTTTCTTTTGGGATCTCTTAGCCTTGTTCCTCTAATAGGTAGTTTCAACCATGGCTTCTAACACCCTGTTATTATTGTTTATCCATGGAGAGTAGGTACTCAAAGAAGATGGCAACTTATCTCTATATCTGGCCACTTGTTGTCTCAAGTTCTCATTTTCAGTCATATACATCTTATTATCTCCCAGCAGCCTTTCAATTTGGGCTTTTATGAACCTAGCAACGTTAACGTTCAAATATATAGTCTCCAAAGGATTTCTATCTTCAACTCAATGCACAAGGAGATGGCCAAATGCCTTATTAGGATCATCAATGACTAATGTTTTTTGTTAGGTGGGTACAAGGCCCACATTAACAAGGTTGCATTATATAGATTATAAACTGATCCAGTGTATACTTTGTCTCCTCCTATGCTCAGTTATAAGGTTTAATTCTAGCTTCTTCGATAACTATCAAATACAATGGTAGAGCTCATATCCCATCGAGGGAGCAACATGACCCCTGCCTCTTCTAACATTGTTATTCCCTTTTGGGGGGAAATGGCTTCCATATCTATATCAACTTCATCATGTATCTCTTTTAAAGCTTCTGCTTACTATTCAGGTGTGATATCCTTAATCCTTTCCCTACCCAGTCTACCTTTATACTCATAAAAAAATGTCTTAAACTTGGAGGTTTTAACAAAAGAATCATCAAAAATAAACTTCTAGCTAGAACGATGTCTTATATCATCTAAAAGCTCATTTAAGGATTCTATTACAATAATGTTTCTTTCCATTGGGGGATCATAATTTTCAATCACAGGTTTAACCACCTGCACACCTTCATCATCACTCCTCACTTCTTCTTTTGCAATAGATGTGTCAACAGAGAAGCTAATATCTAGTGGAGTTTCACTTTCAGCTTGTTTTCCCCCAATATCCTCATTTCTTTCTTTTTGAACACCAAAGGAGGCACATCCCTTGTCAATTCTGCTTCATGTGAGATTAATGCATCCAATCTCTCTATGGGATCTTCAATTTCCTAAAAGGCACCTCCATATTGGGGATTATTGTTTGTTCTCCAAGCTTCTATTGTCTTGATTATTGTGCATTCTCCAAGTTCTTCTTCAAAAAGTATATGGTGATACCCTTTCAATTTTTGACTTGTTTTGACATCATTTAAAAAATGTTCAAGGTCAAATTTTTTCCTTGTATTCCCTTTTGGCAAATTGTAACACTCTAGCCTTTTGTCAATTAACTCATATCCTTTTTCAAAAACCAAAATTAAATATCCAAAGTATAGTGTCCTAAGCATTAGTGATTACTTGTTATGAATTTTAAGATGCATGAAATCCGAGTAAGCTAATTGCCTTACAAACTCTAAATATGCAACTGTTTTTGGACAAGTTTTTGGTAGAAAAAATGGTGCTCCTTCACAACCATATACTCTAATTTTTTGTACAATCATCATAGGCATACCAATCTCCCTAGTTGTGACTGACCTTCCCTCTTTCATCCTTATCATTGGGTCTAAGGAATCTTTGTACTTCAGGTGACAAACTATAGTCATATGGATGACCCAGGAGTTTATACAAAGGCATCATGAAATATTCTTCAAAATAAAAATAATGTTATCCTGCAACACCTACTATCCCGAATGGCTATCCACATTTGGACTGGTATGATATTTTCATTATTGTCTATGTATTTTATTCTTAAATGTTTACTCCATATTCCCATACTTTTCCCTTCATATAAATGAGATGCATAAATAAAGAATAATGCCTGAATTTGATACCTTCATCATTATTTTTGATAGAAATAAGTACACTATGAATTTCAATGGCTAAGTATTTTGCATAATCAAGGGGTCAAGCGTCCTGATTTTGCACATCAGCTATTAAAACCATTGTTGTTATGGACATAAATATGGGAGTGTCCAAGCCAAGGACTTGGAAAACAAAGTAGTATGTGTATTGGAATTATTCTTCAAATAGGTTCACTAAATATGGAGGATGGTCCTCTACAGAAAATACTCTAAGTTAGTTCCCTTAATTTTGGGGCCTATGTAATGGTAATCTCCACCTTTTGTAACTAGAGCTCATATTATGGTATTCATTTAGGAGGTCTTTAATCATAAATTTCATATTGGTGTTGGTGTCTAATTGGAACACCATGGAAATATAGTTCTTAGTAATGGAGATGAAAGAAGATCCATCTTCCAATATAATTGTGCAAGTTTGGGGATCATATCTATTGGCCAGTGCCTTGATCAATTCAATATTAATCAACATATTAGGTACCACCAACTTTCCTAAATTGATTCTCCATGGGTTGGAGACCGGTTGGTGTCTATGCATCTTCTTATAGTGGTATATAAACAAATCATATCCCCTTATTGGGGTCCATGTATCTCCTACCTCCTTGTTTCTATCCTCCAATTTCTTAGCTTGAGGGTTTTAATTGCACATTTCACCTAGACCTTTTTCTAGAGCCAAGACATTGATCAATCAAGTCCTAATTCAAATGTCTAGTTTCCAATTTCTATCTCTTTTTTTAGGGTTTTCAAATGTACTTTCCATAGTATGAATTTTCAAAAAACAACTCTACTTATGTGCTTAATAATTCAATTGGCCTTTTAGATATTGATAATTTCAGCTCAAGCTTTGGGTACTTACTTGGATAGTAAACATTTTTCATGGCCCTCGTGTCGTCGTCCACTACTATACTCTGTTTCCTTCTTCTCTGATTGCTTAATGATTTCGAAGTAGTTTTGGGATTTGATTTTTAATACCTTCAGCTCTGGTTCATTAATGTCATTTGATGGCACCTTCAAGTCATCAAGAGCATAATTAATTTTTTTGAATATAATACATCGATTTTTCTCATCATCTCTCTTTGTCATGTCGTTATCTTTTCAATGTTTTCACTGCATCGAGAGGACAATATTTTTCTCTTACTGATATTTCCCCTTTTCCCTGATATCCTTTTTTATGGTATTTTATTTCTTTGCTTTGGGATTTTGAAGAGACTCTATATATCTTCATTTCGATATCATATTGTCCTCTTGAAACCTTCCTTGCAAGTAATCTCTTCAAAATTATTTTATCTCTTTGATGTTTTAATCTTTTTCCTTTTGTATTATTAAAGTTGAGGCACAAGTGTTATTGCTTTATCAAAGGGAGAAATGTCCTTGTCCCACCGATATGTATTATTTTCTTTGATGGAGTCCTTAGTTTTTTTTCTTGTTTTCTTTTAGGGTCGTCAAAGGGACTGATATTCAGCTTTCACCAATATACATCTTTCTCCCTGATATGTCTTTTTCCTTTTTTGGTTTTCAGAGGGACTAAGAACTATTTTACTCTGACATTTCCAGAGTCCTTTGACCCATATTTGATGTTCTTTTGTCCCCTTATAATAAATGTTATCTTTTCATTGAAGAGACAAATTTCCTCATCCCATCGATATATACCTTTCTCTTCGATGACTTATGCCACTTTTTTTTATATCGAGGGGACTCATATACTACTCATCTCAACATTCCAAGGTCTCTTCAATTCTTAAGTGTATGATTTGAGCATTGTTTCTTTGACTTTTCATTATCACTTCAACATATTGTTGAGTCATGTCCAAGAGATGTTTTTATATTTCCTGAATGTTGACGTGTAATTGCAAGTGTGTTGGAGTAATAGTATAATTAAAACACTATATTCCTTGGTAGTCTATGTCTTGAGTTATCGAAGAGACCCCAAAACATTACCCTCTGATGTGCCAAGGTGTCTTCAATAAGACTTCAATAGAATTGTCGAAGAGACACTAAAACAAGTTTCCTCGACATGATATACTCTCTTTGAAAATGTTCATATTGTCTTGCTCCATCGTTTCTTCAAAGGGACTTTGAAATGACTTCCATCGATATGATGTTGTCTCATCAACATGACTTTCTTCTTATATGGGTAGGATGATGAATGTGAATTTGTTAAGGTGGTTACTATAGGGTGGAATAAATAGAGTGATTTGAAAAACTTTAAAACAACATGCTAGGTGATGGGGTATTTTGGTGGGAAAATAGATTCTAGTGGGGAATTGATGCTAATTTTTTAGTCCTAATAGAGCCAAATCCCTTCCAAGTAATCAAGATAAATTCACTATAGCTCCTCCACCCATTTCCTATAAGAGACGAAGAGATAAGAAATGGTCCCTTTTGTGCCTCCAAATATAAAGCAAGTCTATAGATCTAAAGAGATAGTGGTTTCCCAACCCTCAGTGGTTCATTTAGTTCCTCCCCTAAGGGAAGAAAAGATACCAATGGCTGATAAACCTGCTCCTACATCATCACAACTTGAAAATTGCGCTAAAAGAAATTAAAATTCTTTTGAGCATAGGTGTAGACGTCATGCTATCACTCACCAATTGGAAGAAAAGAATAAACCAACACCACCCACACCCATGGAAACATCTCAAGAAGAAACTAAACCTTCACCAAAACATGACATTGAACCAAAACAAGAGGTAAAACAAGAGAATTCAAATGCAATAATCATAAAACCTCATATTATGATCAATTTGGACGATGATGATGAGATTGCTAAGATTGATGAAGAAGTGTATAATGAATTGAATCTATTATTTTCTACTTTTATGAACTTACATGGGGGAAATCATGATAATCCTCCTGATGAGAGTGGCCCATCACATGTTAAACCTGGTGATTCTACTAGTACGACACTTGTAGTCCCTTTATCTAGTTATCCACCTTCCATTTATGATGAGAAATATTGGGATGTGGACGACCCACTCTAGGTTGGCTCACATATGACATAATACTTTATATATTCTTTATATGTTATTTGTGTTTTCTTGCATGTAATGTGATCTCCCATATCCTACTGCTTGGTGTGCCTTTATCTTTGTGAGTTTTCTTTTGATGACCCTTGTTGCTCTGTTGGCATAAGGATACAAAGGAAATGAATTTGTTGTGACATTCTTCTATTTTGTATCTCAATTCTTTGATATGTCACAAACTTTATCTTTTCTTTGTCTTTTGTTTTCCTTTTGGGGATGATGCAAGGCATTGAGGCATTTAAGTCTCTTCCATTTTGACCCAAAAGATTCTTTGTTTTCTCTCTCTATATGTCATTCCTCCTTTTTTTTTTTTGTTCCACAAGTATTTGGGGAATGATATCAACTTTGAGCTCTATTATATCATTAGCAAAGGCATATACTAACCCCAAATCTGTGGATACCTTAGTGTATCCTTATTTTTTATTCATGGAATTGTATTCTAGGGGAAACCCCTTATCATGATGTAGTTTATTTGGAAACAAATCATTGGCATAGGGATTTCCAAATAAGCTCTTGTGATCTTTTGTTGCATGGAATTTATCATTTTTCTACTTTAAAGTAATTGCTCACAGCATGGTGTTTAGTAATTTCTTTAAAATGGGGGCATGCATTGGCATTATTTTTGCTTCACTTTGTTCACAAGATGTACTTAGTGGCGCCTTGAAATTTGACGTTTTTGCTTCAATTTATTCATAGGCTTAACCTAATGTAGGAATTTTGACATTTTTTCTTCACTTTGTTCATAGGTTGAACCTAGTGTAAGCAATTTAACATTTCCTTGGCTTCACTTTGTTCATGGGTTGAACCTACTGTAAGCATTGGCATAACATTTTTTGATCATTTTTGTGAAACCTTATCAAAGTTATCAAGGAGTATAACTCTTGGTATGGTTTAAAAATTGGTACACAAATGTAGACCTAGTGTGTGGCTCACATTTTATTTTGTCTCAAGGGCTCACCTAGTGAATATCGAACTTCACTAGCCCTTATAAGTAAGGTATTTCATGGACACATAGCATAATGCAACTTTCTAGTCTATCTTTTTCTTTTTGGCATTAATTTTCACATTGTATGTTTGTGTATCTTGTCTTGTTGCATATCATATAATACATGTGTGTTCCTTTGTGCTTATGTTGGTTTGTCATGGGATCTTAGGTCCTAGGGACTTGATCACCCTCCTTGATCCTTATTCATCCTATATCTCTAATATTTGTGCAATTGAACCCCTCTTCGCATATATTTCTCTACTTTAGTGTGAGTTTGAGCGTAAGTTCATATTCTCACTAAAGTGGGGGCTAAATTTACTATAAAAAAAGTGTATACGGTTACACTTTCACTATTTTTTTGGCCCCCTAATTTATTGGACTTAATTAAACTTCTAATTTGTCAAATTATGCATTCCAAAGCCTATTTTTTATCTTTTTCCAAAAAGGGAACCAACATTAAAAAAATGAAATCAATCATTAAATTTCCTTGGATCAAGTGTGTCTGAGAATTTTGAGACAAGACCTATTCACCCATGGGCGAATAGGTCCCCCTCCTTAGTCAGGACCCAAATTTGGGCTAGGACCCATTCACCCATGGGAGAATGGAACCCCCTTCTTAGCCAGGACCTAAATTTGAATATGTTCTTGGTGGAATTTTAATATCTAAAATTCAAATATGAAGTGTTGGCTTTTGGAATCTAATTTTTGGGAAATTGGATAAACACATATAAATACCTAGTTATTTTATCATTTAAAATATAACAAACACCTTATAGCATTCGAGAGAAAATAGTATTGTTAATAGCATTCAAGAGCAGCATATCAGAGCATTATTACAACAATTCAATATTTAACATCATGTCAAATTTTATGTGTGTTCATGTTATGTGAAGGCTAATATTATTGTAGGTCTTCAATCATTAAAGCATCCAAGAATTCAAGCTAATCAAGCAAAGAAAGATCCAATAATATTGAATATATGTGTATGCATTCAATCCTTCAAGGAAATCATTGAAGGGTGGTGAGTTGCATCATTATGTTCATTCGTCATTTTCTTTCGTTCCATTCAAGTTTTTTATCATTGATATTGTCATTGTGGAAGTGGAAACACTAACACAAGGTTTGACTAAGGCAAGCCCCTATATAGCACAATATTTTCCCCCTTTTTGATTGTGCAAGTTGTAGGTTTGAAGTGGATTGAAGAGAGCTTGAAGATCCATTTTACATTGTTGCATGTGTTGCCATCAACCTTTTTAAGACATGAAAACTCACCTACAAGATTTATTTATGATATTTTGATTATGGGACAAAAATAAAATAGAAGCTCAAATCTGACATCAGAGGACCACAAAATTTGAGTAGGACACCCCTACAAGGACTCAACAACCATATGGCGACCCTGTCCTTGTAGGCCTATCATAACCAATTTTTTTGGGCCGGTAAATATCATTTTGCACCTTCCAAATCTTCACTATTTTTGTTTAGCTTTTTTTTGGATATTTACATTAATTACATTAGGTCATATAGTTTAATTAGAGTAATCAATCACAATAATTTCCAAATCATTCCCATCCCCCTAAAGGATGTAGATCCATGTCTGATTGGCTCACCATTGAGGTTGATAGTCAGTTTGTACACCTTGTTGATTTGCATCTTAACGAAACACTCTAATTTTGGTAAATTCCATTTGGGGTATACCAAATTTTTATGTTTCACCATTATCAAGAAAAAAATAGTGTAGAGGAGAAAATAAGTGCTCAACAATAGAAATAAGTACATTTGAGTGATATAGCATACAACATAGTAGAAGTAGTATAATTGGAGGTGACAAAACAAAAATAGAACAACATAAATAGTGAGTGACTACAAATTATTGAAGCATTGCAATGGGGGTGATATTATAAGAAGGAAACCAACAACACATAACTCACTACTAGAAGACAAGCAATTATTTCTTATCTTCCAGCAAGCTGGCTTGTTGGACTATTTATTGAAACTCACAGAATTTAATGAAGTGATGACCCAACAATTTACCATAACATTGTAAAATGATGAGGCAATTATCAGGGGTTTGAGTGTAGATGCATCAAAAGAAGCTGTAGTTGAAGTTTTTGGTATTCCAAGAGTGGGAGAGGAGTTTCTAGTGAGATCAAAAACAATTACAACAAAGAATTAATTCTCCTTTCTAGGAGAAAACTTAGACTCTTCCTCACAAGGTACCAAATTCTTGTCTTTGCCTTGGCTTTGGGCCTCTATATATTCTCATATCATTAGATACTTAACTTGTGATGGAAGACAATCATTATTGTATATAGTGCATTTTAAATTGTTAAGTCATTTATACAATGGAAGACATGTGAATATTCCTAAATTTTTTTACAACCTATTGAAAAGAATGTCTTTTGAGTACAAAATAAAAAGAAATCAGTTAGCATTATCCCATTTTTGTTTAGTCACTTTACTAGTAAAGAGGATCCTTAGGGTTCAATTACCAAATGTGTCATTGGAATATTTTCTCAATTACAGTAATATCAACAACATTCCCCAATCGCCTAATGAAGAAAACAAGGGCTAGGAACAAAGACTAGAAGAGCCTATTGGGGCTGCTCTTAAAAGAGAAATTCCCTTTGGTTCCCCTGCTACAACACCTACCTACAACATAGAATAACCATAAGAGTAGGATCTTCAAGAAACACAACTTTTAGCCTTTGCTAATAAGTCCACAATTGAAAGCAATTATGGAACCCTTGTTTCTAGTAAGAGGCCACCAAAAGGGAAAAAAGAGTGGAGCTTCTACTTCTATACCTACAAGGTGGCAGAGGAAGCCCACACAATCTAGGATTTGATCACATCACCTAAAGAAGAAGGGGCCAATGAGAGGAACAAGAAAAAATAAAAAAGAGGATGTTGTCATGATAGAGACAAATTTAGATTCGGAGGGGAATTCCCCTGGTGAAAATGTAAAAATACCAATTGTATAGCCATTAAATTTTTCTAGCACTTCTAACTTAATTAGATTCAGAAGATATTTTTGTAGCTAAAAATATGAGGAAAAGATCTCCAAAGAACCTTGTTTAAGAGGGATTTAAATATATAGGTGAAATGGGAGAGGAATATTTTTTAGTAAAAGATGAGGAATTTTCCTTGAAGAAAGGAATACTAACAAAGAATTGCAAGAAGCCTCACAGTTGATCAAATAATTGGAGGAATTATTGAAAACATACCAACAAAAAAATAGTGAAAGGGATGTTAGAATCAAAGAACTGGAGTAAAGACTCCATAAGTTTGAGAATGGGTCAAAAATAGAGATACTGGCATAGCTTGCCATGGTGAAGATGAAAGGAAAATATCCAGTGCTCTAGAGCTCAATTGGATGCATTAAAACCCCCATTGGACTGACTATTGTGTCCCTAGGTGTTAAATTATGGAAAAGAACACAAGAATTCTCCCAAAAAGAAAAAGAATGGGAAAGGGAGAAAGTTGAAATGGTATTTAACCACACCAGGCCACTTGAGAATCAAGAAAAATAAGTGAAGAAGTTGAAAGTGAAGATTGAATAATTGGTAGACAAAACAACACAACTATTTAAATGCAGGCCACCTACCAGGGTTTAGACTTTGTTCTTGCAGGAATATTTTTATGTTTTCAATTTAGTCAATTGATTAGTTACGTACTTGTTGCCATGAACAAGAAATATTTGTTTTTAGACACTTTCTACAACTCCACACATAATATGCAAGATCAATTGTGTGAGATTTATCTACACAATTTTTTTTAGATGAAGCTATTGTTGGCAACACAAGGGTAGACAACTGAGAGGGGGGGTGAATCAATTATCACAGAATTTCAAACTTATTCAAATTTATTAACCTTTAATCTCAGATCTGATTATTAACAGTGAAATCATGAATCAACAACACATAAGAAACACACATAACACCAATATTTTTGTGTGGAAACCCTGTTAGGGGAAAAACCACGGTGGAAGTTAATCCACAAGTTATACCCTGTTAAAAGTATAAGAAAAATGAATAAGGAATGCACATGCATTCAAGAACACTACCCAAAGCTCACTACTCAAAGGAAGACTTGATGTATTACATAAAACTTTTCAGATTAAATCCATCTGAAGAAATTGAACTAAGAAAGTAGTATCTACTAATGCTTGAGTATAGTTCTGGTTAAGCACATGAATACTTATTGACACTTCTTCACTCTTCTTCACACTTTTCTCTGCTTTTGAATGATCTGAACCTTATTCACATATAGCACACACACACACACTTCACACTTTCACACACTCAAATGAGAAAACAATCACTTGTATATATCTGCAACAAGAAATTACATTGCTTCATGTCAGCTTCAACAAAAGTAAAAATGTATTCAAGTTGTCGGCTCAATACATTTTTAGTTCTTGATGCACATCAACCAAAGTCAAATCCAACATATTAGAGACCCATAATAATGTCCTCAAACACAAAACACCTTCAATTAATCTTCCTCGAAGATCCACAACATGCTACAATCACTTTGTCGGCCATGAACATGAAAAACATGAATATGCAAGAGAAAATCTTGAACGGTGAGCACAATAATCAATGCAAACGTGCAACACAGATAGAAAATGATCTAGAAACATCCAAAAACACTTCAAGAACATACACAACACTTCAGATTGTCAAAAACACACTATCTTCTTCTATGAACACCATTTCCAGTAACAGAATAACTGTCAGAACATAGAACTTTATAAATTGCTCAAATCTTCATGCACACCTCTAAAACTTATGGAGTAGGAACTTCATACATAGGAAAACAAACCCTTTAATACACAAATTCTCATCATCAACATACTGAACTTTCCAACACACTGATCTTCATTGCTTCATAGACAACCTATAACATATTTTATTACAATTTTCTCAATATCCTCGACATATATAGTCTTAAAGACATTACTGCTAATAGTGTTGACATCAATGACAACCACATATCAAAAATACAACCACAACATCCAACAATCTCCCTCTTTGGCATTGATGGAAACACATGATGTGAAAAATACCATCAACACAACTAGCTCTTCTTCCAACAATCTCCCCTTTACACATTCCTCTTCTCATACTGTTCTTCTCCCCCTTAGTTTTTCACATTACTCTTCTCGCCTTTTTATTTTTAACTCTTCCATATTTTTTCACATTGCTCTTCTCCCCCTTTGACATCAATGGCAAAGGTACACAAGCTCTGAACCACATATCTGAATCATCTGACTACTCCCCCTGAGTAGCAGCCACCATAACATCAATCTGGATCAAGATATGACTATGAATACATAGATTGATGCAAAGACTATGCATCTTAGTTTTGATTAGGAGGGGTAATCACCCCTAACTTCTCTCTAAGATACTCAAAAGTATCTTTAGGAAAAGGCTTAGTAAAGATGTCTACAATCTGTTCATACTCCAGTCTAACTTCCTTATCACTCACTTTATCTCTCAAAAAGTGGTACTTGATAGATATATGCTTGGTCTTTGAATGCAGCATTGGATTCTTAGAAATGTTTATGGCACTTGAATTATCACATAATATGGAAATAGGTTCATCATACACAACTCTGATATCTTTCAGCATCTACTTCATCCAGAATACTTGAGTGCAATTGTTAGCAGCAACAATGTATTATGCCTCTGTAGTAGACAAAGAAACGACATTCTTCTTTTTACTTAACCATGAAATCAACTTCTTTCCCAAGAAAAATGCACCACTACTAGTACTTTTCATGTCATTTACATATCCTTCCCAATCAGCATCAATAAAGGCACTTAAATTAAGATCATCATATTTTGGATACCATAGGCCAAAATCAACTATTCCTTTCAAGTATCTGAAAATCCTCTTCACAACAATCACATGAGATTCCTTAGAATCTGCTTGAAATCTATTAACAATGCATACAAAATTCATGATATTTGGTCTATTTTGAGTCAAATGAAGCAATCCACCAATCATTGATCTATATCTAGACTAATTTTCCTTTAGAGAATCATCATTATGTGTCAACTTGCATTCAGTCACCATGGGTGTACCAACTAGATTTGAATCTTCCATACCAAATTTATTTAGCAATTCCTTCACATACTTGGACTGAGATATAAAGATTCCTTTATCTAACTGAGTAATTTGTAATCCCAAAAATAATTTTAGCTCTCCAATCATTGACATCTCAAACTCATTTTGCATCTCATTAGCAAACTTCATGCACAAACCATCATCTCTTCCAAAAATGATATCATCAACAAAGACTTCCACAAAAAAATATTTATCATCATCAATCTTGAAATACAGATTACTATCAGCAATACCTTTGTTAAATTCAAGCTTCAACAAGTATTTATCCAGTCTTGCATACCAAGCTCTAGGGGCTTGTTTGAGTCCATACAATTCTTTCTTCAATCGAAAAACCATATCTCCCTGATCAATCAATTGAAATCCATCAGGTTGCTCAATATACACCTCTTCTTCTAATTCACCATTTAGAAATGTTGACTTGACAACCATTTGATAAACTTTATAGTTTTTGTAAGCAGCATAAGCAAGAAACAGTCTTGTAGCTTCAGTTCTAGCAACAGGACCAAAATTTTCTTCAAATTCAATTCTTTCCATATGAGAATATCCTTTGCACACCAATCTTGCTTTGTTTCTAATAACTTCACCTTGCTCATTCAGCTTGTTTCTAAAGACCCATTTGGTTCCAATTACATTTTTGTCTTTAGGTCTAGGAACAAGAATCCATGTATTATTCTTCTCAATTTGTTGTAGTTCTTCTTTCACTGCCTCAATCCAATGTTCATCTTTGCATGCTTCATTGACATTACTTGGCTCAGTCTTTGAAATTAAACAATATTCTTCTGCAATTCTTCTCCTAGTTTGGACACCTTTATTCTTATCTCCTATAATTTGATTTTGTGAATGATTTAATCTCACATACCTTGGAGTCTTAGAGTGTTCTTGAGTTTCAGGCTCTTGTGATCTCTCTTCTATGCTTTCACTAATTTCTCCTTCTTCATCTTCTAGATTCACCAAAATGATCTAAACTTGATTTGAAGTCTAACTCTTGTTTGTATTGTCATTCTAATCATCAGAATCATATCCATAGGTTCTAGAGGGTCTAGAAATGTCTTCATCAACCTTAAAATTTGTACTATCAACCATTTTCTTGAATCTCTTGTTGTAGCACCAGTAGGCCTTGCTCTTAGTAGAATAACCAAGAAATATTCCTTCATCACTTCTAGCATCAAACTTTCCTATATCTTCATCTCTTCTGATATAGCATTTACCCCCGAAGATTTTGAAATATCTAACAGTAAGCTTATGACCAAACCATAGCTCAAAAGGAGTCTTACCATTATTACCTTTGATTTGTACCCGATTAAGGATATAAATAGCAGTACTCACAAATTCTCTCCAATATACATGAGGGACATTTCCTTCTAGCATCATGGTTCTAGCAGCATCTTTAATTGTCATGTTCTTCTTTCCATAACTCCATTTTGTTGAGGGGTCCATGGTGCAGATAATTGTCTCTTTATCACATGTTCTTCACAAAAATAATTAAACTCACCGGAAGTGAATTCACCACCTCTATTTGATCTCAGACACTTAATCTTCAAACCTGTCTTTGTCTCAACCATAGCTTTAAAGATATTGAACTTCTCTAGAGCTTAAAATTTCTCCCTTAAGAAAGTAACCCACATCATCCTAGAGTAATCATCAATAAGCAACATGAAATACCTGTAACCTTGCAAACTTCTGATTCTAGCAGGACCACACAAGTCAATATGCACAAGCTCCAACAATTCATTTGAACAATGTTGTTTGCTATGAAATGAAATTCTAGTTTGTTTTCCCAACTGACATTCCTTGCATATGACATTAGTAGGCTTCACCAACTTAGGAAGATCTCTCATAGCCTATGAGGAACTCATCTTGATAATATTGTCAAAGTTTACATGACACATTCTTCTATGCCACAACTAGATTTCATCAACTTGAACAATCAGGCAACTTTTACTACCAGCATTCAGATGAAAGATGTTACCTTTTTTTTTTGTACCAGAAGCAATCACATTTTTGGAACTTCTCATTATAGTACACTTTCCATCTTTGAATTGAATATTATATCCCTTATCAACCATCTTTCCAACACTCAAAATATTATGCTTCAGACCTTCAACATAAAGAACATCATCAATATTATGCTTACCATCAAAAGAAATACATCCTCTGCCATGGATTATCCACCATTGTTGTCACCAAATCTTACAACACCACCATCATACTTCTCCAGGCTTACAAATTTTATTTTATCACCTATCATGTGATGTGAACATCCACTATCAATTACCCATTCATATTTTTCTTCAACTCGAGTAGCTAGAGCTTTCTCCACTTTTGTACAACTAGCAGATTCAGTAGACAAGGGATTATTTTCCTTGATAGCAATAAACAAAAACTCATTTTCACTTGCATTCCCTTTGTTTGATTCATCATTTTTCACACCTTCATCATCAACATAATAACACTTCTTTTGAAATTTAGGCTTGTAAGGTCTTGTCTTAGGAGCTCTTTCAAGACATCTTGAAGCAAAATGAGCTATCTTACTACAAGAAAAATATTTTATAGGTAACTTTCCTTTATACTTACCTTCTCCTTTGGCTTCCCTTTTGACAATAAGTGCTTCAAGCTCATTCAGTTATCTTTCTTCTTCTTCAATCTGTCTCATTTCTTCCTCATACCTGAATACCTTTCTAGAAGAACTTTCACCTAGATCATATCTTTGTTTGTCTCTCCTGGAAGTAGTAGCTTTAAATGAAGATTCTATCTTAGGAAGGGCATCACCGAATTCAATCAACTCAAAATCAGTAAGTTCACCAACCAACATATCTCTGGTTACATTTACCACAGTCTGGAGCTCTTCAATGGCTGCAGCTCTGATTTTGTATGCATCAGGCAAGGATCTAAGCAATTTAGCAACAATCTCTAATTCATCCACTTGTCCACCAGCACATCTAATACCACGCATAATTTCATTCACTCTTTGTATGTAAGTAGCGATATTCTCATCATTACCCATCTTCAATAGTTCATATTTTCCTTTCAAACACTGTAGCTTGGCCATCTTCACATTAGCATCACCTTCATATAAATTTTCCAACTTTTTCTAGATCTCATAAGAAGTTTTCAGATCCATAACATTTTTCATCTCATAATCAGTCAAAGCACTCAACAATGCTTCCTTAGCTCTGATATTATATTCAACATCCCTAATCTATTTAGTAGTAGTAGGGCGGAGGGCCACTCTAAGGAATAACATACCTATTACTTGTAATGTTCTAGTAGGATTCACCAGTGTACTTCAAATGACACTCCATTCTAGCCTTCCATAGAGTGTAGTTTGTTCCATCAAATCTCATACTATCTTTCTTGTATGTCACCATCCTGGATCACCTTAAGCTGTTAAAATTCTTCCAAGGAACCTGCTCTGATACCAATTCTTGGAAACACAAGGGCAGACAACTGAGGAGGGGGTGAATCAATTGTCACAGAATTTCAAACTCATTAAAACTTATTAACCTTTAATCTCAGATCTGATTATTAATACTGAAAACATGAATCAAAAACACATTAGAAACACACATAACACCAAAGATTTTTGTGTGGAAACCCTGTTAGGGGAAAAACCACAGTGGAGGTTAATCCACAAATTATACCCTGTTAAAAGTATAATAAAAATGAATAAGGAATGCACATGAATTTAGGCACACTTCCTAGAGATCACTGCTCAAAGGAAGACCCATTGTCTTACATAAAAAAATTCAGATTAAATCCATCTGAAGAAATTAAACTGAGAAAGTAGCATCTGTTAATGCTTGAGTACAGTTCTGGTTAAGCACATGAATAATTCTTCACTCTTCTTCACACTCTGCTCTTCTTTCAAATGATCTAAACCTTATTCACACATAGTATATACACACTTCACACTTTCACACACTCAAATGAGAAAACAATCACTTATATATATCCGCAATAAGAAATCACATTGCTTCATGTCGGCTTCAACAAAAGTAAAAATATATTCAAGTTGTCGGCTCAATCCATCTTTAGTTCTTGATGCGCATCAACCAAAGTTGGATCCAACATAATAGAGACCCATAACAATGTCCTCGAACACAAAAAAACCTTCAATTAATCTTCCTCGAAGATCCACAACACGCTACAATCACTCTATCGGCCATGAACATGAAAAAAATGAATACGCAAGAGAAAATCTTGGATTGCGAGTACAATAATCAATGCGGATGTGCAACACAGATAGAACATGATCTAGAAACATCCACAAAAACTTTAGGAACATATGCAACACTTCAGATTGCCAGAAACACATTATCTTCTTCTATGAACAACATTTCCAGTAACAAAATAACTGTCGGAACACAAAACTTTATAACTTGCTCAAATCTTCATGCACACCTCTAAAACTTATGGAGTAGGAACTTTATACATAGGCAAAAAAACCCTTTAATACGTAACTTCTTATCATCAACATAATGAAATTTCTAACACATTGATCTTCACTACTTCACAGACAACCTGTAACATATTTTATTACAATTTTCTCAATATCCTCGACATATACAATCTTAAAGAAATTAATGCTAATAGTGTTGACATCAATGACAACCACGTATCAGAAATACAACCACAACATCCAACAACTTCTTGGAATCCATTGATGTTTGTAGGGGATCTCCAAATAAGGGCTTTGGCCCCTTATATTAGGAATGAGCACCAAAGGGGGACAATTCTACAAGAATATCATTAAAAATAAAAATCTATTTTCTTACAACTCAAGAAGGAGTCAGTGGATCCAAATGCAATAATAGATCAATTATTGGATCTCTTAGATCACAAAGGATTTGGAAATAAGATAACTGAGTGCAAAAAATAGGATTATAAAATAATAAAGGAACTAGTAGTAGGAACCATCAATGAAGCCTTTAACTTTGTTCAAAAATGATGGAAAGATTTTACACCAAAGCTGAAAATGAAGGAATCACACTTTATTTACAACTATGTAGCCATAATTCGTAGGTCTCATAAATATATAGATATTGCAATGAGAAATAGAGTTACCTGGTTCCCTCTTGTCTTCCATCCTCATATCCTCTTATTTCTTGTGCCACACTGGATAGGGAGGAAACAAGGGGAAGAAGTTGTAGAATACAAGAGATTGGAGAAGCTCTCGGACTAGAAAGGATACTACCTAAAGTAGGGCAAAGGAGTGGACATCATGGTCAATTTTAGAGAGATGGCTCTGTAATATAACTTCCAGCCTTGAAAGTTGTTTGGGGACACACAAATAGATTAGCTAGGGTAAGTGATGGGCTTAATTAATGGTTATTTTTCTTTCATTAGTTTATGTTTTTATCATTTCATCTGCCAAGTTTCACAGACATTCCTAAGACTTCATATGTCTTTTATATACCTTTCATGCACTTTAAACTAGACTTAAGTATGTAGAAATACAAATATGATATGTTGACCTTTATATGTGTGTATTCATGAGATTTTTTATGATTCTATGTTTAAATTATGATTGTTAATGATATGTATGCCTTAGGGATGAAACTAATATTTTGTATCTAGAAGGACTGTAACTCGTAACATAAGGACCACAAATAGCTACAAGGGAGAGATCAGAATGGTTGGATCGTGATAGTTCCAAAGAAGAATGGAGGTGATCATTCAATGGTAAACCATGAGTCACCACAACACATTCTCATCCACTAAATAAGAATATTGGAATGAGAAGAAGTATGTTCTGAGTAGGACTAACCCATGATGTGGCATCCCCTAGGAACATGTCTCTATCATGGCAGTTAATCGTTAGGGACAAAGTTGTAATTTAGTTTATCTTCTTCTACTTTATAATTATGATTTTTTGTTTTAAAACTAAGTCCTCTCCCTATATTTAAGAGAGAATGGATAGATACATTATGATTATATTTTTAATCATAGAGGAATAATACTCCTCCCAAACCCTATATAATGGGATCTATTGTTGATGAGTAAATCTAGTTTTTAGTTACTAGTTACTAGTTGATAGTTAATCATTACTAGTAGTTTATGATCATTGATAGTTTTTTTGTTATCAGTTGCAACAGTAAATATGTATTGTTGAATAAGAAATATTTAGTAGATTCTTGTTAGACTATATGTAAGAGTTCAGAGTTTCTATGCAATAAAGAGAGTTATGACATGAATTGTTGATTAAGTAGTAAGTGATTGGCATCTTTTGTGGAAGCAACAACTCAAGCAAGGGTTGGATGAGGTACTACTATCAACTCTATTTCTTATTATTAGATTAATTAATACATTGTTGAATCTAGTTAAGATAGTTTCTAGCTACATGCATGTCAAATTTATGAATGCGACTCTATAAGTTGAATTGAATTCTATATAATAATGTTTGTTGCATTCTCTAAAGAAAGTTAGTTGTAGTTCAGTATTAGTAGTTAATAGTTATAGTTTTGAGTGATAAGTACCCGTAGCATAAAGTAACAAACTTATATTTATTTCCCTTGTTTTACAAAATAGCATTTCATTTCCTTTTCCAACTTTTACAATTTTTTGTACATGAGTAATCACCTATACTCCAATGATATATGTTGTGTTTAGAATCCATGAATACATATATAGTTTCAGCATTGTCAAAATCTTACGAGCCCCTGGTTGATAATTAAATGAAGCCTCTCATGAAAGATGAATTGTTCAGTTAAGAATTCACCCTTTGAATTATGTGTCTACCTATGGTACTAAGTTAATCAAACATTAGAGAGACCCTACATAAAATACAAACTTTAATTGATTAATTAGAATAATATGTCACATTTATTTCTAAAATTGATAAAAATACACATCGTTAAAGTAAAATACCCAAATCATATGAAAAACACAAATCAAACACATTCATTCTAAAGTAGAACTTTTGCTAGTTTTTGTTACAAGGATTTTATTTGAAATCCGTTTTCAATTTACAATTTAAAGACAATCAATATGCCTCATTTTCATTGTTATTTGTTTTGAATGTACACATAGTTTGTAATATTGGTTTCTTCCAATTTTAAAGTGCTACTAACCATTCATACAATGTGCATATAAGCCTAAATTTTATAATTTCATATATTTTCATTCTTCTCTAAATTTCCCATGTTACTCTAAATGATTTCTCACATAAACATAGAGTGTATAGAGTAGATTTAATCATCATTTAAAATTATTTTTATAGTTGCAAATATTTACAAATTTCTAAAAGAAGCTACTTTAGATTCTCTTTCATTTTTTATATTTATATGATTCAAAAAATCTCTTTTGACATAAATCATTGGTAATTAAATGACATGAAATGATTTGACTCACTTATTTTAAACTTAGTGTGGATTATTTTTCACACTAGGGGCATGCCAACTTGATTTGTTCATTCACTTGCACATAAATGGTTCTCTTATAGTTCATAATTCACTTCTTGGATTGAGTAAATAAAACTTGTGGAAAAATATCAATCTAAGATTATTTTCACTATGTTCAAAAGCTTATTATTAATTTTATTCCAATGCATCATAGTAGGATTTGAGACTATAAACTCTTATAACTAAACTCTTACTTAGGAAATTTTAGTCATTGGAAAATTTCATATGCAAGAGTAAGAAGGAAGGACTTAAGAGTGTATCTTGTCATATTCTCTATAAAAGACCAAAAAGATAAACAAGAGTTACAATTAGAAAAAAAGATATGATATTGGTATAATAAATACTTTTATTACTATTGTTATGTTGATTTCACCTTGACTGAGTGTAAAACTTAGCTATCTTGTGAAACATGAGATCATCTTCAAGTTGTGGGTTTCTTATGGTGAAAATGAACCTTCGTAGAGGGTCAGTTCCCTTGATGAACCTCCTATAAACTAATGCTTTGGCAAGGAAAAGGGATAAAATATAACTAAAATTGAAAAAGATGTTATCCTAGGAGGTGATGCACCAATGATTATAAATTGCACTATAATTTCAACACACAAATTCTCCATTACTCAACAATTCTTCACACAACTCAATGCTTTACATTCTCACACATCAGTATTTCATAAGAAGGTCAATTGCTTACAACTTTACAAGGAAAACCAAGAATATTCTCACAACCAAAATCCTAGCATTCATGACACAAATTATGACCCGCATAAAACATAAATATTTTGCTTAAAGGTGTTGGAATAAGACAACATATTTGAGGACTAAACATTAATCACATAAAATATACATGTGACCCATGCACACACAATGCAACAAATATTGAGAAGGAAAAATTGTTGAAATTTATTGATAACAAGGTGCTTCAAATAACTGCAAATAAAACTTTAAAAAGTATCTTTGAATTGCAATGTTGTTCTTATGGAAATAACCTTCAAAGATTACAATGCCAAAACAAAGAAATGAGAAAAGAACTACCAAAATAGAATTGGGTGTTTGGTTATGAAGAAAAGTTGCCTCTTTTGTAACTCAAGTTGTCTACAAGGAAGAGGTAAAGTTTGCATGCTTGAACTTGGTTATTGGAGTGTGGAACTCCTTCTTTAATTGGTTTCAAAAACTATTAAAGGTGATTTGGCATTGACCTCTTGACCTCTTTCCCTTGCATGCACCTTGAAATATGCTCCAACTGATCATGATAATTACACTCTAAAACATGAATGATATTGATTGGAATTGTTGCCTTCAATCACTTTGCATGAGATATTTAAGTTGTTGGGTGTAAAAGGGAAAAAAAGGCTTCACTTTAGGGTGAAAAATGGCTCCAAACTTCACCTAACTCCAGTCATACCCATGTAGGCTCTTTAACAAGCTCAAAAATAACTATAAGTGCCTCCAAACTAAACCTTTAGGCCGCTCAACTTGTGAATACTCCCTTAATATCTTAAGGCATGTGAGGCTAGTAAACCTCTCAAGAGTGGCATAGGACAACTCAAATATTATCCACTAATGTATTCTTTCAAGCCCTTATATATCCTTCATCTTCACATATTTCTATGTATAGATTTCTTCATAGCAATGATGCCCTTTCCTCATATTGTCTCCCAAGATGAAATAGATTGTTATTTTAGTGATCTCTTGATCGAGACCTAGCTCAAGATCAAACCCTCTTTGTCTTTTCTTTGTGACTGAGTTTAATAGGTCTGTATTTGACTATCTCCACTAAATTTTAGAAGATTTCATGTGTATTTTTTCAATACTATCATCCCTTAGCAAGGATTGTCCTCATTGTTTCATTCCCCTATCCTTTCCTTGATGCTACTAACTATTAGTGATTGAAAAATAAAAATAAAATATCAACTTTATCATGATAGTTATGTATGACAATATTTTATTTATTAGCCCTATTTCCTTTTATGAATTTAGTTATCTTTATGTTAAAGGATTGGCTTCTACTTTTCATGACTTCTTTCTTCTAGATATGTCCTTATTTGAAACTTTATCCCTCATTGTCATTATTTTACCTTGTATATTATCATCACCCTTGCTTATTTGAATCATGACTACCTCTATGACCACTGTGATCTCTTTCTAATGGTGATAACTATCCACCATTTGGGATGAGAAATGTTATAGGTCTATAATGGAATCCAAGGGTTATCACAGTGATGAGCTTGTATGAGAAGCTTGATATCTACCTTCATGACAACCCTACATATCTATCCAACTTGTATGTCATGTGCATAACCTTCTTTCCATTATTTTCCTTGGACTGTCAACAGATACCTCAAGACTAAAATATGCATTCATGACTTTTCCCCCTTTAATTGTACATTATTGAAAGACACCAAACATGATTCAATGATCTGCATGATGGCAATGAAATCTAATTTACATAGTTTTATTTCATATTGATATTATATGCAAGGAATTTTATTTGGTTTCCCTTCTTATGTATGTGTTTCAACACCATGATGGTATGTAAATAGATAGATGAATAAAAAGTGCACCAAGAAATATATGATCATCTAAGAGCACTATATTCAAACCATCTATCTTAGCATGTGATGCTACTGAGTGGTCTTCTTTATGCCTACATGCTTTGTATATTACTCCAATATTGGAAACCTAATCTGTGCACCTTCATTATCCTCTCTATATGGTTGTCCTACATTTGCCTTCTTTTGATCATCATAATATTGTCCTTGACTTGGTTTATATTGACCCATTGTCATCTTGGGTATGGTTATTTTCATTAGATGTTTTGAGATATCGGTGAAGAACTTCCCTTTTCATCCAAACTTTGCTCCTCATTATCTAGTTCCTTGCACATTCCACTTTCTTGATGACAATCTATTTGTAATTGATATTGCACTTCATGCCATAGGTATATATCTATTAATGGAAGATCGTTGTATTGACTAAGTTTTGCATGATGTAACCCTCTGTAATTCAACATTTTGACATTACTTTTCTTTTGATTGTCTACCTTTATTCCTATCATTGTCTTAACTTATTTCTATCAGATACTTTGCAACATTATGCCATTCATTTCTAAACTTTAATCACTGTGCTCTTCATGAGGACTTGACTAACCTTTGGTCATTTACATAGCATCATCCAAAGAATCTAGAAAAAAATTCCATTACATGGTTGATTGTGCTCTACCTTTTGATCACCAAGACGAACTGTCTTATTCCTTTTTGATACTTCACTTTACATGTTTAATACTCAAGACTATGACTATCCTTTCAAGCTAAAGGACTTCCCTATACATTTAAAACCTCCATCACTCATGATGGCATTCCATATCCTCTATCACAAAATCACTTACTCATGCACAAGCTAGAGATGATCCTTTTGACTGTTTGTCTTTTCACTGTGCTCTCTCCCTTTAAAATTTACATTGTTATCATATTCTTCATAAGAACTATCCACTTGAATATTCATGGTTACTACCCACAATCCTCTTTTATGACATTGTGATACATATGGTCATGACTTTCCTTTTACATGCTCTTAGTCATAAATGTAATGAAGTTACTATCATAGCCTTGTCCTTGTTTATTTTCTTTCCATTAAATACTTCATGGGGTTTTCTTTCTCACGGACTATCATTGTCCACCCATCATGTGTTTGGTAGTGATTATATTCTCCTCACAAGTTTTAGGATCATCCAAGAGGAAAACCTTGAAATGGGATTTTAACCTGTCAAGGCAATGGTAATTTGGTTCATTGGTAGCAATATATCATTTCCCCTACTCATGAATAAGACTAGTGAGCTTTGCTTCAAAAGTAAAATAGATGATGTATCTTGATCTAGATTATGTCAAAGATCTTGCTTCTAGGCTTTCTTATCTTTTGATAATATTGTTACACCTCATTTCTAAGTTACCAAATTACTTTTACCTTTATGAGTAAATATGTTATTAATACGAGATTATGTATTGATGATGTCCAATGGATGGATGAAATGTATGAATATGTATTATGATGAATTACTGTTTAAATTCTTTAATGATGCTTTTGATATATTATGAATATGATTTACATGTTATTAGCTAACTACATTCATGATTGCACTAATTTGGATGTAGGAAAGGTTTGAACCCTCCAAAGGGGGAGGGAGAGTATCACCCAGGAGAGGATTTTGGTATGGGAACAATTGGTATGTCTATCTAAGTTGACACACACACACTCACGAACATAGGTTAGAGGAAACTTGTCGAGTCGGTCTGAATTTTTGTGTTGATAAGTGCTAAACCTAAGTTTATAGCTTTCCATTTGATAGGAAAAGTTAGGTTTGGTCGTCTTGATCCCCCTTGACCATTTAATCAAATCGAACTAAAATGAAGAAATTCTTGTAAATAGTGTATAATGCATGTAATGAGTATTTGAATAAATATATATGAATATACATATACATAGGGAAAGTATACATACATATATATATATATACATGGGCATATATATGTGTATGTATATACATGATGTAAGTTTTGAAATTGAGGCTTATATATAATATATATTGTCGTAAATATCTATTAATATATATATATATACATTAGTATATTTAATGATTATTGTATATATGTATATTAATATACATACTATGATGGATAGTCATATATATATTATTATATATAAAAGATTACGATATATATGTATATTAATATAAATATACTATTATTCTTAATATCATATATATATGTATATACATATTATTTTGTATCTATTTGAATGTAATATATATATTTATATTATTACATATATATTTTAAGTATATAAATTATAATATATATATTGATATATACTATATAAAAGCTATTAAGTGCATCATATTAATGGCAAGGAATGCCACATAAAGGTTGAGTTTTAGAGCTCAATTTCAAATATGTTAACAACCATGTGTAAAGCAAGGTGGAAGATATTTATAATGGTTGTTTTAAACTATTATGGTCTGCCATGTTGTGCGTCATACCTAGCAGTGAGTAAATAATATTTGTCATGCAACCATAGAATGAGAGAGGTCAATGATAGAATAATGGAGTGAGTTGAGTGTTAAGTTGCCAAAACCATATAATGAAAGTGTGGAATGCCACACAATGGCAAAATAGAAAGCTATTTCTAATAGTTGTTTAAAATATTAAAAGTAACCAACAATGGTGCCAAACCTTGCATAAGAATAGGTGGTAAAAATGCCACAATAAAGGTAAAGGTTAAATAAAGTTCTAAAACACTATTATGCAACCTATATATGAGGTTCTTTGACCAAGTAAAACTAGCAGGTGTAAAGTCCACACATGGGCGAAGTGAAGAAGAATAGTTCCATTTTCTTTGAAATCCAATGTGTCATCTTTAAAGAACCTTTTTTTGAAACATTTTACAACAAACAACAAATTAGAAACCACTAGCCAAGTCATGGAATTTTGGGACAGCATTAGAGTTGGTTTCAAGACATATTTTCAACTGTATTTTGCACAACACCACCCACAACTGGTAGGGAATTGAGAAGTGGCATCAAATGTAGCTTACTTTTAGCAAGCAACTTCTATCCATTTTTGTATAAATAGAGAGTTTCAACACAATACTTGGTTGCCCATTCATTATGAAATCATTTTGTGTATTCGTATTATTTTGAGAGCAGCACATTTGTGAGTTTGAGAGCAACATATTTGTGAGTTTGAGAGTAGCATATTTGTGAGTTTGAGAGCATTGATTAGAGTTGTATTATGAGGAAAGGTTGAGTTGAGAAACTAAGAATAGAGGAAGCAACAGGCAGAGACATTGTGCATTTAGTAAGGAGTTGAAAGATACTCATTTGGAGCTATATTATACCAGCATGCTTGAGATATCTATCTCTCCATCTCTTATTCATTATAATTCTAAGTTTTATTATAATGTGAATATGATTGGGTTATCATTATGTGCATATTAATGCAATTAGAAAGTATGTGAGTGCATGTACAAATAGCTAGAAATGCAAAAAGATAAATTGGATTAGGAAAATTCAAAGAGCATATTAAGTAGTTATATTGCTAGACTATGATGCAATACATGATTTTAAATAATGCCTATGAATATAGTTGAGAGAAAGGAGACCTATGAGAAGGATAATTTTCCCTGAAGTTGTGTGAAAATCAAACCACCAACTCATTATAATAACATAGAAAGATAAGCTAAGTAGGGTATATTATATTATTCACATTAATATAGTATTGTATTTATAATGTTTGAATGAGCTTATATTGTTTTTCAACAAGAGGGTTAGAACATGTATTAGAAGTAATACATCCTCATTTTATATCAAATAATACTCTTATATACTTTGACCAAGAGTCTATATCATTACCTATTTATGGTAACTAAATTCTAAAGAAGAGGACTTTACGTCTTAGCAAAAAAAAGCCATTATGTGATGTGATTTTAAGGTGCAGAAGCACAGACTCCTCTAAAGTAGAAACTGTTCTCCAAATTAGATGTAAACTTATCATACATTTAAATATGTGAATATATGTGTCATATTGAGGGAAAGGATATATGACTGTTTATGAACATACAAATGTAGGTACCTTATATAAATGATGAAATGGATAACTTGGAAAGAATCATGAGGAAATTGGAGATTAGTCGAAAGGTTCTTAGTTGAATTATTAGAAGTTAAATATCTTATTATGCTAACTACTATTAGACATTACTATGAACATAAGATTTTATATTGAATCAAATTGGATGATATTTAATGTCATTAATTGCTAGATTTTTTATGGCATCCTAGAAGGATGGATCCATATTAGGTATAAAAACAAAGAGTCTAAAACTTAATACGAACAAGTAATCTTCAATTCAAGATTAATGCTAGATTATTATACATATAGACATATTGTCAATACTTTTTATTAAGACCAAGTGTGTCTAATCGATGACATGGTGTCATCAGTATTAACTAATTGTGTATAAGATAAGAGAGTAGTTACTTCCATGGTTAAATATACTAACTTAAGTAAGAGGCAGTTGCTTAGACCAAAAATGTTGCAAGAATGTAACTTGGGTACTTTAGTCAAAAGAAAATAACCAGTCAAGTTGTTTACCGACTTAGTAAGGAAGAACTTGAATAAGAGGTAGTTGTCAGTCCTAGTATTGTTACAAGTATGTAATAGGGTATTTGAGATATTGGGTCAAACCTAATTGATCAGTTAAATCATTATTTATGTGTTATCACTTTTGAATGAATTCTTGTTTATGATATTTAAACCTTGGGGTCAAACCAAAAGAAGAGTTATCACGGGTCAATAGAGTTTCCAAGTCGAGTAAGGGGGTGGGTGAACATACAACACCACTTCATAGAAATTGGATTTATTATATATGTGAAAACTTTGGCCAAAGTAAGTGTAGAAGTTGCTACATACACTTTGTTGGTTTACTATGTGCCAGAATTCCATAGCTAGTCAAGAGTGTCATGCATAGTTGGAGGATATCCACAGGTGTAAGATCGCACTAGTTATTTAGGACACAACACCATACTTAGGTAGTCATTTCTATAGGTTTCCATACCAAACTCTTCATTGAAGGGTAGGGCCACTTCTAGTTAGGAGGATGTGTGGGGGACTGTTATGTCTGTGGTTGGAGGAAAAGTGTTTGGGTGATGCTCTCCCTCTTGCAGTTGACAGTCAAGACATGTGAAACAAAAGAAGTATGATCCAGATGAGGACAACTTGACCATTTAAATCTTGTAAGTTAAAAATTTGTATATGAGCATGATCATGGATCAATTTTAATATGTATTTGAAAAGATGAGTTTCATCTACTTGGAATTATGTAATGTTATTTCATTTTTGTAATGATATGTAGAAATTATTTATGCAATGTTCAATATGTTATTGAACAGGAAAAAAAACATTTCCCTATTTTTGGAAACTTGCATTATTCACTTTCTGAGTTAAAACTTAG
Organism: Sequoiadendron giganteum; assembly: GCA_007115665.2. Classification (NCBI taxonomy): domain Eukaryota; kingdom Viridiplantae; phylum Streptophyta; class Pinopsida; order Cupressales; family Cupressaceae; genus Sequoiadendron; species Sequoiadendron giganteum. Next base: position 218,080,064 of record CM021110.1, read on the forward strand.
GTGAAAATTGTTGAGTAAATATTGGGTATGTTACATGTGGTATCAAAGCTACTAGGTTCAACACTTGGACCTATGAGCTCATTACGTAAGTTTTTCCTCAGAGATTATCTGTAGCTAATGTTTTTAAAAAAATTATGCCAGGATGGAAGGGAAAATAAGAACAAGGAAAATAGTAAGGAAGTCAATTTTCTCGAAACTTGTCTAACTTTGGGACTAGGAAATAATCACCCCTGGAGGTTAAAACTCCTAATCCAATAACTCATAAAGAGATTCCCTTGGATTGTGGAAGGAATGCAACTAGGTTAAGTAAGAAGGTTATGGATGAGTACTTGCAAGTACATCCACCCTTCAAAATTGTTTTTGACTATGAGGGTAAGAGAAAAGCCGAAGAGATCCCTCTTTCTAACAACAACCTATAGTCACAAAGAGTCAAAGGTTATGGAATCAAATAAGGAAACCATGTGTAATTCATGAATATGATTAATGTATATTGATACAAATGCTTAATTGGAGAAACTAATTATTGGCATAAATTGAAAACTTAAGGTGAAGTAGAAAATTCAACATACTGCAAATCAAAACCAAGGAGGTATTAAGGAGGAACAAACTTTTGACAATCCTAATTCATAATGAGATTAAAATCTAGCAATGATAATTGAAATCAAGAAATTGAGTTGGTACCTTAGAATAAAGGTCAAAGACCATAATGGGTCAAAAAAGGAAGAAACTCACAAGGGTGAAGATGAAAACCGGCATGATCCCACCAACTAGAATAGGCATGGTCAATTTGGATTCAAGACTCAAAAACAATAAAAGAAACTGACTAAACCTTGAAGTATTTGAGGTTATAAAAAAGATAAATCCATCATGAATTATAGACAATTTCTTTGAAAATTTGGTTGCAAGGCAAAAACTTGGATAGTAAAGCAAGCTAACTAGACAAGAGCTTAGATAAAGTAGTGTTTGGTTGAAGTTCAAAATGAGCTTCTAAGTTTGACAAACGAAATTAAATCTATGTTAGTCCCTTTATGATCATTTGCAGATGTTACATGGGTAAATTGGATATGAAGGAGACTATGTTGCCAAAGTAGAAGAATTGGGAACAAAAAGTATTTGCAAGGTATACCTACTAAGGGTAAGATAAGGCAAGTAGTAGTCATTCAACTGTAGAAGGACAAACAAGAAGAAATCTAAAACATTATGATCAAATTGGAGAAAATAGATGATTACAAGTGTTCAACTTTTATGATGATTAATATTTTATAAGTCCTGAAAACACCAAGGAGGGGGAGAAGAAAAATATATGGATCAAGAAAAGATCAAATACAAATAAGTACCATATTCAATAGAGTTTGATGATGTATTCCCAATATGAGAAAAATTTTGACGTCTTCGTAGACATGGTTCTTGAATCAAAAACCTTATATCCAAAGTTTCTTATGACCGCAACAAAGTTGTTGGAGTTGGAGGCTAAGCTATAGGAACTATTAGTGAAAGATTTGAATGGTCAGGAAAAAGTCAGAGGCCTTTGACCAAATAAAAGAGAAGTAATCATGAAACCAACTCTATGAGTTCTTGATTTGGAAGATCAATTTATGGTTATCATTGATGTCTTGAAAAAAAGGTTAGGTAGTATGTTTATTTAAGAAGGGTGCATTAACACCTATAAGTTAAGAATGGATGTTATATGAAAAATACCATGCTTGGTAACTATGTAGGCATTATTTGCTTGGACAAATTTTGGAGTTAAAAACATACCAAAATGGTCTAAAGTATTGTTTACCCAACCAAATCTTAATGCTCTTCAGAGAAGATGGCTTGAGCTATTATAGGATTATTACTTTTAAATTAACTATATAAAGGGTAAAGAAAGTCGAGTTGTAAATTCCCTAAGTCGAAGGAGACATATCTCCTCAATAATATCTATTCATTATATTTTCAAGAATCAAATGTGGCATAAATTCTAAGGAAGATGTTTCATTTAATTTGAATGGACTACTAAGAATCAAAGGAAGTTCCTAAGTACCAAACTCAAAGGAGTTAGGGAATATGGTTTAGTAAGAAGTTTAATTGATGCAATATTCAGGATAATCTGGAGTGACAAAATTATTAACTGATGTGAAGCCACTATATTTTGGAAGGAAACATAGAAAGATGTTGCAAGTTATGTAGCAATTTGTCTATAATTATAGAAGGTGAAGACAAGATGTCATTACCCAACATGACTTTTATATTCTCATAAAATTCCAAAGAGGAAGTGACAAATCATTAGTATAGTTTTGATCTTCCTATGACAAAGTTTTGGCATAATGTTATTTTGGTAGTGGTGGATAGGCTCACCAAGGTAGCCCATTTTATTTGGAAAAAATTGACAGGTGGGGTACCAATCATAACCGCAAATTTGTGTAAAGTAGTGTTTGATTGCATGGTGTTCCTAAGAAGGTTATCTCAAGTAAAGAAACTCAAGTAACGTTAAGTTTTTAATTAAACCATAATCACCTCATTAAAAAATTCAATTGAATACAAGCTCAGCTTATCACCTTGAGACAAATAAGTTAGACAAAAAGGGTAAACCAAGTCCTGGTGGATTTGTAGAATACTTTTATTACAAAAATTCCTATCATTTCATAATAAAAATTTAATCCATTTAAAACATTATATGAAAGGAAGGGTTGAATTCCTATAAGCAGGATAAGCTAGGAAATAGGATTAGCCTTAGTCTGGAAATGTTGTCAAAAATGGAAGAGTAGATCAGGATGATCAAGGAAAGAAATAAGCAAAGAAGAATGATAGGCAGGGAATATTTATTGATACAAAGTATGAGTCAAGGAGTAGTACTATTATGCTCAAGATTGATAGGTCTCTAGGGGCAGTATTATGCTTGAGATGGATAGTAGTCAAAGAGCTGTACTATTATGCTCAAAATTGACAAGTGTCTAGGAGAGTATTATTATGCTTGAGATGGAAATTAGTTCTAGTGATGGTCGTTCTTGGTTTTTGAGTTGTCTGATGGTGTAGAAGTTTGAAGAAAAGGATGGGACCCACAATGTAGTGCACAATGCACCGAAATTCCTTTTATATTTGGGATGCACTAAGGACAAGTGTGTGTTAGCCAATGTGAATGTGTGTTCTAGTCACTATGGTATAAGTGACTTGTGGTATATGTGACATGTATGAGTCAGCCACTATTTTACTTATGATGTACATATGAGTCATTACTAATGTACCTATGATGAATAGATATCAGAAGAGAAATTTTGCTTGAAGAATGCAAGTTCTGACATTGCTATCAAGATTCAACCATATAGTTTTACGAGTCAAACTCATTGTAGTGCCTCTCATATTATTCTCTAATGGACTGATAGTTGATCTGTTTTGATGAGACACTTTGATACATTATTTGATGTTGGACCTATTGCTATGATGATAATTTGATGACATTTCTAATATTTGAGGTTTTATGCACATGCTATGATTAGTACCTAGTTTTGTTTGATTATGTGGACTAACCCTATCATGAGCACTATGTGATTATCTGATTATGAATATTATGCGATTACCTTGTGACTATTCTATGTTTTTTGTTATTAAACTAATTTTCTATGAGTTGATATGATTACTTGGTCATGTTCTTACTGATGTGGTTGAGGGAAAAGGGACAGTGTCACACCACTCACTTGTGAGTACCCTACGACGTGATTCCCTTTCATGGTGTGCCTGATTATGTGTATACGTATATGCATGACCATTTTGTGTACTACAGGGTGCAATTACTAAGCATCGACTCCACCTAAATTGACAAGTTTGAGCATGCCTTGAAACCCAATGGAACAGTGGTTCAGAGATAGCACTTGGTCTCCTACCCTAGCTATCGTCCTTGAAGGGGATGAGTATTTGAGTTTATACCTTGTCAGTTCTACCAGTCGTTTGTTGGTTGATTAGTGTTTTTAGAGTTTTGTTTTATGATCCTAGATGTGTGATTAGGTAATTATTGGTGTTTGGGTTTAATTGATTTAATTGTTTGATAAAGGTCCTTGGGTAAACTGTGCATTAAAATTAATTGTTAAATGGAAGAGAAGGTATATTTGATAATTATATATAAACATATACATATGAATAAATAATTTTAATTAATAATAAAATAACCTTACAATATAAAGTTAAAACTAATAAATAATATTATAAGGTAAATAAGTTACACTTGAGAAATGCAATTAATTATCATATGTAAGAATTATCAGTAAAGGAATTCACCATTGTGTGAAATTTGGAAACCAAATTATAATTACTCAAATTGCAATTTAGCGAGTTGTTTTGAATCGGTAAATTAATAAAGTTAACCTTCATTAAAATTTAAGAGTTGGTTGATTGTTATGATATTGCTATCAGGATTCAACTATGTAGTTTTCGAGTCAAACTCATTGACCCATGATTCATGAGTAGTGGTTCACAAGAACCCATTTCTCATGATAATGAATGGTCCACTTAGCACTCATTGCATCTAGGTGATGCTCACAGAGGTGAAGCATTGGTCCATCCCGGGAGGTCACCCATCCCAGTACTACTCTAGCTCAAGCACGCTTAACCACAGAGTTTCCACCAAGGTTAAGCCCACTTAGCTTGCTACCCCATTTGCAAAACCTTCAGAAAGTGTGGTTAAGCATGCTTGAGCTGGAGCAGTACTAGGATGGGTAACCTCCCAGGATGAACCAATGCTTCACCTCTATGAGCATCACCTAGATGCAATGAGTGCTAAGTGGACCATTCATTATCATGAGAGATGGGTTCTTGTGAACCACTACTCATGAATCATGGGTCAATGAGTTTGACTCAAAAACTACACAGTTGAATCCTGATAGCAATATCATAATTTGACTCGCTGTGGAAGAAACCTCCTACTTATGGTTGATTGTTCTCATGCAACGGAATTGCTCCATTTTCCTTTCTGCTAAACGTGCAGGAAGAGAGGGGATTCAGGGGTTTTTTGTAGGAAGAAAATATCTGTAAACAAAAGTCTCATTTTATTGATAATTTAGGCTAGGAAGTGGGGCTTTTGATTTTCTAGATAGAGGAAGCAGGAAGTTGATATTGTAGTGAAGTTCGACATCAATACCTTCCCACCATGCATTGGATCCAATCGTTTGGTTCTTCTATGTTGGCACACAATTAAAATCGAGAAACAGCATAATCACAAAATAGTAAATGTGTTGACATAATCTGCAAACATTTCTTTCCATGGCATAGTTACCTTGTTGTTTCATTTTTTTACTTTCAAATCCTTTTGTGCATATCATGCATCCACTACATGCAATTTGCATCTGCTAATTACATTTACTTAAAAGTTTCTAATGCCTTCTCAACTTATCCCTGCTACACACCCTTGCAACAAACATTCACTTGTAGCCTTGCTCTTGCTAAATGCATTCGCTTAAAATTTTCTTAAGCCTATTCCACAAATCCATTTGCGCATAGCCCTGCTCCTGCCAATTGCTTTTGCTTGAGAGTTTCAACGAATCCTTTTTGTGCATATCTTGCAAACATTGCATTCCATCTGGAGACATTTAATTTAGGCACACCTCCTATCTTCACCCAACCACACACAACCATCTCCCATGAGAGTTTGGTGCACATCTGCCAATTACCTATGCCTGGAAGTTTCTAAAGCCTTTTCTGCAGCTCACTCATGTGCACCTGTACTCACTTTATTCCATGAGATGAGATCTCTTTGAGGCCTGATGTCAAATGCCCCGCCTATGTGCCTTCCTTCATTCTACCATGTTCCCTTCTCTATGTGGGCTCATCGTTTCTATGCAGCAAATGTTAGGGCTAGCATTTGTAATTTTATTTTATTTTTTGATGGAGGTTTCAAACCTGCAAGGCAGCCCAGCGGAGGCATGAAGCCTGCGAGCTGCTAACCAGCGAAGGCCACCACATAAACAATTTAGGAACCCGATACGGGCCCACACATGCACCTCTTCAGCTTAGATCCAAGGACTAAGGGGCATCCATGTCGCCAAATTCGCCCAGGGCACGATCCTGGCCTCATCCCTTATGATGTTGGAGCCTTGCACTCAGCAAGACTTGATCCCTGGTGGGCTCATTCCGAACCTTTCGACTTCACCAGTAGACCAAAGGCCCATTGACAACATTTGTAATTTGAATTTGATGTTTTATATTATTTGATGTATTGATTGAGTTTCTTTCCATTATCTTCTTTCATGGAATTTGAAATTGTATACTTTGCCTTCTCTTTTTGCTAAGTTAAGATATGCGTAGCTTGTTAAATTTCTTTACATATGTATAATACAATTTTTATTTTTTTTGATGGAGGTCTTCCACAAATTCTTTTTTGCTACCGGATATGGGAGCACGAGCCTTCTAGGGCTGAACCTCTTCGGCTAAGAGCCAAGGACTGAGGGGTATCCATTCCACCAAATTCGCTCGGGGCACAATCTCGGCCTCATCCCTTTTTCGGTGTCGGAGCCTTTGCACTCAGCAAGACTTGATCCCTGGTGGGCTCATTTAGAACCTTTCAACTTCACCAGTAGACCAAGGGCCCATTGACGTATAATATAATTTTCACCACTTCAGTGAAATATGATTTCTTTTAAATGATTATTTCTAATGATTGGTTTTCAATTCTTTATACATACATATATATGTATATATATGTATGTTTGTATATATATGTATATATATATTCATAAATGTATTATATAAGTCTATGTCTAATATATTATTTTCTAATATAATATATTTACCATAGATTGCATAGGGTTAGCATTATATATATATATATATATATTAATGAATAAATAAAATGTCATTTGATAATAAATTAGATTGAATAGTTACTATTTTAATGAACATTTAAATGATGAGGGTAAAGCATTATAGTGTAATTAATGATTGATTTAGTTCATAAATAGATTAATAGAATTGCATTGCATAGTTTGTTTACTCAAGATGGAATGTAAAAGTAATTGGTAAATAGGGAGAAAACGTAAGGTAATCTAATTTAAATGTTGAGATTAAATGATTAGTTAATTTAAAAGATTTTCAGTTGAGTTATTATTACGTAGTTAATTAGAACAAATCACTCCATGTTAAGTAAGTTGTATAGGAATATTGATTGTTTTATAACTTTTATAGTATAAATTGTAAAATCACTATGTAAAGTAATTAAATAGAATAATGTGTTATAGACTTTTAATACAATTATTTGGGAAAATAATCCTTACATTTATTATGTGGACAAGTGAAAATGAGGGTATGGTTTTAATGTTGTATTAGCAGAATTAACTGTGTCCATATGGTATTGAGTAATTGTTTATATTTATCCATGTATGGATTAAGTGTTTGTGCAATTATTGAAATGGGTGATGTCATTTTGTTAGTTGTTTAAGTCAGTTTCCAGAGGCCTAGGAAGGGGTATTTAATGTGTGGTTGGTTCTTATGATTGTTTCACTTTGGAGAGTGGTTTGGCAATGTTCAGAGTTTATGCTTTGTGAGAATTGTAAGCCCTAAGGGTGTTTCTCCCCAAGGGTGTTTCTCCCCATATCCTTGTTGGGTCCATGTGGTTATGATAAATGTGCAAGATGGTCAATACCTTGCTCAGTGTTTGGATTCATTTGATTATGTTAAGTGTGCAAGATGGTTAATGCCTTGCTTGATGTCTTGGGTTTACTAGTTGCGGGTAGGGGGAGTGGCTCTCAAAGGGGGTCAAAACCCAAAGTGGTGTCCAAGACAACCCATTAGAGGGTTTTTTAATCTAGTGATAAACTTAATAAAAAATTAGGTGGATGGGTAGAATTCACATTAAACAAGATAATGGATACCTCACCCATGCCTGTAGTGCTCATTTAGGCTAAGGATGGGTTGAGAAGGTCTGGTTGGCAAGATCAACTTCCCTTTCCTCATGAAAGGAATGTTGGTTCCACATGTGTCACCCTATGGGGTTGGGACCTAGTGAGAGGTTTACCAGGACAACCATAGATGGGGGTCACGGTCTAGTGAGAGACCGCCAATACAACCCATGTTAGGGCCATGCAATGACACTCCTCCCTATTGCAGTCTAGCATTCTCTAGCTGTACTTTCTCTTTCTGTTGTGTGAGTGCCTCTAGAAGTGGAGTCAGTGATGTTGGTATGATGATAGTATTGTGTCGGAGTCCAATTATACCTCTTGATTATGTTAGCCATTTGCTTTCCTGACTATTTGTATGATGTGGGACCTTGTGTTATTTCCTAGCACAGGGGGTGGACCTCAAGGTTCCACATGGTCGAGAGGTTGGTGTTTTTTTCTCCATTGGGTGTTCTTGCTGCTTGTTTGTGTGCGTGGAGATTGCTCATCATGTTGTGGACTCCTGTTCCTATTTGAGAAGGCCACTGTTCATATATTTGTATGTTGGAATGTATATTTTTTGTATCTCTTGATGTAATTTGATGTACTCTTCCCACATGTATTAAGGGAAGCATTGATGTAATCATTGTATTGATGTAACAACAATTAAAGAGTTCCCCTTGTAATGAATATTGCAAAGTGGTGTATCTTGCATATGTTAGTTGACTAGACATGTTTTATTTAATGTTTATTATCATTTTACATGTTATGAAAATAAGTAATGTAAAATCATATAATGTTATGTTGTAAATGAACCTAGTTATAGTTATCTTGACTTTTAGTTGTGAGTAGTGCAGTTGAGGAACCTTAGAGGACCTAGGATTAGTTTAATATGTTAAGCATTCTATTGTTATTTGAATAAAAAAATGTTTCATTATTATGTTATAGTTAATGTTGTCCTCTAGGGTTCCTTGGCAGGGAGTTACATTGATTGACCCATGTTTCATGAGTAGTGGTTCACAAGAACCCATCTCTCATGATAATGAATGGTCCACTTAACATAGTTCTTCACCTCTGTGAGCATCACCTAGATGCAATAAGTGTTAAGTGGACCATTCATTATCATGAGAGATGGGTTATTATGAACCACTACTCATGAAACATGGGTCAATGAGTTTGACTCATAAAACTACATGGTTGAATCCTAATAGCAATATCACAATTTGATACACTATGGAAAATACCTCCTACTTATCAATGCAAGTTCTTCCAATGTGTTAGCAAGGCCATTCAATGCAAAGTCCAGTAAGGATGAGATTGCAAAGAGAAGTGCTATGAGGGAAGATTAATTTTGAGATTAACAAAAAATTACCTATTTCTTACATTGAAAGTTGAATGTAAAACCTTTATTTGAGTTTATCTAGATGCTATGATACTTTACATCATCAAGGACGATGATTCTTAAGGGGGAGGTATGTTACACCCCATTTCTAAGTTGCCTAATTACTTTTACCTTTATGAGTAAATATGTTTTTAATGCAAGATTATTTCTTAATGATCTTTAATGGATGGATGAAATGTATGAATATGCATTATGATGAATTACTCTTTAAATGCTTTAATGATTCTTTTGATATATGATGAATATGATTTACATGCTATTAGCTAATTATGTACATGATTGCACTAAGTTGGATGCAAAAAAGGTTCAAACCCTCCAAAGGGGTCTGAGGGAGAGTATCACCCAAGAGAGGAGCCTTTTATGGGGATCATTGGTATGTCTATCTGAGCTAACACACACACACTTACGAACATAGGTTAGAGGAACCTTGTCAATTTAGTTTGAAGTTTTGTGTTGGTAAGTGCTAAACTTAAGTTCATAGCTTTTTGGTTGATAGGAAAAGTTGGGTTTAGTTGTCTTGATCCCCTTTACCATTTAATCAAATTGAACTAAAATGAATAAATTCTTGTAAATAGCGTATAATGCATGCAATGAGTTTTTGAATATATATATATAGGTAAAGTATACATATATATACATAGGCATATTTATATGCACATATATACATGATATAAGTTTTGATAATTAAGTGAGGCTTATATATAATATATATTATTGTCATATATATCTATCAATATATATATACACATTATTATATTTAATGATTATTGTATATATGTATATTAATATAAATATACTATTATTCTTAATATCATATTAAATATGCACGTATATACATGATGTAAGTTTTGATAATTAATTAAGGCTTATAATATATATATAAATTATTATATTTAATGACTATTGTATATATGATATTAATATAAATATACTATTATTTTTAATATCTTATATATTAGTGTATGCATATTAATATACATATTGTATCTATTTGAATGGTGGATATATATTTATATATTATTGTGTATATATTTTAAGTATATTATTGTGTATATATTTTAAGTATATAAATTATAATATATATTATAAAAGCTATTGAGTGCGACCATATTAATGGCAAGGAATGCCACATAAAGGCTAAGTTTTAACGCTTGATTTCAATTATGTTAATAGACACGTAAAAAGAAAGGTGGAAGCTATTTATAATGGCTATTTTAAACTACTATGGGTTGCCATGTTGGGTGTCATACCTAGCAGTGAGTAAATAATAGCTACCACACAACCATAGAATGAGAGAGGTCAATGTTAAAATAAGGGAGTGAGTTGAGTGTTAAGATGAGGCAACCATATTATGGAAGTGTGGAATGCCACACAATGGCAAGATAGAAAGCTATTTCTAGTAGTTTTTTAAAACATTAAAGGCAACCAACAATGGCACCAAACCTTGCATAAGAATAGGTGGAAAAAATTCCACAATAAAGGAAAAGGTTAAAGAGAGTTCTAAAACACTATTATGTAACCCATATATGAGGTGATTTGACCAAGTAAAAACAATAGGTGTAGATTCTATGTTTGGGCGATGGGAAGAATAATAGTTCCATTTTCTTTGAACTCCAACATGCCATTTTTAAAGAAGTATCTAAAACATTGTACATCAAACAACAAGTTAGAAACCACTAGCGAGGTTGTGGTATTTTCGGAAAGAATTAGAGTTGGTTTCAAAGACATATTTGCAATTATATTTTGCACAACAACACCCATGACTAGCAGGGAATTGAGAAGTGGCATCAAATGTAGCTTATTTTTAGCAAGCAACCATTATCCCTTTTTGTATAAATAGAGAGAAACAACACACTACTTGATTGCCCATTCATTATGAAACCTATAGACACTAAAAATTGTCCTAAGCCTACAACTTCTAATTCTTCATCATACACCTTGTCATTCTCGATAATTAAATAATGTTAAATTGTTTAATTATTTTTTGTAATCATAAGCCTTCTATTAATTAAATAATTTTAATTATTTAATTACATCACTAATTAAGTCCTTTTCTTTATAAAACTAAATAAATCCTTATTTATTTATTTTTTACCACCTTTCACTATATATAAATAAATATTTAATTATTCATTAACCTCTTCTGTCATAATTTATTTAATTTGTCTGCTCTCTTCCAATTTTGAATTAAATCATTATTTAATTCAAAAGGTCAACATGTCACATGTCTTCTATAATTAGATAATATTTTTATTATTTAATTATTCATTTAAATTTCTCCTACAACCTCTATGTACGTGCCAATCTTATCTTCCACATAAAATCTTATCTCTTGGCATCCCATTCATTTTACACCCTTGATTAAATTATTCTCAACCATCCATCCTTATCATTTGCCCTAATTTTGGCCTAACCCTATCCCATACTACATCTTTCATTCTTGGCCATTGATCTTTAGGTCAAATTAACCTTTCAATCTTAGCCCTTCATGACAAAATTGGTATTCTATAAAGGACATCCATTTTGTCATTGTCAAGTTACCTCTTGCTATCTAGTCTATTGCATCTATAAGCTATCTAGAGACATCTTGTTATCTTGTCAACATAGCTATCAAGTCAATTGAATTCTAGTCAATCATAATCTTCAATATTTTTCTTTGTCATTGTCATTAGGCCTATTTGCATACTCATAAATTTGAGGGCAATTATTCATATCAAGCAAAATGGAGAAGGGCAATGTAAGTGAATCGGTGGTGGCATAAATACTCTATGGTGATATTGCTTTATGCTTTGTGTCTTTATCCTTATTTGTACTTCATTGTTTATTAGGGTTTGATTTACATGCTTTGTTGCCTAACCTTGATAATTTTTACCCTAATTACAAAACCATTTATGTATTCATATTATTTTGAGAGTAGCATATTTGTGATTTCGATAGCAACATATTTGTGAGTTCGAGATCAACATATTTGTGAGTTTGAGAGCATTGAGTAGTTGCTTTAGTATGAGGAAAGATTGAGTTAAGAAATTGAGAATAGAGGAGGCAGCAGGCAGAGCCATTGTGCATTGAGCAAGGAGTTGCAGGATACTCGTTTGGAGCTATATTATTACAGGCATGCTTGAGATATCTATCTCTCTATCTCTTATTAATTATGATTCTAAGTTTTATTATTGCTTGATTATGATCAAGCTATTTGTTAGGAAATATGAGTTAGTGCTCCATGTATGTGGGTAAATAATAATTACGTGAGTAATTATTGTAGACACCGAAAATTGGTCTAGGCCTGCGAAAACCACTTTCGACATAATTTTATATTATTCATGGTCATGATTAAATAATGTTTATTATTTAATTACCTTTCTAACACATATTTCTTCTATTAATTAAATACCCCTTTTTAATTAATTCATTAATTCATAATGACCCTTTATTCAACTTGATTAATTAAATAAATCATATTTATTTAATTATGTCGCTAACTAATTAATTCTTCTTCTTAATTAAATATTTATTATTTAATTAAACCCCCTTTATCTATAATTAAATATTTATTATTTAATTACCCATTTTGTCGTATTTCAACTATAATTAAATATTTATATTATTTAATTATTCAATTTATCCTTTTCAACAGTCAATTAAATAAATTACATTATTTATTTAATTAATCTTTCAATTTTTGAATGTTGAATTAAATTAACATTTAATTCATTTATTAATTATTTATGTCACATTCTTCTATCATTAAGTTGACTAATCATTCACTCACCTTCTGACTCCAGATCTATTTTTAGTCTGCCAGTTATCTCCAGGTTCGATATCTAATCGTCTCTACGAGATGACTCTCTGTCACAACTAGTCAGTTAACTAGTTCTAACTTATATGCATGAAAGCGTTTATTAATTAAATATATTTATTTGATTAATTAATTCATATGTGCATTCGAATTCTTTATTCTTTGAGTTCTAACTTTGTCTTTGACATTCAAAGTCTATTTCTTCTATTTTCGAAGACTCTTAACTGAAGATTAAATTGTTTATTTAATCTGGAACTCTTGTTCTTTCTATTTTCAAACAGTCTTGACACAAGATTAAGTTATCGTTCTAATTTAATCTTTATCTTGCAAACTTTCCTAACTCAAGTTCTATCTGACACATAACTCACATCGCATGACATTCATCAATCTCGTCTATCGATCTCTCTTTGAATCTAAGCCGATCGTTCGAAAACCCAAAATCTATAAAATGGCTTGTCATTATCATTATTCCTCCTCTCGAAATCAATACTTTTGAGAAGAAACTTAATCTTCGATATTTTGCTTAGACATTCAACAAGGTTATGCTTGCATCAATACTGAAAATCTAAGGGCAATAATACTGATACAGCAAAATGGAGAAGGACAATCGAGATAATTCGAAGGAGTGGACGCATATTCGGTGAGATCTTTTTCAGTTATTTGTTTTGATTGTTTTATGTTCATTTACTCGTTCTTTGTTGTTTTTATTTAGATTATTTGTTAGATTTGATCATCTTAATCAGTTTGCAAAACAATCTCCAGAAAATATACGTTACATTTGGTGAACTCGATGTGAACACGCTTCAAATTCGCGCAACATATTTTCGTCTTTCCATTTTTTATTTTGCAGGAATCATATGGCACATCGCATCCGCTCAAATAAAAAACGCATCTGTATTCCTAAGCCGCATTTGATCCATCCCGCGACGCATCTTCCATTATGCACCACATCTATGACACTTTGCACCGCATCCGACTGTCAACAGTTCACGCCGCGTTGGACTGTCAACATGAGCTACATCCACCTATCAACATCACGCCACATCTGTGGCTCAAAAAGCCGCATCTGCCTGGTAATAGATTTTTCACTTTTTATTCACTTTCATACATTCGCGTTTTCATTTTCATTTTTTTGTGTTCTTTCATTTTTTCGCTAATGAACTTGTTTGCAGCTGTGTCTAGAGGAGTAACGTAGTTTTTGCAAGACGAAGCATAGAAGACTAAATAAAACCAAAAAACCAATATTTTTTGCAGGATGAAAGTCAAAGACACAAAAATGAACTACTGATCAGTTTGCATGCAGGACCTAATGACTTTGTTTTATTTAAAAAGCTTTATGTTTGGTAGATAAATAATTATCATTTGGATTAAAAAGAATCAGTTTTTTCTTTGTCTGGTGTGAAACCACATTTTGTAACCCTTTACGATTCGATATATCGAAGTATCATCTCCTCTTGCACAGTCAAGCGATCCTGGGTGTAAGAGAAATGTTAACTGACTCTAGAACTTGGGCTTGTCTTGGTGGGAAAAAGTACTCACCCCAAGACGACTCAAACCGGTAACACGCTTTAGCAAGCGACTTCCACCCAGTATATAAAAATGGATTTTTGGGAGAAACCCCAAAAATCACTCTCATTGTTCCGACGAGAGGGGCAGAAATGGTCTCTCGTCGTACTGGATGGTGCCCCACGAATGCAATGCCCTTACTAAAAACCATGTTGTAGTTTTTCCAAAATCTTATCTATTTGCTGGTGCAGCAAGTTCGGACCTATGAAGTCGTCTTACATTCTTATAGTTCATGTGTGGAGATGAGATGTATTCCATGGGAGTTTCATGGGTATAATAGCTTGGCTGCCCCGTATAAGTGAGTGTCGTGGAGGGGAGCCAGTGGGGTCAAGCTACTAGTCATCTGCCTTGAATATGAATAGCTGGATTTATCTAAGTAAGAACTCAGTAAATATTGTCCAAAAATCCTAGGTTGAAAATGCTTTCTAGTTTTAACAGATCTATCACCACAAATTGAAAACACATTGAATTTTGTGATTGATTTTATAGCATTCATCAAAAAACTTGATCATCAAACGGAGTCAATAGAAAAAATCATCTTCAGAAAACTGCAACTGTCATTTTTAGAACCGCATCTTTCCTAGTGAGTCACAACTGTCATTTTAAACACCGCATGTGTCTGTTAAAAAAGTTCAATTTCACAGTTTAAATATTCTGAGCCACAAATGTCAAAATTCGAGTTGCATGTGTAAATGAAAACCGCAACTGTCTGTCAACAAGTTTAGGTTCACAAAATCCATATTCCAAGTCGCAACTGTTACTGTGAGTCGCGTTTGTCAAAACATAAACCGCATCTATCACAAGTCAAAATTACCAGTTGACATTCGAAACTTGTTTTTAGTTAAATCACCACATGTGCATGCTAAACCGCATCTGCCAAACGTAGAACCGCATCTGATAGGTGAACCGCATTTGACTATCAACAGAAACAGAGAAAACTGCAAACCAAGTCTAAAAACATAACTATCATTTTTCACTTTTGTTTCTTAAGATCAACCTTGAACAGAAACCGAAAAAAATTTGCTCAAAACCTTGCATCATTAGGTGTCATATACGCCTTAGTCATAGTCATCCTAAGTTGCATGCATATAGATACTTCCTAGGAAATTGCATATCGCAGAATAGATAACTTTCCTCGTCATTGGATACATTCATGTTCCAATTTGTCCTCATCATTGAACCTAGTCACTTTAGTCCTATTACTGAATCTTTCCAGCTCAACAGTCTAGTTTGGGAAATTCACCTTGTCAACAGTCTTTGTCCTACAATCAGGTTCCTTAGTCAACTCAAATCATTGCATGCATGTATTCTATAGGTGGTCGATTATACCCATTTTTAGAATCATTTACCGTCATATTCTATTCAAGGATTTTGCATATTGTTCATCCTACCATACGTCATCTTAGTATACGTCATCTTATAAGTCTCTAGTAACATCCTTTATTGTCAGAAAATCCAAAAAAAAAACATAGAAATAAGACATGCTGGTTTATACATAGTTTGCATTACCCCTTTTTGAGCAACTTTTCATGGTTGAAACAAGGTCTCAAAAGAAACAAAAAGCAATGTCAGACCCTAACGAATTTGTCAATCCTTTCGCAAATCAACCATCAGGGAAAGAAATACCACACAGACCTTTGCTTGAAAAACACATCACTAAAGACACACATGGACAAATTTATATTGAAGAGATAGACGCCATTGTACAAGATCCTGAATTTGCATCCTTTATGGATGAGTGTTTGGCAAATGATCCCCAACGATATCTAGCAAAGTTTCTAGTAGAAGGTGCCACACTACCACCAGGATTTGATATTCATACTTTGAAAACATTGTCTACTCAACCAATACAAACTGTGACATCAAGTGTTTCTATTCTCCAAATCACCGCAGCAATACCAACTGGCATACCAAGTCAAACATCGTCAATTGTAAACCCAACCCCTTTCAACATAACACAAGGTTCACAATTTACTGCGAGAGAAACTTCATCAAACCCCTTTGGCACCAACACGACTGGTAAGAGATCCAAAGTTGGCATGAATATTCCTATACCAAATCAGACCATTCAGACAGGAAATATTCCTATATCACATCAGAACATTCAGACAAGGAAAATTCCTATACCAAATCAGAACATTCAGATAGGAAATATCCCCATGCCGAATCAGAACATTCTAACGAGATATATTCCCTCGCCAAATCATAACCCCTCACAGAACACAGCATTTTAGAATATCTATATTGATCCAAACAACGCGAACAACATTTCCTTGACACAAGTAGATTTCCTCCAAAACCAAATGCAAATGCTTCAACAACAGATGGACAACATGTCTATGTCAGGCAAATGAACTATCTCGGTGCAAGATCTATTTCCATGTCCATTTGACAAAGCGCTTTACATGACACCATTCCCCCATGGATACATTATACCGAATTTTCCCAAGTATAATGGGAGGAAGAATCCTTTAGAACACATTAGAGAATTCTCAACGACATGCATGGACATATCATATGACCCCACATACTTGATGAGACTATTTTTGTGAACCCTTATTGGGATAGCACTGGAATGGTTTTCTAAATTACCATATGGCATCCTAGGGTGAATTAGCTAAGAAGTTTGTCGAACACTTTGCCTTTAACATAGACAATGAAGTAACAATAGCTACCTTGTGTCACACAACACAAGAAGACGGTGAAACTTTCACCATTTTCTTTTAGAGATGGAGAAGTCTAGCTAGCAAATGTCCAATTGAAATACCAGAAAAATAGAAGGTCACGATATTCCTTGAAAACATCAATCCAAAACTGAGAGGTGACTTAAGGGTACATTGTTGTACTTCATTCCTAGACTTGGTACAAAAAGGGCATCATCCTTGAAAAAGGCCTTATTGACAAAGGAGAAATAAAAGTACCAGGCAGAAACCCCGTAGTTCAACATCAAAACGCACCCAATGATAGAAACAAATTTTGGTCTAGAAACAAAAATGTTACAAATGATGGCATTGTTGATGCTAAAACCATACATACGGGAGCAGTTATCACACTTAGAGGTTACAAAGCCAATCAAGACATGATGAATAGTCCATATCAAATAGCAAATTTTGTCCAAAATTCACAACAATAACGACTGCAAAGGAGATTTCCTACACGTGAATTTACCCCAATTGAGACAATTTTCAAAGAGTTGATTAAAAATGATCTCATTAAACCTTTGGAACCAATAGAATATGATCCTAGACAGTTTAAACCTTCATGGTGGGACAAAAACACCTATTGTGACTATCATCAAACAAAAGGACACAACGTACAACAATGTCGACAACTGAAGAATATTATACAAGACTTAGTTGAAAATGGAACCATAGAGGTCAATGGGTAGAAAAATACTAAGAACGGTGATCATAAGGTCTTCACAGACCCATTACATTACCACACGAAAGGAAAGGCCTCCAATTCGGGAACCAAGAATAATCCATTAGCCAATTATACCAATACCAAGTATGACTATAGTAAAGGACCGATTATAAATCACCTCCGAGCTGCGAATGAAAACATCCATACCATCATCATTAAGAAGCATCTGGAATGTGTTGTAAACACGCGCGGAACTAAGATGATTCTTCCAGGTCCTTCTTCCAGGTCTAAATACAATCTCCTTGATCAACTGAGCAAAACCCCCGCACAGATATCCATTTTGGAACTATTGACTTTATCACCTGAGCATCACGTCATTCTCAACAAAGCCTTATAGAACATGACTGTTCCTATAGACTTAGATGTCAATCGTTTTGAAGAAATGGTGAGATGTTTTAACCAACTCACATCATGCCACATTTTCCCAACAAGATTACTCAACCGAAAAGTCTGATCATAATGACCCATTACATCTTGAAGTCCTAGTCCATCAAACCAAAGTCAGACGAGTCTTGGTAGACGGAGGAGTAGGTTTGAACTTGTGTACCCTAAAACTAGTTAAGGCATTAGGATTCTCAAAAGAATGTGTATACACCTCTAAGAGTATAGTCATCAAGGCTTACGATGATGAGTAAAGATCATCCAAAGGAGTTGTCACACTCCCTATCAGAATTGGCCCAACAATTATGAACACCAGCGTCCAAGTCTTGGATCTCACCCTTCCGTATAACCTATTGTTAGGTAGACCTTGGATACACACAATGAAATCCGTACCTTCCACATATCACCAATCTCTTAAATTCCCGTATAATGGCACCGAGATCATGATTGATGGTGATCCGGATCCTTTTCAATATTGTACAAGCCTAAGGTAAATTTCACAACGATAGATACCAGTTAATCAAGAAGCTTCATCATCCACTTTATCCCTATATGTTGACCCATCACATCTTACCAAGTCCACTTCATTCAAACCACCATCATCCACTCCTAAGGTCGAGATCCAAGACAAGGGTTGTAGAGAATATTACATGAAGGCATCATACTATGTCAGTCACTTGGTTCCACCTAAGGCATATGGCTTACCCATGGTAGACAGAAGATAGTCAGTAGTCACATTTCATGTTCCCCCTACAATGACATTGACTAAATGGGAAGAGTTAAGTGAAGAAATTGTGGATCAAGGTGTTATTACCTCCTGGTTATACCAAGAAGACAATGAATACCCCTCGTTGTCTATTCAAATATCTAAGGACCAATATGGAAAAGGCTTTAAGATAATGCGAAGCGAAGGCTATGATGGGCATAGTGGGTTAGGACTACACCAAAATGGAAGGACGGAACCGATCACTGTCTCACCACAACCGAAATACCTAGGGCTAGGGTTTCAACCGCTTAGAATTGGTTTTCCTAATACTTCATCACCATTTCAAGAGTAAGTGAGTGCTTATGCAGACATCGAGATATCTCACGAACCACTTCCCCCAGCTTACGATGAATCTCCCAACTCAAGCAATTCTGAATGGGATTCCCTTTCCTCTACCAGTACCATGAACATAGATACTCTATTTGGAGAATTGGACCTAATGATAAAACCCTTACCAAAACCATCTAGTCCCCATCATAGGAAGCACTTGTCCAAAGAAGAATGGAATAAGCAATATTATTGGGAAACCCTTGATCATGCATCTTGGGCACCTGACAAACCATCTTTTGACGACTCAGCCCTTACAATAGTCCCACATCAGATTTTACCTACCCATAGGAAAAAGAACAAGAAGGAGTTAGTCCAAAACTTTTGTGACCATGTCAACCATTCTATATTCACCTTGTCAACTTCCACCTTTGATAACTCCAATGATGGCATGCCTCTCATATATCCTGAACTTATCGACTGGGATCAACAAGGTACACCCATCATAGACACATTCGAGAACGACGAAGCAATAGCTGAGTTCATGGGACTTTGAGAAGGCATACCAAGAGGGGATCATAAAGTTGGTTTTACCAAAGACTTGGATGACAAAGCATATTTTGGGGAGTCTATTTACACGTCTAGTCAAAAAAATGAAAATGAGAAAAATGACAAGTCCCTAGGTGAAAACCGAAGACAGAAAGCACTAGACCATTTGCAAGCATATCGGAATCATCTTCATCATAGCTATAATAGGAAGGCTCTAAATAGACACTTTGACATTGGTGACCTGGCTTTAATGGAGAATCCCAAGAATCAAGCTAAACGAGAAAAGCCAGGTAAGTTTGAACCTAACTGGTTAGGGCCTTATATTATCACGGAAGCTTTTGGATCAGGAGTGTACCAACTCTCTACCTCTAAAGGAGAGCCACTTTTATCACCAATCAACAACCTACATCTGAAGAGGTTCTATGCATAGCTTCTGAGAGTCTTTGTCTTAATCAAAAAAATACAAAAAAATGGTTACCTTGATGAAAACCTGGCAAACAGGAATTTTGTAACACCAAAAAAATTAGAAAATCAACAAAATAGTAAAGATAAATAATTCATCTAATAGTGAAAACCAGTTCGGTGGTGCTATGGATAAGTACCATGGTGAAAACCTGGCAAACAGGCGCCATGTGTAGTCAAACTCACTCTTTCATCTACCATCATTCCAATCAGACTTTTTCACCATCCCTCATAATAAATGGTTTTCATATCCCTTGCTTGGAATGATTGACATCATGTCTATTCCGTCACATTCCCCATTCCATCTCGCATGTCTTATTCCCAACTAGGGGAAAATCCTTGTTTTATGCCAGGAGGACCTTGTACATAGCATTACACCATCAGAAAATGTCCTGAAAAAATCCAAAAACATTATTAAACTTCAAAAAGACAAAAAAATCAAAACATGTCAGAAAATCCCATAGTCAGTCATGTTAAGTAAGTCATAGACATTATTGAACTACGTTGCCTCTGCGACTGGACATAGGCAAGGCCATCAGTCGATGTGCCCCCGAGGCATTAGGTCTGTTTGTCTAGGTTTGTCATGTATCACACACATTAAAATCATGACTCTTTGTACATTCAAAGTCATTGGTCATGTCAAACTACGAGGTCTCTGCGTGTACAACGTAGGCAAGGCTAATCAATTGATGAGCTCCCAAGACCGCACTAGGTCAGTCCAATAGGGTTTATCACATTCACTATCACACACATTTCATATCATCAACTTAAGTGCATATCTTCAGTCAGTTATGTCAGTTAAAGTTTGGTCAAACTACGAGGTCTTTGCGTGTACAACGTAGGCAAGGCTAATCAATTGATGAGCCCCCCAGGCCGCATTAGGTCAGTCCTTTAGGGTATCATCTCAAGTCATACACTGTCAATACACACACACTCTTTTAATCAGTCAAGGAATCAAAACAAGTCATGCATCAAACAAGGCAACATCTCAAAACAGCATCAAGTCAATATCAAACACATTGTCAAACTGATCAACTTATGTCTTAGCAAGATATGTCTTTCTTGTCAACAGACGTCGTCAAATTGTCATTGCCTCATGTAGCTTGTCGCATCAATGTCATCAGGCTCCAAAGTCTTATATGACACGTGTCTTTCTGAAACCAGGCTTTGTCATGCCTTACACAGATAGTCACCAAGTCGAAACCAGACTTAATATCTTATTACGGTATGTGTCATCCCTCGCATTACGCTATGTCAAACATCAAACATCAAACAATCCCATAAGATCAAATTTTGGCGAATACTTTTATTTGGCTTTATGACTTTATATCTTATTTTGTCTTATCTTTTTATCGATTTGTGAATAAGTTCAGTTGCTAGCTTTCTCAAGGATGTCCCTTGAAGGATTTAGAGAAGCAAGGATGTCTCTGGACTCTTTTTCTTTGGCTATTGTCTATCAACTATCTTTTTAACATTGGTTTTTGAGTCATGTTACTAGTTCCCTCAAGGATTTCCTATCAAGGATTTAGAGGAGCTATGACGTCTCACGACCTGTCTTTTATTTGTTTGGTGTCTTTGGTTTGTCTCGACAAAACGACTGGGGCACTTTTGTCCTTAGTATGAGTTACGACACTCCTTGTCTACGACTGTCTGATTTTCGCAGATGGATGACTTTGTACACTATGGTCTATCTCATATCATGGTGTGTACTATCCATTTGTGTCAGTCCCGCCCAATGATGATAAAAATGCAAGCTTAGCATATATGGAAAAATATCGAAGATCATATGTCTTTCAAATAAACATTCTTTTTTAATACTAACTTTTTGAATTATCCGAGCTAACATTTCTTCTTTTCAACATCTTCATTATCCTTATCTATTTTTTTCTAGTCTCTTGTCCTTCATATTCCAGTCGTCTCATTGATTTTGAGAGCACACTCATGTTCTTCAAACCCGCCTATCCTCTCGAGGGGGCATACCACTACCTCCTCGTCATTCTTTCTTTCACTAGGGCATACCCTAACTTGTTCCATACTGGGGCATGATCGGGGCATATTTTCTTTGACACAATGCCGAAACAACATTGTATCAAAGAAGGGCAAACTGTAGACACCGAAAATTGGTCTAGGCCTGCGAACACCACTTTCGACATAATTTTCTATTATCGATGGTCATGATTAAATAATGTTTACTATTTAATTACCTTTCTAACACATATTTCTTCTATTAATTAAATACCCCTTTTTAATTAATTCATTAATTCATAATGACCCTTTATTCAACTTGATTAATTAAATAAATCATATTTATTTAAGTATGTTGCTAACTAATTAATTCTTCTTCTTAATTAAATATTTATTATTAATTAAACCCCCTTTATCTATAATTAAATATTTATTATTTAATTACCCCTTTTGTCGCCTTTCAACTATAATTAAATATTTATTATTTAATTATTCAATTTATCCTTTTCAATAGACAATTAAATAAATTACATTATTTATTTAATTAATCTTTCAATTTTTGAATGTTGAATTAAATTAACATTTGATTCATTTATTAATTATTTATGTCACATTCTTCCATCATTCAGTTGACTAAGCATTCACTCACCTTCTGACTCCAAATCTATTTTTAATCCGCCAGTTATCTTCGAGTTCGATATCTAATCATCTCTGCAAGAGGACTCTCTGTCACAACTAGTCAGTTAACTAGTTCTAACTTATCTGCATGAAAGCGTTTATTAATTAAATATCTTTATTTAATTAATCAATTCATATGTGCATTCGAATTCTTTATTCTTCGAGTTCTAACTTTGTCTTTGACATTCAAAGTCTATTTCTTCTATTTTTGAAGACTCTTAACTGAAGATTAAATTGTTTATTTAATCTAGAACTCTTGTTCTTTCTATTTTCGAATAGTCTTGACACAAGATTAAGTTATCGTTCTAATTTAATATTTATCTTGCAAACTTTCCTAACTCACATTCTATCTGACACATAACTCACATCGCATGACATTCATCAATCTCGTCCGTCGATCTCTCTTTGAATCTGAGTTGATCGTTTGAAAACCCAAAATCTATAAAATGGCCTGTCATTATCATTATTCCTCCTCCCGAAATCAATACTTTTGAGAAGAAACTTAATCTTCGATATTTTGCTTAGACATTCAACAAGTTTATGCTTGCATCAATACTGAAAATCTAAGGGCAAGAATACTGATACAACAAAATGGAGGACAATCGAGATAATTCGAAGGAGTGGACGCATATTCGGTGAGATCTTTATAGTTATTTGTTTTGATTGTTTTATGTTCATTTACTCATTCTTTGTTGTTTTTATTTAGATTATTTGTTAGATTTGATCATCTTAATCAGTTTGTAGAACAATCTCTAGAAAATCTACGTTATAATTATTATCATGTAAATGTTAGTAGTTAGTAATATTATTGTTATATTAACAATAATATATATTACAATTTGGAGTTGTTTTAACAACTCATATGATTTGAGTTGTGTATTCTTACATGAGTAACGATCACAGCTAAATAGGGATTTGTGGAGATCATCTCTCGTTGAGTATAGGAGTAGACTCTCCTATATATGTGTAAGTTATATTGAGTCGAAGAGAGGAAAAACATATTATTATGCATTAAAAATAAAATAATATTTTATTGTATGCATATTTTTTTGTCTTTGATCAAATTTCCAATATGGTATCAGAGCAATAATATCTTGGTTCCTATAAAAATACATGAAACTTCTTTCAAGTAAGATTGAATGCCAATGCAAGAATGAAGAATATTATTTGAACCAAATTGTTGGATGGGTGAGTTGGTAAGAGTAGTAGTATATTGGTTTGCTTTTAAAATCATGTTTTTTCATATCAATATAATGCAGTCTCAATAAAATGATGATATCTCATTCATTTTTCAACGAAATTTAAATTTTCAAAATGTTTTGGAAAAATGGTGAAGAGGGAAACAAAACCCAGAAATCATTTAAAGAAATTCTCAAAGGTTTGAGAGCAGTTTGAAGCAAAAAATAGTGTTGTGAGTGTTGGCGTGATTTGCTGACTATCTTTGCTAGTTGCTACCATTTCTTTTGTTAATACCTCCTTTAACCAAATTTGCATTTAAGGTTTGATTGAAGCTTTGCATTATTTATTTTAATAACTTTGAAATGAATGGTTACATGCCATATCTTCTCTTCAATTCTTACAAATAGATCAATTCCAAAATCAACCAACAAGTATAAAATGTTTTTCCATAAAAATTAAAAAAAAAAAATTGGATGATGATTATTTGGGTGGTGTAGTTGATAGAGTGTTGGATCACATTGATAAGTATATTGTAGTTGATATATGGTATTAGTTAATGATCCATTGGTATGGTTTTGGTGATATTGAAATATTATATCTTTGATATAATAATCTATAAGGCTAAGTGTGTATTTGTGACTAGAGTTAATATTTGTCCCTTTTTGTTCTTAAGGGACTTGTCTTATTATGTTTTGTATCTTATTGTCCATATCAAAGTGTATTTGGAGTGCATGATCAGTGCTACCTGACACTCCAATTGTTTGTGAAAGAGAAGGTCACATCAAAGGGGGGAGGATATATTCTTTCCTCACAATTGATGAAATTATCCTCAAAAGACAACTTTGCTAAGTAAGTAGCAAACTTACTGGAGGAAGGACACTCGATGACCTCTCATCAGTCACCAATGATGAGGACACATAGAGCTATGGTGGCATTTTTTGGTGTGTTTTTTATTGTGTGTAGTATCGTGCGTACCTCTTTGTAGTGTTCCTATTGCTTTGTGTGGTGGATTCTAGAAGAGCAATTGTATAGGATGGAAGATAACTAAAAATATCCTCTAACTATGGTGATCCTCTAACTGTCATATTTCATTGAAAGATGATCAGTCGGTGAATATGTTCATTGGAAATGGTGATCATGTGCAGTAAGATCCAAACAGTAATATGCAGTGTGATATGATTCGCTTTCCAATGTTCCTGGTTGTGTGAATAAGTGGAAATTTCACATTATGGGGAGAATAATAACCAATATTCCATTCCCATTTCACACCAAAATGACTAAAGTCAAGGGAAACTTCTAGTGGTAGTGGGAGTTGTCTATGTTGTTCGAGATCGAATAGCAGGGATCAACAACAATGGTTGCAATTAAGAACATTGTGTCCTTATGGAATGTAATGTGCAAACTTTTCCAATATGATTTTTTCATATTTATGATATGTATTTTCATTCCTATATACTTCCCTAATGTACAAACATAGTGGCGAACAAAAGCACCAAAGTAAGTCAGTACATGGATCTTGAAAAAGTTTGTGGGAGATCTAGAAAACCATATGAGGTTGATAGTTGATGGGTTCCTATCACGTCAAGGTTTGTGGTAAGCCTATTTAAAACCATGGAAGGAGAGAGCCTTTTTTATGGATCAAGGTCATGAGCCACATAGTTGGACATGCCACAGGGGTGAGCATACTGCAGAGGAGTGTGAATGTTTTTCTACCATGTTCGCACTAAGGGGGGGAATTTTAGGAAATGTGTGTTAGTGATCCATGCATGTGGGTAAATAATAATTACATGAGTAATTATTATCATGTAAATGTTAGTAGTTAGTAATATTATTATTAAATATTAACAATAATATATATTACAGTTTGTATTTTTTTTAACAACTCATATGATTTGAGTTGTGTATTGTTACGTGAGTAACAATCACAACTAAATAGGGATTTATGGAGAAAATCGCTCCTTGAATATAGGATTAGACTCTCCTATATATGTGTAAGTTATATTGAGTTGAAGAGAGGAAAAACATATTATTATACATTGAAAATAAAATAATATTATTATTGTGTGCATAATTTTTTGTCTCTAATCAAATTTCCAATACTATCATTGTGTGCATATTTATGCTATTAGAAAGTATGTGACTACATATACAAATAGATAGATTTTCTATGCATAGATCTAAGTTAGAAATGTAAAAAGATAAATTGAATTAGGAAAATTTGAAGAACATATTAAGTAGTTATCTTGCTAGGCTATGATGCAATACATGATTTTAAACAATACCTATGAATATAGTTGAGAGAAAGAAGACTCGTGAGAAGGATAATTCTCCTTGAAGTCATGTGAAAACCAACCACCAACTCATTAGAATAACATAGCAAGAGAAGCTAATTAGGGTATATTATATTATTCACATTAATACAGTATTGTATTTATAATGTTTGAATGAGCTTTTTTTTTTTCAACAAGAGGGTTAGAACATGTATTAGAAGTAATATTTCCTCATTTTCTATTGAATAATACTATCTTATATACTTTGACCAAGAGTCTATATTAGTACCTATTTACGGTAATTAAATTCTAAAGAAGAGGACTTTACGTCTTGGAAAACCAAAGCCATAATGCAAGGAGATTTTAAGGCGTAGAAGCACAGAATCCTCTCAAGCAGAAAATGTTCTCTAGATTAGATGTAAACTTATCATACATTTATATATGTGAATATATGTGTCATATATAGGGAAAGCATATATGATTTTTTATGAACATACAAATGTAGGTACCTTATATAAATGATGCAAAGGATAGCTCAGAAAGAACCATGAGGAAATTAGAGATTAGTCAAAAGGTTCTTAGTTGAATTAATAGAATCTAAATAGCTTATTATACTGACTACTATTGGACATTATTATGAATATAAGATTTTATATTGAATCAAATTGGATGATATTTAATGTCATGAATTACTAGATTGGTTATGGTGTCCTAGAAGGACAAAGCCATATTAGGTATAACAAAAAAGAGTTTGAAACTTAATACGAAGAAGTAATCTTTAATTCAAGACTAATTTGCTAGATTATTATACATATAGACATATTGCCAGTACTTTTGATTGAGACCATGTCACATTTGAATTTTTTTTGCATTAAATAATATTAAGTTATTCAAAAATTTGAAGGTTAATTATTAAACTTTGACGTGTGTTAATTTCATTTGTGATTTAATTGATAATGTTTAGACTCAGATTTAATATTTAACGAGAATATAGGTGTTGCAATGATGAGATGAACATATATTCATTTTGATTTATGGGCTATGTTATTGACAAAAAATTTCAAGTACAAGTGTGTGCAAGAATAGGTCGAAGATGAGAACATGATTGAGGTAGGGCTACTTAGTCGACTAGCATCGATAAGCATGATAGGATTTGGCAACACACATCACTTAAATAAAATATTTGCATTACTGCATATAGCTGACTAGGCATAAATTTCAAAATGGTTGTTTCATGTTTGCAATGAAAATGAAGAAAGAAGTCATTATGTTCAAGAGTGAAATTTATAAATATATCTATATAAAATAATATATAATTACTACTCTATTCATTGCATAATTCGTCTTCATAACGTTAATGCATTTAAATATTAAAAGTATTATAAGGAATTATTAGTATTAGAATTACTCTATGAACAAATAAATAAATAAATTGTTAAAAGGAGAAAATAAAGTTCATTTATTTTGAAGATTTTAATTTAAGGAGAAAATTAAATCAAAACCTGATGGAAGCATGGAATTTGAAACTGTTGTTTACATGCAAAATAGAATCAAACCATAAGTTAAAAGAATCGAAGAAGAGAGTGGGGTGGAAAAATCTAACGAAAAATAGAAAGGAATCCTACCACAAGGGAATTGATGTGTAGAAGGTTGCTGGGAAAATCTCCTCTTATGAGAGAATATGCAAGTTGGTGAGAAAAGAAAAAAAAGGGAAAGAATGACTAGACAAAAAGGAGGAGAATGTTTGGGGAAGAGTTTGAAGAGATGCATGAATTTGGGAATTTGACTCTCTAGAGGTAGGATTAGCATCTACAAGCAAGGAAATTTAAGGTAAGACTCCTTTTTGTGCACTTTTAGACTTTACCCACATTGGTAATGCTTTCTTATTTGGAAAGTTTTTTCCCTATTACTCTTTGTCTATGTTTGCACTTGAACCTAAGTCTGCTCTAGCATGTTTTCATGGATTCAACCCTAAGAAACTCTATATGTAGGTATTGCATAATTCTTTAATTATGATTCTTTTACGTACACCATAGGTTGTCCACACTTTTTAGGCTCATTTAAATCTAAATCATCTTTCTTTAAAGGTCTCCAGCTCTATGTTGGATCATTTGAAGTAGCAATCTATGATATTGAATGCTATGGAATGATATTGTTAGCAAGTATTTCTCAACACCATGCTCAGTCATGGACTCTAATACGTCACACTAGGAAAACACCAAGTTTCCAAGTCTTTGAACCCACATCGTTTAATATTTTGTGTAAATAACTTCATTTGTTACCTTCATTTAGTATTTTTCATGGTGTAACCTCACTCACCTAAGCCTTCTCAAGATACTCATCTTCCATCTTTGTGTTGGTTTTAGTCACCCTAATATGCCAAGACATCGCCCTACTCAGTAAACGCTTGTTCTAAATACCTAAGACAACTATACTACTCTAGTGCATGATCTTCATTGCATATATTTGACATCATGTCTAGCCCATCCATGTGATTGCATTTATTTTTTTAGAGTCCACCCCTTTTCATATCGTTGATATTTATCAGTACACCATTGTAACAACCAATCTCATTTTGACACAATTTAACCAAGAGTTTTCACCAAATGTTAAAACATAAATAAGTGAAGTGTGTTTTTTTTTTTTGAAAACATGAAAACATATACCAACATGTTATAGAATTTAATTTGCATAATCATATAAAGAAAGTTGCATCTATACTTTTAAAATCAAGAACAAGATACAAATTTTTTCAGAATTTAATTGATTAAGCTAAATAAAGAACTGTGAGAGAATATGGTCAAAGAACCTCATCTGATTCTTGCTATCTTCTGAGCCTTAGCATTCCACCTGCAAGAGGGATAGCATCATCCAAGTGCTTTACCTCCAACCTTGGATTTAAGTGGTCCCTCGCTCACCTTCCTAACTAGAAGTGGCCCTACCCTTCAATGAAAGGTTTATTTGGAGCCCTCTCAATTTTCCATACACGCCCCAGTGTTGTGCCCTACTTAACTAACATTGTCATGCTATTATGGATACCCTCCAACCAAGCATGATAACTCTGGATAGCTAAGCAACTGGGTTATGGTGAACTAACAAGTGCAAGCAATGACTCTTGCACTTACTATGACCATGGTTTCTATACAACTATACAAAGTCTTCTAGAGTGTAGTCATGGTTCACCCACCCTACTCGACTTGGAAACTTCTATAGACCTAGGGCATACTGGAGCTACCTACTCCGCCTAATAAACATAACACAAGATTGATAATGTATCATGACTTGGTTTACCATTGTGAATTAACTGGATGACCAAAGATAGAACCATCCCTAAACCCTGGGTTTCTCAGTGAACCCTCGGGTCTTGGCTCTTGCCACTAATTCAGGGTATAAGATTTATTGGTTTACCCCTTAAGGTTTTTCTATTCTCTAAACATGTCTTCTTGTCATTTGCATGCCAATGCAATGGTTAGAAATTGTCTAATCTAGATAGGAGATTCAAAAAGTGATATCAGTGTAAGACCTCCTTCTAGAAGCTTACATATAAATTATATAACCCTAAAAGGGTTTCTCTATTAAGATAGGGTAATCTTTTAGAATTCCCACATCTTTTTCCATTTCTTTTATTTAGAACGAAGGTAGTAATTTTAAGGGTGTGGATTGTAACACATCAACTCTATAATCAAGTTAGCACATGTTCACAAAGAAAGATTCAACAACCAAGCAAGAAAACACCTCTATATCAAGGCATTCATAACTCTTAGTGACAATTGTATTGTAGTAATCTCACTTGACTCTTTACCGAGTTTAGTACAAAAGTTCAACAATAATTATATCACAAAGAAAAACCTCCTAAGCTCGACCCAATTCAAGGTAGTGTCATGTTTAACCCTATATTAGAGCCTGAGACTCTTTAAATAAGGTAAATCTCTTTCTTACAGATTAAGGAGTGAAGGACAAAAATTATACAAATTACGTAACTATTCTAGCATTCATACTCTACAAATATTTAAGAAGAAATTGATAGACCAATTTGGTTTGGCTCAATAGCATAGGTACCCAATTCAAGATTGCTGAATTGATTCCATAATTCTTTAAGCACCTATATAATACTATAAAGCTAAGTTAGAGCATGAACATAGCTTCATTCTTGTTTGTTTCAACCTAATGCATACTTTACTAGTTCTTTATTACTCAAGGGCGATATCAATTTATTCCTAGCTTATTACTTTTCATATAAAGCTTTCATCTCATAAAGGTAATCTTTAGAAATATTGGAACAGAAGAAACATTACAATAACAGGTTACCTGCCTGAATGAGCTTGAAGTTTTGACTGTAAGTAATTCATATAAGAAGCTTACGAACGCAGCTCGCTCAATGAGGCTTCTTGCAACTCAAGCCAAGATTGACTATTCTTTCTCATTTAGAAAGATTCTAATTATCCTTGTTATCAGACTTAGTATTGGTTCCTATATTTAAAGAATTAATTTTCTTCTAGATAGCAATGATATGCAATAATAGCTAACCCTGAATCGACTCAAAATGGAATATTTATAATTTTAGGAGAAAACTTTTTATCGAGAAGTTACCAAACGATTTTAGATTTCTCCCCTCATCACCCAAGATGGATTCCCCAAGATAAGGATAAGAGTTAGTTTTCCTGGTTAAAACCATTGGCTATCTACCTGAATTCTTCCTACATGTAATGCCTTAAATTTAACACTCAAAATATAGCTAAGGACAAAACACAACTATCAAATTTCGTTCAAGAATGCTTGCAAAACTCACAAAGCTTCTACCAAAGAAGGCACTACAAGGAAGCATACAACATTCGACCAATTATAGATTAATATATTTAGTTAGACAACTAAATTGCTTACACAATCCTAAAAGGGTTTTCAAATGGGGATGTGGAAATTAAATCATCAAGATAGAATTAGATGGTTCAACCAACACATTCATAAACTGACAGCAAAATCAAGTCATAAGCTAGGCAAATACATTATATCAATTTTAACCCAAAATAATAAAAAGAGATGGCAAACCCTAGGGGCCAGACCTAATTCCTCGGGGGCTCATCTTTTGATGGCCTTGCCTACGTATATACTTCGTAGAGGAACTGTAGTTCACCAACTTGAGTTGCTCCAACTCGTTTGACTAACTGACAATAACACATATTATCAAGAATGGACTAACAACTAGTTTCATGATAGTTTAATACATGCATTGAGTAGACAATGATGGTTAATCTATGAGATCTTCTTTCACTACATAGTGAAAATATAGAAAAAAAATCCATAGAGGTATTTCTCCTAATATAACACCTTCTATGAGTGTCATGTTATAATCAACCAGATGATATACTTATAATTTGATGCTAGACAAATCTATGTATGATGTCCTTTAACTACAAAATAAGTATCAATAGATAAATTATATTTCTTAGGTAGCCTTCAAGATGAATCCATTGTATAGTTTCTAAGCAAGAGTTGCTAGTTAGCTTCTATCAAAAATAGATGCGGTAACCATTCCCGATGATTTGAACCCAACTTGTATCCTCTATGCTTACCTTTCCAAGGCATAACTACCAAGTAGTCCTCATTCTAAAACATGTATGCAAAATTCATTACTAGACATTTAGGTTTTAGAAAACCACACCAACCTATTTAAGAAAGGCATAATGAGATACCAATACACCAAAAGCAAGGTAAAATCAATAATAGAGAATTTCATGCAAAACAAGACTACTATCATTCCTATAGAAACTATAATATACAAAGTGATTCTATACCATACCTCAAAGGACATACCAACTCTCCTAGTAATTTCATTTGAGAATAATAATACACATGGACATGGATTTTGTAGGAGAGATACTCAACACTCTAGCACACACAACCTCTATAAATGATAAAAAAACCACTACTTAGTTTAAATCATATTTTCTCATTAACCTTAATTTGTGTAGTGGATCAAATCACCATCGTCTATAAATAAATCAGCTAGACCTTACATATAATATGATGGATATTCTCAAGATTTAAGAAGACACAAATACCATGAAAACTAGAAAAATGAGTTATGAACAAGAGTTTTGATTACTATTATAACTCTTAAGCAACTCTAATGTTACTACTTCCAATTAGCTTCTTGCATCAATTATACTAAAATTAAAAATGAAATGAAGAAATTGAACATAAAATATACTATTATCTCTAATCAATCATTTGCCAATACAATAAGTTAATTTATCAATTAACTTATTAACTTGCATTATCAATAAATGACACAAACGAAATTTATATATATATATATATATATATATATTGTAGTCAAGTTTACACTATAAAATTATTATTATCTAAATTTGAGACATACATGATATGTGAATGTATAAATTGATTCATT
This sequence comes from Sequoiadendron giganteum, assembly GCA_007115665.2. Lineage (NCBI taxonomy): Eukaryota > Viridiplantae > Streptophyta > Pinopsida > Cupressales > Cupressaceae > Sequoiadendron > Sequoiadendron giganteum. Next base: position 218,113,018 of record CM021110.1, read on the forward strand.
AATTTCATTATATAATTACTTATCAATTTTCAATCTGCTGATTTGCAGCAAAACAGGGAAACATTTAAATAATCATAACTTTCACGCTATTAAGTCAAATTTAAAAATTCAAAATGTTTCAAAATGGTGGAAGAATGAAGGAAAAAACCTAGAATTAGTATTTTTAAAAACCCAATCATATGCGAGCAATTTTTTCTGCAACACAGCTCTCTAGATGACTCAATCAACATACCCTAACATTACATACACATTATAATGACTTAATGACTCAAAGACTCAAAGTTATTTTTGTACAATATAAATCTATCAAATTATGGGGTTCTAGACTCTCTTATTGAGGATTTTTATTTAACCATGCCTATGGTATAAGCCTCGGACTAACTGAGCCATAACCAACATATGCAGAACAACCATAAGGATATATCAATACAATTAATATTGTGGCAGCAAAATTCACCTCTTTTTGCATAAATAATAGTAGTCTATATCCATTATTAATATTTAAATTTAATTTCATTATTGATGCACACATTAGCAACATGGATTCATTTCACTGCCCTACAACAATTGTCTAGAACAAGTATGCATATGTAAAAAAATATATATTTTTCTTTCATATCTTGAACATTCATTTCAGCAAGATTTTTAATAATCTTTGTCAATTATATCTTTAATAATACTAAAATATCTGAATATCTAACTGTATCATCATTGATACACCAATTTTTTTTCAAAAGAATTTTTTTTTTTTTTTATTAAAATATCCAGTTTGGGAAAAAATTTAGTTAGAGAACATGCAAACACTACATTCCAAGGAATTATATTATTATTCTAGTTTAGTTGAGAGAAATATCATATAGAAAATAAGATTTGCTTCTTTTTTTTTTGAAAGAACTTAAAATGATTTAGAATTAGTTTAAAGTTTAAATCAGCAACAATCAAATAAAATCAATTTAACCATTGTAACCCCACACCATGAGTCATGGGTTGGCTGGTCAACAATCATAGTCTAGCAATCAAAGGTAGGCTAGACAAGAACACTAACATTGAAGGAGGAAACAGATAAACAGAGCTATCACAGTTATGACACTATCACTCTGGGATTTGGTTTACCTCAAATATGTATCTCTTTCTTGGTCCAATAAATCAAAAAGAAATCATTTGAGTGGTCTCCATAGTAATTTAAAGTGAAGGAATGAGACTTATAAACTTGTTCTAATTCTTAGATAGAATTTATTTTTTTGTTCAAATTTATGGTTCTACATCAAAGAATCTCAATGGTCTGAAAGTTCATCAAAAATGAAGTGCAAAATCAAAGAATCTCAATGGTCTGAAAGTTCATCAAAATGAAGTGCAAACAGTAATTTCTAGCTCCATCATGCCAAAGTTTATCGTATACGAACAGCTATTGTGTTACATTTAATTTTGAAACCAAAACAGAAATAAAACTTCCATCACTCAGCCTTCCAAAATCACATCTAATTCTAAAAAGCATGAACAAGATATGGAAAAAAAGTACGGACAGCAAATCATACCAAAAAAATGATCAAATCTAAGTTGTGCCCAAGGTTACATGTAGTTGGGTGGCTAAAATAATGAGAAATTAGCTCCCAGCAATCATTAACATAGATTCCTATAAAAATAATGGTCTAAATTAGATATATCATGGAAATTTATACAAGGCCCTGAATTGGTATTGGACTATTTCTGATATTAAATTGCTGATAAAACAATAATATTGCATAATCTGTTATAGAACCTCCACAATAAAAAGGTATGGCCTTGTCTAATTAATATAGTTAACAAAATAATAAATCCCATGTTGCTACAACACCATCACATAGCCACCGAGACAAGGAGTTCTATATGAGTGAAATATGTCTACAAAGCAATAAAAAAAGACTGCAACACCCTACCACCCAGAACTTCCTTCTCATAAGACATGGCTGGTAAAAGAAAACAACCCTACTCAATGAACATGGCTCCCACAAACATCATACATTGCTACGATTAATTGATGGAGAAATGCAACAGATGTTGGAAGGGATTATATAACTGAACAACACCCATATAAATTTTGCCAAGGATTTTAAATCTACACAACACTCTTAGGATTGGTACAACCCCTCTATCAAGACCCGGTCTTACAAATTGTCGTCTAGAAAGAAAATAAAATAATAATTTTAATCTCAAACATCTAGAGTATGGCTAACAAATTGTAGAGTCATCAACAAGTATTCAAACTTTTAAACTTGCATGGTCTGGAATAAAGGAGAGCCTGCATATAGAATCATCTCTCCCAAAACAAACAATAATACATGTATCATTAATATATTTCTCACCACACTTCAAACTTTGAAAACTGAACATTAACTAGAAGGTAGAATAAATCACTAAAACTTCAAACCCCACCAAGCAACTACAACACTAAACAATATCTGTCAGAAGAAACACATCTACAATCCTTACACTTTCTTTTAAGAAATTATTTCAGGCAAATCGATGCAAACACTCGAAACGATAAAGATAGTTCTTATTTCCTTAACTATTAAGGAAGAAATTATATGAACTGGATATTTCAGAACTAAGGTCTGATAGGGTTATTCCTTTATGCAGATTGGGAGAAAATCAAAGAGGAAAATTATGCCCAGATAACCATGCCAATGCTGATAGTTGCATTATGGCATAGACAGGGACGATGTGGGCATCAATTGTGCATTTGTTTCCTTAAACCTGCCAATTGCATTTGGCTAAAAGTTTCTCCCGCCTTTTCCAACAAATACATCCTTTTTTCTTTGATGTTTTATCTTCTAATTGAGAGCTCTCATTGCAGCTCAAACTCTGTTCCCTTCCAGATTACTCAACTCAACTATGAGACCTATCTGCTAGCCAACTGCACCCCTTACTCCCATGTTTGACTTACTGGCACCTCTTTTAAATGTTCCATGATTTTTTTTCTGTAGAAATCTAACTTTTCTGGTGGCCTAGAGATGGGTATGCCATACTTGTATTAATGGTCTATTCTTATATTCAATTCTCTTTACTAACTAATAAATGCCCATGAAATAGGCCCATACGCAGCTCATACCTTCTTTCAAATCTGCCTCCCATAGTTTAGTTGAAGGAAACGTACACAACATTCAACATTCAATGTATTCTATTCGACCTTGCAAAGAAATGCATTTATAAGAACACCTACAGAGGCTAAGAGAAAAGCGCATTCACTATTCTCCAGCCTACTCCACTTAAACCTACCCTCGTACAATTTTCCACAGAAATAGTCATTAAATTAAATAAGACATAATTAATGACTAAATCTTAGATAGAAACTCTACGCATGTAATTAATTATTGTTGAAATGAAAATCCCGCAACTTTAAACTATGCCTTTGTTATTCTTTATTGATTTCATATTAAAACTTAGTCTTCATATTTGAATGTTGTCTACAATATTATATAAATAAATTCTTGCTTAACTTAAATTCTTGACTATGAGTATACATAGGGTAAAATGAAAACTTTAATATTATTACAACCTTCAAGACAAATTGGGTTTACATGATAGAATGATTACACACATAGATTATTACTTTTTGAAAATTTGTCATATCCTTTTACTTATTATTTCTCTCCTGTAATTTTGCATAGTTCAATCAAATATCCACATGTTATATCATACCAAACTTAGTTCTTGGCATTCAATGTCTTAATGTTTGGTTGGTCCACATACTTGGCTGCACTAATATTTAATAGGGTTGAGGAGAAGAGAGGATGGTATTCACCCAAACCTCCATTCCAAATTCTCCATCATCCACCTCAATTCCATCAAGCCTTGAGCTCGGATCACACTCACTCAAACTAATTAGTAGAACATGGCAACATAGCCAAAACAACATGAATTTAAACTCATATCAAACATATCATAAAACAATTAAATCATATTACCATAATTCATATAGTGTACTTTGTTACTAGCTATTTAGAATAACCTTAGTTTGTATTATAAAGAATTGGTTGGGGGCCTCACACTACCAAACATATTACACAAGAATCGACCAAGACAAGATTCGGTTCAAAGAATGTAGGATTTCATTTTATAAGGAAGTTTAGCTTGCAATCATAAAAGAATGTGCTTCACAAAATAAAAATAAACATAAAGCTTCATCAAATAATATGGGACTACCTTAAATTAAATTATAAGAATAATTTGAATGCATTGAGAACTTCAAACCAAAATGCTTCTCAAAAAAATTACTCATGCCCCCAATAATATCATTTTTTAATGGGTGTAACCAAGAATAACTTTAAGAATTGGTTAAGATAGGTGGTTATCTCTAGTAAATCTACCAGATCTTACCTGATATTAACATATGGCTCTTGAGAAACTCTTGGTTGAGGAAAATTCCTTCTTGTGTTTAAACTTGGCCATATTGACATTGTATTCTTTTTTTTCAAATTATTCAAGTTGTGTGTAGAGGAGGGGGACCAACCACACCAAGACTCCAGGTCATGAAGAGCCGAAAGCAGAAGGCTACCCTGATCTACCTCAAGTTGGACAAGTGTTTTATGTCAAGGATAGAGAATGAAGAGCACTCTTAGTGCTTTTATCACTCTACTAATCTGGGAGTTTTAATGGGGCTAAACGAGCAAGCTTTTGGAACCCAAACTGTACCTCAAATAGCCCTCTACCAAAGGACAACAACACAAATTAGGGATGAAAACGTGGGATGCTGACATCTCACAAGTGCGATGGCGTCTGTACGGATAGAAAGTGCAAAAGGATAGTGAAAGGTACAATGAACCTACTAACAGCTTAGTGGTTGAGGTTGTAAGTGTTGGAAGACTGGAATCATTGAGAGGGGGGGTGAATCAGTGATTTACCAAAGTCACAAATTTTTAAACTTTTAAATCAGAATATCAAATGACTATTGAAGAACAAACTTCACTTGAACTCAAAAAATATTATATGCATTACAAATCTGATAAACATTTCATTAACTGAGACTGGCTTGATAAACTTTACACATTATAACTAAACCTTTTATGCAAGATGCTTTGATTTAAAGAATGGAAAAAATGAATGACTAACATCAACAACTTTTTATGCAACATAAGACAATATTGTAATCAAGTAAATAAACCAATCACACACAAGATCATCACATAACACAATATTTTGTCCTAAGTGGAAAAACCTCTTGGGGAATAAAAACCACTCGAAAATCATTCTCTTTATTCACTTAGAGCACCAACTCTTCACAGTCCAGGAGCACCAACTCCTCCATAGTTCAAGAGCGCCAACTTCTTCATTTTCTAGAGAACCAACTCCAATACAAAATCTCATAACAATAATATATCAGAGGGTTACTCTGTTACAATACATCTATCATATTTCTCTCATTCTAATCTATCTAATATCTTAAAGATTCATACATGAATCTCCAAAATACCAGACACGTTAGTTATCTTCTCTGCACCATCTTTTCTAGGTTTTTATTACAAAGCTTTTTGCACAATCTCTTTCTCAAAGGTTGTATCCATCCACAACAATGATTTTTCACTATTTTTATATCTTTACAAAATATGCACACATTCTATCAAGTGACTTCACCGAAGATTCCAGATCAAACAAAATACAGTAACAATTATGTTCCAAAAACCCTTAATACAATGACAGTTGGAATATTTCACAGAAGCATCTTTTCCTTCACTTAATGTTTTATCCACAATGATAAAAACAAACCTATCGCTGCTAAAACCTGATTATGCAACAAGGTTATCAAACAAATACCAGAGGAGATTCACCAACAACCCTATTGATGAAGTCATAATTACTTTCTTATTAGCTACCAGGCACTTGCCAGCTTAAAAACACCGTTAACCATGCTTGCAACGAACACAGATAAATCCTCTAGATTTGGCCAAGAGAAAAAGTAAGCATAAATTTTATAGAAGAGGACAAATGAATTCATCATGGCGGCAGCTAGGGTTCCAAACCCTAAGCATTGCAAGAAGAACAAATGATTTTTCTCTAACATCCTTTCTTTCGATTCAATGACATTCGAAGATTTTGTCAAAGTTAATAATCCATTGAAGTCCGATAAAACAAAACACAATAATTATCAAACTATCATAATCTTATAAGTCTGTGGTCAAAGTCATTTACAATGGATGCTAACACCCATCATTGCCACATCACCATCAAGTTATTTCATCCAAACTGTCGTACCAAGAAGCAGCCAAATCATTTCAAAGTGACTTTACACTAAGTCAAAATCAAAGTGACCGATAGGATAAGATCACTACCATTATGTGCTCAAATACAAAATACCATGTGCAAACTGCCCGATGACACATATGAAGAAAATATAAAACACTTGCAATTGATGAAGTTAGCCTTTTATTGTAATGCTCGAAACCTTAGAGCAAACCAAAACTAATTTTCCAAATCAAAACATATAGTTGCTCAATATTACATGTTAGATATGCCAAAAGATTAGTCCTTCGAAGCCTTTAGAAATCTCATCAATGGGTTTTATTCCCATTAACAATGTTGAAACTTATATGTCAAGCACATATAAATAATTGTGTCAAGAGCCCATTAATAAGTGACACAAGAATATGTTTTGAATGTTGTCCCTGAGTATGTCATGGAGATACAAAGCATGTTGAATTATGAATAACCATCCAATATGTTCAATACCATTGCTTTTTGATACCACCATATTCACATTGTGACTTTAATGACCAAGTCAAAATATTATGAAGGCCTTAAAACAATACAATAGTGCAATAACTTAAGATTGACAATGCACTAATATATCATTCAAAGACAACCTGAAAATACCTGTTGAATATACCTGTGGCACACACAGTGACATGTAGTCTTTGAGGAATGAAACTGCAGAAACGTAAGTAATAAACATTGTCAGCCTCAACAAATGTATATATATCAAAGATCTGAATCAATGACCTGTAACTGTAACAGGTAACTGCAACTGCAAATCATCCATATGAGAAATCAATGTAAATTCCAAAGCACTGCATAATCAATTTTGGCATCAAGGACAAACCACAAAACAACTGAAATCCAACAGTAAGTGCTAATTAAAATGATAAACAATAGAATGACTAAAATGATATAAAAGATGATATAGAAACGACAAGAATGAAGGTGGTAAAAATGAACTCACGAAGGGTCTAGTTTGCCAGCAAGCTCCACACAAATGTGTACCTACACACAACCAAGAGGGGAAAAAGGTTGGGGTTGTATACGGGTTTTTCACAATCAAACCCCCGCTTTGGTGTTTCCACCTCCATGGACAACAAGATAGATAGATATGTAGAAATATGATAAATAAAACAATGTTGGAACAGAAATGTAACCAAGCACTACGAGAGGCACTAAGCTACTCAAATCTAACAACAAAGTAATAGTAAGAAAGTGTTACCACCCTCGCCCAAAGGCACTCAAGGCTAATGAGAGAGGAATGCAAGTCTACAACTATGGCAGAGTTGACGTAACTGCAACAACGTCAAAATCAATCTTGCAAGACACCAAGTTGCAGCTTTTGTGGTAGATGATAAGAATGTTGTGATTTTTGGAGTCATGAAGCCAATAGTGTAGCAAGTAGCTTGGGTATGGAGCAAAACATGAAGCTAGAGTGAATGAATGTGTGGAGAATGTGAAGAAGATTGAATTAGTGTGTAGAAGGTCAAGAATTGCCAAGAAGATCTTTGAATGTGTGAAGAAGATAGAATGAAGATGAAAGATAGCCATTTGAAGATGAAATGGGGGGAAAGAGTCATTCAAAGGTTAGTAGGAAGGTGTAGGGGAGTTATGTTTCATCGCCAATGGAGAATGTAATGCCTCTGTAGATTCCAGAGGTAGGAACTTGTCAGGATCGCAATGTGCCATGTAGACGTCTGAGTGTTACACATGTGTCCCCAACAAAAATTCCTCCACTGACACTAAAAACAAGCGCCAAGTGTATGGGGTACAGAATAAGGATGTGAAATTACTTGGTCAAATTTTATTTTTTGAAGGTGGAGGGTGTAAAAGGGGAATTTGCAAGAGGGGTGCAAATTTTCTCCTATACATTTTACCCCCACTTTAGTGAACATGAGTTCTAATGAGTGTTCGGTAAAGTAAGTTGAAAGAGTTTAGAAATGTATACCTGAACCATCAAGGAAGCAGACCACAATCTGGTGAACTCGAAAGTGCAGAGTACAAAAATAACTCCACAGGTACTCTCTCCGGAGGAGGTTTGAACAAAGTGCACCGAAGGCCCGCAGACCGATGGAAAAATCCCACAAGATGAAAGTGATTCATAGGTCCTCGAACCTACAAAGAAGGCACCCCCGGGTACTCTCTCCTAATGGAAAGCCCAATGTGAGGGGACTCCGTAGAGTCAAATTGGAAAGAAGCTTCACAGGTGCACCTGCAAAGCAACATGTTAATTTGCAAACAAAACATATTAAAAATCAAAAAGCCACACAAGAAGACAAGCAAATAGTCATGTAGACAATCAAAAAAATTGAAGGAGAAACTTTCAAAGGGTTCCCTCGAGAATCCTTCAAAAGAAAAGGGATCCACTCAAGGGATGCTCTATTTGAAAGTGCAAGAGTATTTTTTGTAAATCAATTCAACATCAAGGAATCCTTTTACAAGATGTTCACATCATCAAGGAATTCAAAAGGAAGAAGGTCCCCTCACAAGGGGAAGGTTAGAACTTCACCCATAGGAGAAGGTGCTCCCTCCTTGGAGGAAAGTTTTTCAAATTCTTTCTTTATGAACCCATCATGAAGAAGGAAAAGTATTCTGTTAGGGGTCCTTACTGAGGAATGCAATTTTTTGAAAAAAAAAATTTGAACATATTTTCAAGAAAATATTTGTTGGCCACCAAATGCATTTTCTGAAAATCGAAGTGACACGGTAGCCCCCCCCCCTTAGGATGGTGTGTGTCAAACACAAAGGCACATGACATCCTAAGGAGAGAAAAGCAAGAATGAAAAAGTGATGTCATGGCCTGCTGAACAGAACGAGATGTAACCGTGGTAATGTTGTCGCACACGCGAGGGACAACACATGAGCACCACAACATCATAAAACAAGCATGAAAGATAGGCATAAATAAAAAGAGAATAAAATCACAAACAAGGGACAGGGGCGATCTAATATTTTGAGGTCAGAGCTACTCATAAATATAGATAAATAGATATAATAGTGTATAAATGAACTTTCATCAACCCTCTACTATATCAGACCATATGAAGAAAGGCACATGAAGACAAAATAAAATAAAAAAATTGGGTCAACATGGTGTTGTACCCAAACCAATTTTTTTGCTTCATTAAGGCATTTTGCTTAAAATGGTTTAAACCTTGTTAAAATGATGTCAAAACATAGTTTTTGGGTAAATCAAGTATGGACTTTGAGTCAGTGTGATGTCAGGAAGATACTGGCAAAATTTGGAAAAAAAAATGAAAATTAGGGTTTATGGACCCCTATTTTTAGGGTCAAAAAACCCTAAAAATTGAAACTTGTCATAATTGACTAAAAATTGTTTTGATTGGCTTATTTTGCTTCATGATCAGAATGGTGAAGTTGGATTCAATTAAAACTTGGTTTAAGCCTGGTGGGTAGTTTTCATTTTTTTCAAGTGAAAAGTTAGCATCTTCGAGGTCAACAATGGTAGATGGCTAGATGCCAGGTGTCAAAATCTAAGCTTAAAATGCTTTGATGAAGGTTTTATGGTGAGATATGTCTGAAATGATGCTTCATCTCAGAGGGGATTTTCGTCGAGGTGAAAATGCTAGAAATTTTTCAAACTCTAGAGCAAAAGCGCACCTATGACCTAAGGGCACCCTTGTTTTTGGAGGCCTAGATCAAATTTTTGAGGCTTATTACTTCCAAGAGGACTTCTCTGGAATCTTGTCAGCTTCATGATGAGCCAGCCAACCAGTCCAACATATTTGTCTAGCACCTGAAAACGGAGATTGAATGCGAAATGGGGGAGATGAAAAATGACAACATTGGAGTGAAAAGCACACCTCTTAGCCAGGGGTGCCCATCTTTTTGAAGCTCCAAATGAAGTTTTCTAATCAAATGACACCTAGGATGTTTGTCTCAGACTTGGTCTGGCTTCACAATGCATCATTCAATGGGTGAATCAGAGTTGTTGAGTTGTCGAAATCAGGAGTCAAACATAGGGTTTTAGTCATGGTCAAGAATGTCCAAAAATGGCAAAAGCGCCCTTGGAGGCTAGGGGCGCCCAAGGTTTTGGAGCCTCAAACTCAGTCTTTTTTTATCATCTTAGGTACTCATCTAGTCCGTGTTGGTTCCAAATTTCCATTGCATGCCTCAGTCGGGTCAGAGGACTTGTCAATAACCTGTAGTGGGAGTTTAAGTGGTTTTTAGCCAGTTTGAAAAATGGCTAAGTATGGGAAGAAAAGGGGCGCCCATGTTTTTAAGTTGTTGAATGATGTTTTTATGAGAAGTGCTATGTAGGAGCTTTAGTTCATAATCTAGCCAACTTCGTAGTGAGCCTGTCAGCTAGTTCTGAAGTTTTGTTGAATATTGGGAAATGTGAAGTGAAGTTAGGTCAGAATCACCTTGAAAATGATGAAAATGCATTGAAAATTATTCTAATTCTAAGTCAAAAGCGCCCTTGAAGGCCAAGCGTGCCCTACATTTTGAGGCCTCAAATGGATGAATTAAGGTTTGCAGCCTCCAGGAGACTCTTGAAATATTTGATCCTGCTCTTCAATGAAACTGTCAGCCAGTCAATTTGACATGTCAGTCAATCAGAATCAGTGATCAAACGTGAGCTCCGGTGAGGTTTTCAAATCCAAATTTTCAAGAAATTAGCTAAGTCTGGAAAGAGGCGCCTAAAGTCAAAGGTTGACTTTTTGAACTCAAGAGAAGTGGCACCCTTTAAAGGTGGAGATAGTTAACTGGAATTAGATCTTTAGTTCAACTCTTTTCAAAGTCGACTTCTTCTTGGCTTATTTTAGCTTGTAACTAGGTGAGTTCTTTTTTGCATGCGCCTATTAACTGAAGTGTTAGAGGTGGCACCCTAATTAGGGCATATTTTTCATTCAGTTGTTTTGAAGACCAATTACAAGCTAGGCGTGTGTTTTGAAGGTCCAATCAGAGGACAAGTGTCATTTCCAAGACTTTGCATGCATTTATGACACCTTTGATGATAATTTATTATTTATTAAGGCTATGGCATCCATTATTCTTCACTGTGAGTGAGATAAAACATGTCTTTCTTGAGAAAATAATGATTTGAAGTTGCTACAATTGTTAGAATTCAATGTTCTTCGTAGCATCAAATCCAGAATGTTCAGAGGGAGGATATTACAGACTTCATTTTTTGTTTGCATGTAGGTTACATCGAATCTAATTCAAGCATAGGCGATTTCTACAGAAGCAGAAAAATAAAAAAAAACTTCTCTTTTGTCTTAATTTCTTTTATTCTCGTCTTAGGTATTCTTCGCATGTCAAAGTAAACGACAAAATTTTTAGAAACAAATCATCTGGGTTCATCCATTTCAGTGACACCAACAATACCCATGTCTTAGATTTTTATGTGAAAATTGCCTCGCTGCCTCCATTCTGGAACACTATGTTTTTTTTTTCCGAAAATATCTTTGCATGTGGGCCTAAAGCACATTTTTTCCAAAATCTATTGATCTGGGTTGTCTTAGAATTCAGTTCTGCACAAAACCCATGTTCTGGATTTTCTCAGAAAAAATTGCCCCCAATGCCCCTACAACCCTTGCTAATCTCAGCTAAAAACCTTTTGCATGCGGGCCTAAAACTCACTTTTTCAAAGTTTTTTCGATCTAGCTTGTCTTAGAATTCAATTCTGCACAAAACCTATATCTCTGAATTTTTCCAAAAAAAATTACCTCAACTAGCTATTTTTAGCCTATCCTATCAGCCTTTTCTGAAAGTTGTTCAAACATACCCAACTTTACAGTCAATAATCTAGTTTTTTAGAATGCAATTCAACCCCATAGATTACAAGGCCAAATCAGTTTTTGTGCATGATTTTTTGAAAACTACTGATACAGACTTGGGTCATGTATTTCCTGTCGTCAATCTGAACATGTTGGAGGGTACCAACAACACCATCATCAAAAATCTTGAGCGTTTTGGGTTGCTTGTAGCGGCGTCTATTCCCATCACGGTCTTTGATCTCGAGTTTGTAATCACTTGCATTAAGCATTATAACTCGTCTACCAGACAAATTAGGTCAACCGATGGGAGAGTCGTTTGTAGCCTAAAGCCGAGGGACATGGAGAAATGCTTTTCTATTCCTCCTCACTCAAATAATTTTGTTGTATCCATTCTAGATTGTGAGAAGATATGGGAAGAGGACAAAGATATATCACATAAGAAAGTTGCTTAACAATGGTTGAAGATTTAGAAAACCAACATACCGAAGAAAGTTGGGCATGGTGAGTTCAAGGACGAGATTGCCATCTTAATAAATTTTCTCAATTAAGTATTAGTTCAGGAAGAAGCAAACATCTTCCGACCATGGATGTTCTTATCATCTCTCAAGTTATCGACAAGAAGGAAAACTCTAACTGGGCAATGTTTATCAGCGAGTGCATTCACCAACAGATTACAGAGTTCCTCAAGATTCATGAGTTTCATATGGTGACTTTTCTAGTCTACTTGGTTGCGTTTCAAGGCAACTTTAAACCTTTGAAGACCAATGGGGCTCTGGGTGTTCAATGTGTTCACGAATACTACTCACAGTTAGATTTTTCGAAGGCTGAACATGACTTTAAGGTGGTGAATGATCACTTTCTTATGAAGAAAATTAGGGATCTAGATAGCGATATGCATATCAAAATTTCTCCAGAGGTGAAATCAACGATAAAGAGTTGGGCAGATTGGTTCATACAATTCCCTACTTTCACATATATCTGAGTGTATGGTTACACTAGAGAGCCTTTGATGCTACCGAGGTACCCGTCAGATAGAGTCCTTTTCATGGAGTTCATGAGACAAGCATAGGAGGTTCACTCTTCTCTTCGTAAACGACATAAGCCAACATTCACCTTTCCATTCGGATTGGGTATTTACAAGTGTAAGGCTGCTGCAGATTGCAAGTTAATGAAAAATGAGTTGGAAAAGCTTCAGCTCAAGTTTTTTTCTCAGAGGCATACTTATGATCCTTTGGGTCATTATTCAACATGGTTGGAGCGAAGAAATTCACATAGGGCAGCACTTGATGACTTCTGGGTCAACTGCAAGGATGAGTTTGAGGTGCACCGACGTCATTACTGCAAGCTTACTCTCTCACAGCTTGTTGATTTCCTATTAGAGGATGTGGAGGGTTTGTCAGATGATGACAAAGAGGTGCTTCTCAATTCATTCATTAAAGACCAAGTTGCTCGCCAACCTAATTGGTATGTCAAAGAGAATACTTCAATCAAGGACTTGTCTAAATTAGTTATTAAGATGAGAATGTAATTCTTGGAGAGCAAGCAGAAGCGAAGGACAGTTCCAGTTACCGAGCCACTAGTAAGGTTTTCTTCACTACCTTCTACTTCTAGGTCGAGGCCTTGAGTTAAAACTGTCTTGAAGCCGCTTGAAGGATTCAAAGTTAGTGGAAACTCGAAGGGGGAAAGCACCACAAAGTGGAAGTAGGTTGAGAAAATGACAGAAGTCCCAGTGGAACCAGTTGTACAGGCTGAGGTTGATTCATCTCCAAGTCCACCATTTTCTCCACGATTGTCTCCTATCGACATCGATTTAGGGCATGAGTCTCCAGTTCATGAGACTTTTATTCCAATTCATCCGCCAATAATTGACACATCAGGAGCAGCTTCTCCTTGAGAGAACAACATTGATCATTGGTCTTGGCTCAAGAGGTCATTGGGAAGAGAAAGGCGTAGGCTTTCATATCAGCTTGACTTGTTTGAGTTTGGCAATCCTTATCAAGATAGGTCAAGCAAGAGAGTCAAAAAGTGGGTGAATATTGAGAAGAATCCTGAAGTGGAGATCATCATTAAAGTTGCTACACCTACAGAAGGAAAGAACCTGGATGAAATTGAAGTTGGTGATTTCACCTTCATCAAAGAAAATCTAGGTAGGAGCACTCAAGACGTGGACGTGAGCCTTTTCAAGGTCATCGCGAGTAATCTGGAGGAGTGTGTCATGAAGGATGGAGAAGATAAGGCTGCCCTCAAGGCTAAGAATAGGCAGCTCCGATAGTATATCTCAGATCTACTTCATGGAAATGTAGGATAGGCACCTTTACTCCCATAGCTTCGACAAGCAATCGTAGATCAACAGAGACTTGGTCATTTGGTCAATCGTGGGAAGCTTTTGGATAATTGGATTGAAGACTTCATTGTTGTAGGTCGACACCTCCTCACAAAGATATATCAATTGAATTTTTATGCACATGAACTTCGTCAAAATATTCAGTAGCTTGAGATATTCATAGCAAAACACAAGCCGAAAGACTTGATACTCATATCTCAGCTGGAAGTTGCTCATGACACCATTGAAACAGAGAAAGATCAAAAGAAGGTTTTCGCTTGGAGAGAATAACATCTATTCAAAGTGGAGAGATATGATAGGATCTTTGTAAAGATGGCCACACTTTAGGAGAGTGTTGTTACAACTCTCATACTTATCAACAAGTTCATCACCCAAATACCATGTCACTAGCAGTGTGAGGATGGTACATGTGCTGAGTTAGAGGTAGTTCATGCTAAGTTCAAGAAACTGGTTCATGATACCCTAGGTGGAGAGCCTGAGGCATCCAAGTTGGATGAATTCTCAATGATGACTACCAGTTTCAACAAGGTGACTGTAGAAGTCAGAGATAGTCAGAGGGCGATCAGTGATGGAGAAAAAGAGGTGGACAGACAGTTCATCGTCGTGGACAGCATCAAAGTGCTAGAGGATGATATGATCAACAATTTCTTGGATGAGGTGATAAACAAAGAAGGCTTGTAGAAGACAGCCAGTTAGGAGTTGTAGTTATTTACGAGGATGAATCAGAAGCAATAGTTAACTCAACGTCATTTCTTGAGTTCTTATTGCTGATCTCATACATGCCTATCTCATTCTTGGAGATATCTTTGCAGAAGGATGAGATTTTAGTTAGGACTATTTGACTGATGGTAGTTATTAGTTAACTCTCTTTAAAAAAGGGCGTGCATGTTGCATATGTCCATTTAGTCTTGTTTGTATCGATTAATTGATGGTAGCTTTCTAGTTAATTGTATAGTTTCATTTATTTAGAATTAGAGAATAAAATCTCACATTCTACAAGATTGTAGTTGACTCAAGGTAATTTTAGAGTTCCCTACACCTTTGATGTCTACAAATAAGAGATCTTTGCTCATTTGTAATTAAATTTTGCACATGATAGTAATATATGTTGAGCCACCTTGCCTGAAATATTGTTGTTCCTGTATCTATTCATGAGCTTTTGCTGTGATAATAAATAGTTGTGCCACCTTGCCTAAATTTTATGACCATGGTGTTTGTTCAAACTTAGTTAAATGGGGTTTCTAGTTTGATTGTTTATTGTATGTGTGTCTCACCAATGCAATTTTTTGTCCTAGTTTTCTTACCTTATGTTGTGTTAATAATTGTTCTTTCAATCTATGCCTTGGAAAGGGGTCCCTCCTCCTTGGAAATTTAGAAAGAAGAATTATCATTTAAGTGTTGTTGCCAATAAGATTGTTGCATATCTACGCCTTAGAAAGGGGTTCCTCCTCAAAAATTTAGTAATTAAGCTTATCATTTGATGTTGTGCCTAATAAAATTCATATCAACCTATGCCTTGGAAAGGGGTTCCTCCTCCTTGGAAATCCTGTTGTAGAGTTTATCATATAATCACATTCCTGCTCCTAATTCTTCATGCTCTATTTTTCTTGAGGGAATAGGATAGATTAGAAGCATTTAACTTTAGTTGTAGTTAAGACCTGCAAAACTAGAGAAAATCCTTAGCTGCAATGTTCTTGATTTCCTTAACCTTGTGCCTCTTCCAGTTGAGTCAAAAAAGATAGGATTTAGAATATTTTACTTTTTCATGCATATCAGCAAAAGAGGGAGCTTCACCTCCTATTTTGAAGAGAATTCATTATGCACTGTGCATAGTTGTTCGTACCAACTCACACTCCAGAGGTGCTAATTTTTATGCCAACACATGGAATGGAGGCCTAAATGCCCCCAACACTTTGCATCGTCCCTAATTGTCAAAAATCAATACACAACAAAGGAAGAATGATGTGATAAATAGAGGAAGTTTTATGACATAAAAACACTCCTATATCCAAGCACCTAGAAGGGTGACAAGGGTCATCCAGGAACACATAATGCAAGCATGGGGGAACACAAATACAAAAACAATCTAATCTACAGATAAAAAGGAGGCACCCCTAGTCCTCATCAATCAATAGGACGTCATTCTCCCAATATAGATCATTGTAAAAGGAGGGAAGACGATCCTGCAAGGGTGGAATACCAAGGGGGGAACCCTCCGACCTCCCATAACAAGAGCCAAAGAAGAAGGCCCCTCGAGGTATTCTCCACTTAGTTCCTATGGGGTGAACATTAGAAATTTTGTGAAGATCGCTGATAGGGTCGGGACCTCATCCACAAAATTAAACATGCACTTCACAAGAGTGCCATGTGTTAACTCAATGGGCGAGGGAGGCAGCACCCGAGATCCACCGCTAGGCACACTGAATGACTCAAGAACAGTGGAAAACTTCATGGACATTGGGGCTTCTTCCATCACTAGGACAACAAAAGCCAACACAAAACCACCCTCAGAAGAAGGTGAACCATTCTTTCAACCCCCATTGCTAACAACGTCATCCTTCATCTTCTGTTTCATCAGATGATGCGAGATCCCTATGATTGAAGTAGAAGGATTCGAGGAAGAAGAGAAAACCATGACGGACACCGTCGAGGTATTTGGAATGTCCATGGGTTTAGAGAATGGTGGGATGTCTGGGAGGGACACCAAAAGGGGCGGCTCAACCAAAGGAGCAATAAACACCTGCACCCTCTTTTGGCGAGGATTGCTTATGCTTGCGACGAGAGCCAAAAGCAAGACTGAAGCTAAAGGAACTAAAGTAGAGAGTATGGAAGATGAGTACACAATGGAAGGTGTCAAGGCAAGAGCTTCTTGCTCCTCTTCCATCTTCTACAAGGCAGCCTTCTCAACGGCCAAAGCCTTTCTTTGATGCTTCCACTCATGCGCAAGGCAATTTCTATGAGTCTAAGAGCTAGAGGCAAGAGGATGAGAAGGGATGGAAGACTTATGTTCGACCATCAAAGTATCCATCATGAACATTTTTGGTGGAGGGAGGGACTCCTAGACGAGAATAGGAGGGAGAGGTATAGAGGATGGTGGAACAAAAACATAGGGAGTCGACTCTAACACCTCAACGGCATGCCTCTTCCCATTCATTTCCTGAGAGGCAGGAGTAGTAGGAGGTTGCAGAGGTTGAGATATAGAGGATGCCCCATGGGGACCCTTCCCCTTACCATACCGATCAAGTCGAGGCATTGTGGGTAAGACAAGAAGTTTGAATGTTGGATGCTTGGGCTTTCACCAAGCGGGCACCATCGGGATCTCCAGTAGACACCTAGGAGAAAAAGATGATGGCGACATAGTAGGGTGAGAGGAAGTGGCATTTGAAACAATAGAAGATGAAGAAGAAGAGTGTTGGACCCGCTTCTCCTCTTCCCTTTTTCAAGCCAAGGCGGCCTCATTGTCCACCTTGAGGCAAGCTCTATGCGAAATGACATAGGGAGAAGGAGGGTATCTCACTTTAGGCATTATGCCCCCACTTTTTTACCTCATGTAAGTTTGGTACAAGAGGTCCATCCTAGGAGGAAGCAAACCAATGAGCATAGGCTAGAAGTGATCTAGTGAGTAGCCCCCCATGTGCAATCAACGATTTATAGCTGGTTTCACAAACTACATGCACCGTACCCTCATGGGAAAACTTCAGACACTTATGAACTACTGAGGGAACTTCATTCATAGAGACCAAACAAGTGATACCTAGTTTCACTCTGAAGAGCTCAGACCCCAGGATAATGTCAAAAATACCATTAACGAATCTAGGTCCAACTATGACTGACAAGGTGATGCAATCAATGGGAGGGATAGAAATCCCATCGTGTGTACGAACAATGCTCCTAGATTTGTCATATCCATCCTTGTGTAAGAAATTAATTAGCATGATCTCCTCAATAATGACATTCACTCGACATGTAGGGTCAACAATAACACCCGTTACAGTGTTTTCATTGATACGTGTAGGGATGTATAAGGGAGATGGTTCTCTATTATAAGTCATCAGAAAATCTTGCGAGGTGAAAGTTATGGCAGGATATCCACTCGCAAGTTGCATAGATGGGATGGGTATATGTAAAAAGGAGGCCATTTCTACATACACTAAATAGAGCTTTCATAGGATACCCCAAGGGTTTTGCAGTTTAGATGGTGACCCACTCAAGGTTTCATTTCATGATGCTTATGGAACCTTCTAGCTCCACCACTAAGGGTCATAGGTTGGGTTTCAAGGCTAAGTTCCTCACAACACTCACACCCACAACACTCCTAGGATATGAGGAAAGGGTCTTTTAGCACTGCCAAGCGGAACCAAAATGGTTCACGTCGGGCTCACCAAAATGTAGAGGAAGGGGACCAACCACACCAAGGCTCCAAGTCACAAAGCTGAGAGCAGAAGGCAACCCTGATCTACCTTAAGTTGGACAAGTGTTTTATGTTAAGAATAGAGAATGAAGAGCACTCTCAGTGCTTATGTGACTCTACTAACTCAGGAGTTTTAATGGGGCTAAATAATCAAGCTTTTGGAACCCAAACTGTACCCCAAATATCCCTCTACTAGAGGACAACAACATAAATCAGGGACAACAACACGACACTCTGACGTCTCATAGGTGCGTTGGAATCTGTACAAACAAAAAGTGCAAAAGGATAGTGAAAGGTATAATGAACCTACTGAAAGCTTAGCGATGGAGGTTTTAAGTGCTAATTAAAATGATAAACAATAGAATGACTAAAATAATAGAAAATATGATATAAAAATGACAAGAATGAAGGTGGTGGAAATGAACTCACAAAGGGTCCAGTTCACCAACAAGTTCCACATGAATGCGTACCTACACACAAACAAGAGGGAAATTTTTTTGGGGTTGTATAGGGTTTTCCACAGTCAAACCCTCACTTTGGTGTTTCCACCTCCATGGACAACCATATAGATAGATATGTAGAAATATGATAAAGAAAACAATACCAGAATGGAAATGAAACCAAGCACTACGAGAGGCACTAAGATATTCAAATCCAACAACAAATTAATAGTAAGAAATCGTTACCACCCTTGACCAAAGGCACTCAAGGACAATGAGAGAGGAATGTAAGTCTACAACTATGGCAAAGTCGATGTAACCACAACAATGCCGAAATCAGTCTTGCAAGATACCAAGTTGTAGCTTTTGTGGTAGATGTGAAGAATTTTGTGATTGTTGGAGAAGTGAATCCAATAGTGTAGCAAGTAGCTTGGGTAGGGAGAAAAGCATGAAGCTAGAGCGAATGAATGTGTGGAGAATGTGAAGAAGATTGAATCAGTGTGTAGAAGATCAAGAATTTTCAAGATCTTCGAATGTGTGAAGAAGATAGAATGAAGATGAAAGATAGCCATTTGAAGATGAAATGGGGGAAAAGAGTCGTTCAAAGGTTAGTAGGAAGGTTCAGGGGTGTTACATTTCATCGTCAATGGAGAACGTAATGCCTCTATAGATTCTAGAGGTAGGAATCTTGTTAGGATGGCAACGCGCCACATGTGCGTCCCTGATAGAAGTTCCCCCACTGACACTAAAAACAAGTGCCAAGTGGATGGGGTATAGAATGAGGACGTGGAATTACTTGGTCGGATTTTATTTTTCTAAGGTGGAGGGTGTAAAAGGGGAATTTTCAAGAGGGGTGAAAATTCGCTCCTATACATAGTGGTTTAAAATTACCACTTCACCAATGTTATAAAATGTCACAAGTATATTTGCACACCACACTAATATATATAAGAAACATACTCACTATATGCGGTTCAAGTGGTTAAAGGTTCCCCATTTTATAAGGAGTTGAATCTAAATCACTCACCCACATGGTATATTAAACAATTTTAAATATTAATAAAGAAGAAGAATAGCTGCTTAATGAGGTGATATAATAACCATAAAGTGTGACATTATTGATTTCATCGAGGTGTGGCATTATTGTTAGAATTAGAATCATTGTATTGATTCGTTTAGTACTAGTGTGAATATAGGCAAGATTATATTCACTCATATGTTTTATACAAGGGAGGAACAAGAAAGTTTATAACCCTAAATCCACCTTTTCTGCAAAATGAGGAACAAAATAAACCAACCTAGAAAAAGGCTTACCTCAAGACATGCAAGAACGTGCCCTAGAATTATTAGGTTGACCGAGTCACACACAACTAACTCGAGCTCAAATGACATTCTAGATTCTTCCCAACTTCACCTCTCTCCTAGATGATATTCCCCCTCATTCAAATTGGAAGAACTTGGTAAAACCTGAATCATCACTCAGGAAACAAAGGTAGTTACCTTGATAAACAATATAGTTACATCATCATATTACATTCATTCTATCATTTACTTATTAAATAAAAAAATCCTCGCATAAACATTATTTTTGTTTCATGGCAACAAAGCATTCACAGTTTAACCAGAAGACAAGACAAAACATTGCATAATTTTCATCATAGCATCATTCTTTTTTCAGAATTTATAATATTTTATTGCAAATTTTACTTAAAGTAAAAGTAGTCTTTTGAAAACTAGGGTGGGATGTAACAACTACTTGATTCATGTGCTTCTAGTATATCAATTTTCATCAGCCTATGAAACATATATATATTTCCTTCTACTATTCATGCGAGCTTTTAGGCAATTGAATCTAAAATCCCTCAATTAAGAAAGTAGAACTTTCCCTCATAGAATGTTGTGGTTATGTTTACCTAGTCAAACAGTTTATAATAGATAAACAATTAAGTGTAGGCTAAAGAATATAATGGATCCCAATCTTGGAGAGTAAGCGACTCATAGGATAGATTTGTAACTCTTAAATATTTAAATTAGTATGGAAAAACTACCACCAAACTTGAATCTACATATGAAAAATATCTCTTTGCATATGCATTATTCAAAATGAAACATCGGGTAATTGTTGTAATGCTGATTTCAACTGTTATATTATTCCAATATACTATGAGCAGAGGGTTTGTTCTTTTAGAATGAATACCAGGTGTAGACACTAAAAAATGTCATGTCTACAAGCAACATTTTTCCTTGGTCGTCATCCTCTAATAATTAAATAATTTTAATTATTTAATTATTCCTGATCATATTCCTTTATTAATTAAATAAACTTTAATTATTTAATTAATTCACTTTCTAATCATTATTTATTTAATTATTTATCTTTCATCACTTGTCTATAGCCAGATAATAATAATTATTTGACCTTTTATTCTTCTATAATTAAATAATTTTGACGAAATTATTTAATTATGTGTCATTTCTTTCTTTTGAATAAATGATCTAAATCAATTATCCATGTCTAATTTCTATCTCCTCCTTTAATTAAATTTATGAATTTAATTAAATCTCCTTTTTCATTTCCTCCAAATAAATAATTTGAATAAATAATTTGTTTGCCACTTGACCTTTTCCTCTAGTTTTGAATAAATGATTTAAATAAATCATTTATGCCTCCCCTTTTTGGTCAAAGATGCCTTGTCATTGCCTTCATTGTTGTCATAGTCGTTGAGCATCATAGTTGTTGGCCTCATACCTGTCATAATTCCTCCAAGAATGACATATTCTTGGTGCATCAATTTTGGACCATTGATCTTGGCATCTTTTTGGAGGCTCAATCTCAACCATCCATTTCATAACCTCTATCTCATTCATTCTCATCCATTGATCTTGGAATCCTTCTAGAGGATTAATCTCAGCCGTCCATTCAAAATGTTGTCTATAAAAGCAACCTTTCTCCTCCATTTTCAATTCAACAACCATTATCTCCAACTTTCTACTTACTATTTGCAGGTATTTGCACAACTTCATCAACAAATCTGAGGGCAATATTGGCATAAGAAGAAATAGGAGAGACAAGAGAAGTGAAGCAACTTCAAAGGGGAGTATTTGATTTGAATACTTTTAGCTTATTATTCTCCATTTGTTTGTATTCTCTTGTTTGGATGAGGTTAATAGCTTAGATTTGTGTTGGCTATCACTTTTATCTATGCTATTTGATTTTTCCCATCTTACACCAGGAATATGCAAATAGGAAGAAGTGAGTGATAAATTATACTTTAATTTTAGGCAATAGATTTATATGAATATACGTATATGTAGATATGACTTTATATGTAAGTATATATAAACTTTCATACTAAGTTATATAATTTTAACTGTCTTCTAATAACAAGAAACCGACATGGATTATGTATAATTTATGAATAGCTTGTTCAGTAAATAATGGAGGAGATAGAATTTTTCCATGGTCTTATTTACTTAATATGTGTATTTGTTTAAAATTGTGACCTATAGTTGATATAGATTGTTCATGATCATTTATTTTGTGAATGCAAAAATGTGCATAATTATTTAACAGTACAATGAATTGAATACATGCATGTTAATATTTATTTTAAGAATGTATACACATACTTTAACTAATTTAGACAAGACCATATATGTATATACACATATATAAACAATATGTGTACATATACATGCATGTGATATGCCTTCTTTTTATGACTCTTTTTCAAACTTGTTGAAAACATAAGGTTCAATGAAAGTTGAAAGTGGAATTATTTACTTATGCATGTTCTTGCATTTGACTTTACTAACCCTTTCCTCTCATTACACTTTGTTAAATCATGCAAAGAATTGTGCTTGAAATCTATTTAAACATGAATCATGATTGTTAAGTTAATGTGTAGCTAGAAAATACTGTTTTCTTCATGCATGTTGAAAGTTGCCTTCCAGGGCAGGTGCTGAGTGTGGGTAACAAGGAGCGTAGATTTGCTTTTCCAGATCTACTGTTTATTTTTTGTATAGGCATAATGCTTGGCCAAGCTTTGTAGACCATTATGATAAATGGACTAACTTATATTATTTCTCTTTATCATTCCCTAACATCATTCATTGCATGTTCTAAATAGATAGAAATTCATGTAGATATGTTAGGCATGCACCAGATTCCATCCTGCATTTCAATTTATTTTTGCTAAGTATTCTATGCAAGGTCAGTGGTTCTTCATGTTAGGAATATCTTTTTGGGGAAGCGTAGCTTCATGGTTGGGTGGAAAAATCACCTGAATCATGTTCTCATCCATCGACTACTTGGCGAATGTTGGAATGGAATTTCAAGGATTTCATCTTATGTTTATTTGTACATTGTAGTACTCTCAATATAAATTTGTTATGACTACTTGGAAGATATAGCCTAGTCGAACTATGTACCTTTGTAACCCAAGCATTATGACATTGGGTATAGATGTAACTTTATGTGATGGCATGCTATGTTAAGATGGTATTTAATTTTAATTATTTTGAAATTATTATATACACATTGCCAATATTTGAATTATTAGTGTTATTGAGAATAGCACGTTACATTTGGTATCAAAGCTTAGGGTTCATCTCTAGGCCTATGAGTCCACAATAGTTGGAAGTAGCGCTAAATGATCCTTATTTAATTATGATTTATCATGTAGATAACAAACTTGAATTGGTTGTAGAATTGGGAAAGTCTACGTCTAGGAAGAAGAAGGGAAAAGTTGCTAGAACTCCTAAAAATCAAGTCAACATTGAAGAAGACATAAACCCTGAGGATAAACCAGAAATACTAGATGATGAGACACTAGTTGATGCCCTTACTTGACTGAAATTGGAAAAGGGAAAAAAGGTTGAGTCTAAACCAGTCATTAAATCCAAGAAACCTTTTATTGTTCATGTCTGGCCCTTTAGGTGCAGTCCAAATGCACCAAGTTTGTCAAAAGAAGAGATGGAGTACCTGTGTGCACATCCTTCTTCTTCTAAAAAGGTCATTATTGATTCTAATGAGGACCCAAAAGAGTTCCCTCTCTTCGAGAATGAAGAAACCACTCGATAAAGGGGAATTATGTAATAAGGATCTATGTAAATCCATTACTATATTAAATAAAGAAAGTTTATTTTTGTTGTACTCAAAGTAGTGTACTTGAGAACTTATCTCTATTTGAATGATAATGAGTATCTTTTTTGAATTGCATGATTATATTATATAGAACTATGTGTGTGGTATGATTGGACTTAGAATCTTGTGTCAGTTTCGCTAAATGTGGGTTGTGACGCAAGTCAATTGTAAATAATCATGGTGAACACCAGGAATGGAGGAACCAGTGGTGGGAAAAATGATGGTCCAAATGATAGATTGGACCAAATACTTGACCTTATGAACCGACAAGGGACTGGGATGGACAACTTGAAACAAGAAGCCAGAGGTGTGTGAGAGGGTCAAAACTTGAGAAATGAGGGGCAACAACAAGGAAATGGGAACCAAGGATGAAATAATTGAGATATAATCGAAGGAGAGTTAGGTAAGGACCTTAAAAGGGTAGCTCCACCAAAATTTGATGGAAAGACCATCAAAGATGGCGTAGAAGCATGAATAATAGAGGGAAATTTACTTTGAGCTCTGCAATCTATTTGATGAGACCAAAGTTGTATGGGCTACTTACCAGCTCATTAGAGAGGCAAGCAATTGGTGGGATAACGAGAAGGCGAAAAGGAATCTACTATCAAGAGAGACCACTTGGGAATAATTCCTTCAGTTTTTCTAGAAAAGGTGGCTTCCACAAATCTTTTTCAATAGGAAAATGATTGAGTTCCAGAATCTAACCAAAGGAAGTTTGTCTATGACCCAATATTGGGAGAAGCTCACCAACTTACTCAAATATGTACCATACTACTAGATAGATGAACACTTTTGGATTCATAAGTTTATCTTGGTATTAAGGCCACAGATTGGAGTAGAAGTAGATATTCACAATCCCCTTACCATGGAAGATGCCTTTAATAAGGCCACTAAACAAGAGCAGAAATTACAACAATTGGCTAATTTCTACAAGAGTTTGAATTTTAAGTCTTAGTTTGGTCACAAGAAGTTTCAAAAGAGTGATAAACAGTAAGGGGGAAATCCATGCCAAATTTGGAATATGAAAAGGGGAAACAAATCTCAAGAAAAAGGGGGTAGTGTGGTGGAAAAAATAAAAAGGCTAACAACAATAATATCAATTTTAATAACCAGAAGAACTCCAAAGGAGATGGGTTAGGAGGCCTGTAAGGGCCACATGCTGGGTGTTATACTTGTGGAGGTGATCACTATGATTCAAGTTGTCCACAATAGTCTAAGGCATGAAGAGAAAGGAATCAACAACATGCTCCACAACATCAAATCCATGCGGAAGTGGATAATAGGCAAGTTGAATTTCAAGCCTCACCAATCCAATTGACGGGTAAGCTCTATGGCCAATCTATTTCTATTTTAATAGATAATGGAGCCACCAAAATTTTTATAGATCCAAGAGTAGTTTCTAGATTACCTATTAGACATGGACATATGACAAACTCTTGGATGGTTTAGTATGTGAATCAAGCAGAGCAAAAAGTAAATTCTTGAACTTTTGCAATGAGTTAGAGCTTCCAAAATTTCAAACCCAAGTTAATTATTATGTGGCACCTCTAGGTTCTTATGACGTAATATTGGGAATTAATTGGTTAAATGAGCATAAGTCTATAGTAAACTATGAGGAAAAAAATATTAGTTGCTTGGATAACCATAGGAATCTAGCTAAGATTCATGGGTGGTAAAGACCACTTGAACTTAGGCAGATTTCAGCTATGCAACTTAAGAAAGCCTAGAGGAAGGGATGTTCCATCTATATTGTGCATGTTAGTGACCCTGACAATGCGAAACCTTATCTAGATGATTATCCTATTCTTAAGGATTTTTACGTTGTGTTTCCTAAAGATCTCATAGAGTTACCACCTAAGAGAGAATTTGATTTCTCCATCAAACTACTACCTAGAGTTGAACCCCAATCCAAGGCCCCATACAGGATGGCTATTACTAAACTATTTGAATTAAAGGCCTGATTGCATGAATTGTTAAGCAAAGGGCTCATTAGACCAAGTGTGTCTCCTTGGGATGCACCTATTATTTTTATAAGCAAGGATGAGACCTTGTGATTGTGCATTGATTATAGATGTTGAATAAAGCCACTATCAAGAACTGGTATCCGCTTCCAAGAATTGATGAACTTTTTGATCAGATGAAAGGGGCATTGGTATTTTCTAAAATAGATCTTAGTTCTGACTATCACCAACTAAGAATCAAAGAAGGCATTCCTAAGACAGTCTTTCAGACTCAGTATGGTCACTACGAGATCACTGTAGTACCATTTGGTTTAACCAATGCTCCATCGACCTTTATGAATCTCATGAACAGTGTATTCAAGGATTTCTTGGATGATTTTGTTTTAATCTTTATGGATGATATTTTGATATACTCTAAAACCATTGAGGAGCACAACATACATATGAGGATAGTCCTACAGTGTTTGAGAGAGAGAAATATTTTTGGTAAACTATCTAAGTGCATATTTTATCAGGACAAGGTGCACTACCTAGGCCATATTATTCTAGTAGAGGGAGTCTCTATGGATCTAGAGAAGATAAAAGAAATTCTAGAGTGGGAAGCACCTCAGAGTGTGACAAAAGTTCAAAGTTTCATGGGTCTTGCAGGGTACTACAGGAAGTATGTGACAGGATTCTCCCAAATTGCAACACCAATCACATCACTACAAAGGAAGGGAAAAAGATTTGAGTGGAAAAAAAAGTGTGAGCAAACCTTTCAAATTTTGAAGTAGAAGCTTACAAAATCTCCAGTTTTGACTATACCTAATCCTAATGGTCAATTCATGGTGATCATAGATGCTTTGAGAGATGGTGTAGGAGTAGTATTGATGCAAGATGGCCAAGTGGTAGCGTACGAGTTAAGGAAGTTGAACAACATGAAATGAACTACACACCACATGACTTGCAATTGGTTGCCATAGTTCATGCCTTGCAAATGTGGAAGTCCTACCTTTTGGGAAAGTCATTTGAGCTTAAGATGGATCACTTGGAACTTAGGTACATTTTCACCCAACCATACTCAATGCACGATAGAGAAGATGGTTGGAATTCCTTAGTGAGTATGATTCTGGAATTGAACACATCAAGGGAAAGGAGAATAGAGTACTGGATGCTCTTACTAGAAGGCATCTAGTGGCCATAACCATGACAAGATCCAATTTGAGATAGCGAGTGGTGCAACACTTGTAAGGGGATGAACATTATGAAAGAGTGAAGCAAGCATTAGAAGAGGATCCTTCAGACCATCGATTTGATGGGTATGATTTTGAATCAGATGGTATCTTGAGATATCAAAGGAGGATGTACATTCCAGAATCTAGAGCCCTTAAGAAGTTGGTCTTAGAAGAAATCCATAATGCACCTTACTCAAGACACCCTAGATTTGTAAAGATGATTGCAAAGTTGAAGTCCTTGTATTTTTAGCCAAAACTTAGAAAGTATGTGATTGAATTTGTAGCTAGATGAGCTTGGAATTCCAACGAGTTAAGGTTGAACATGTGCATCCAGTGAGGCTTCTTTATCCTCATGATACACTTGAGTACAAGTGGTGGGTGATCAACATGGAATTTATACAAGGGTTACCTTTGAGTATGAATAGGCATGATTTCATCTTAGTAGTAGTTGATAAGTTGACTAAGGTGGCACATTTTATTCCAAGAAACCTTAAGGATGGATTGTTGACCTTGGGAAAGAAATTTGTCCAAAATATCTTCTGTTTTCATGGACTACTAGAGATAATAATATCTAGTAGAGATACTTAGATGAAATCCAAATTTTGGACAACCTTGAATGTAGATTTGGGAACTAAGTTGAATTTCAATTCAACATATCACCCTTAGATCGATGGTCAAATAGAGAGGGTAAATCGGGTAGTGGAGGATCTCCTTCGAATGTGTTGTATGGACCAACAGTATAAGTGGGAGGAGTATCTACCATTGGTAGAGTTTTCCTATAATAAATCTTACCATGCATCCTTGGGTATTGCACCTTTCAAGGCTCTTTATGGTAGGAAGTGTCGTACACTCATTAGTTGGGATAGATTGAAAGACATGATTATAGTGGGTCCTGAGATGCTAAAGGAGATGGAAGAGTAGATGAGGCTAATCAAGGGTAGATTGAAGGAAGTAGTAGATAGACAGAAGAGCTATGTCGATAGGAGCGCGACCTTCAGGCAATTTGCAGTAAGAGATAAAGTCTTTTTGAGAGTTAATCCACACAAGAGCTCTATTTGTTTTGGGAAATCTTCCAAGTTGGCTATGAGATATGTGGGCACCTTTGATGTGTTGGAAGTGTTAACCTAGTTGCATATTGAATTTCTCTACCACCTTCTCTAGCTCAATTCCATAATGTATTTCATGTTTCTTTGCTTAAACCATACCATCCAGATGCAACTCACATACTTGATTGGCATGCATTACATTTGCAGGACCCAAGAGTAGTGCTGGTGGAACCCACCAAAATCCTAGATAAACGTAACATTAAGTTACGAAACAAAGACATTATCCAATACAATCCAATAGGACCAATATTCTGAGGACAATGCCACATGGGAGGATGCAGAGGAGATAGATTGCTCCTTTCCTCATTTGATTTCATAGTTTAGACATATGATCTTTCACTGAGATACATTGTTGATCTAGCATTTTGAACTTGCATGTTGTGATATTTTGGTTTTGATATCAGTATGATTAGATGTTTGAATAGACATATGTGCTTCAATTTTTCTTAACAAGATATCGGGACAATGTCTCTTCCTAATGGGGAGGGATGTCAAATTGGAATTTTTGGTTGCATTAAATAATATTAAGTTATTCAAAAATTGAAGGTTAATTTTTAAACTTTGACATGTGTTAATTTCATTTGTGATGTCATTGGTAATGTTTATACTCAAATTTAAAATTTAACGAGAAGATAGATGTTACGATGATGAGATGAACATATATTTGTTTTGATTTATGGGTTAATGTTATTGTCAAAAAATTTCAAGTTCAAGTGTTTGCAGGAACAAGTCGAAGACAAGAACATGATTGAGGTAGGGGTACTTAGCTAACTGACATCGGTAAGCATAATGGGATCTGGCACACACATCACTTAGAATAAAACATTTGTATTACTGCATATAGTCGACTAAGCATAAATTTCAGAATGGTTGTTTTGTGTTTGCAATAAAAATGAAGAAATAAGTCATTATGTTCAAGAGTGAAATATATATAAAATTACTACTTTATGTATTGCATAATTCATCTTCATAACGTCAACGCATTTAAAGATTAAAAGTGTTCTACGGAATTATTAGAATTAGAATTAGAATTACTCTTGAGCAAATAAATAGATAAATCGTTAAAAAGGAGAAAATAAAGTTTATTTATTTCGAAGATTTTGATTTAAGGAGAAAATTAAATAATCGGAACCTGATGAAAGCGTGCAATTTGAAACTGCCATTTGCATGCAAAATAGAATCAAACCATAAGTTAAAAGAATTGTAGAAGAGAGTGGAGCGGAAAAATTTGGCAAAAAAATAGAAAGGAATCCTACCACAAGGGAATTAATGCGTAGAGGGTGGCACTGCTGGGAAAATCTCCTCTTATGGGAGAATATGCAGGTTGGTGAGAAAAGAAAAAAAAGGGAAAGAACAAGTAGAGAAAAAGGAGGAGAACATTCGGGGAAGAGTCTGAACAGAGGCGTGAATTCGGGAAGTCGACTCTCTAGAGGCAAGATTAGCATCTGCAAGCAGGGAAATTTAAGGTAAGACTCCCTTTTGTGCATATTTAGACTTTACTCACATTGGTAATACTTTCTTATTCAACAAGTTTTTCTTCTATTACTCTTCGTCTGCGTTTACACTCGGGCATGAGTCTTCTCTAGTATGTTTTTGTGGCTTCAACCTTGAGAAACTCTATATGTAGGTATTGCACAACTCTTTAATTATAATTCTTCTGTGTACACCATGGGTTGACTACACTTATTAGGCTCGTTTAAATCTAAACCCTCCTTCTTTAAAGGTCTTCAACTCTATGTTGTATCATTTGAAGTAGCAGTCTATAATATCGAATGCCCTGGCATGATATTGTTAGCAAGTATTTCTTAGCACCATGCTAAGCCGTGGAATTTGATACGTCATGCCAGGAATACACCAAGTCACCAGGTCTCTGAACCTGCATCATTTAATATTTTGTGTAAATAACTTCATTCATGACCTTCATTTAATATTCTGCATGGTGTAACCTTACTCACCTAAGCCAGCTCAGGATACTCGTCGTCCATCTTCGTGATAGTTTTAGTCACCCTGATATGCCAAGAAATTGCCCTACTCAGTAAACACTTGTTCTGAATACCCGAGACAACTATACCACTTTGGTGCATGATCTTCATTGTGTATATCTGACATCATGGCTAGCTCATCCTTATGATTACAAATTTCTTTTTTAGAAGTCACCCCTTTTCATATCGCCAATATTTATCAGTACACAGTTTGATTTATTTTCTTCCAGTATATCAATGTGCATCAGTCTGTGAAACCTATATATATTTCCTTCTGTTATTCATGTGAGCTTTTAGTTAATTGAATATGAAATTCCTCAGTCAAGAAAGTAGAACTTTCCCTCTCAGAACGCTGCAGTTACTTTTCCTTGGTTGAATAGTTTATAATGAATAAAAAAAAGTGTAGGTTAAAGAATATAATGGATCTGAATCCTAGAGAGTAGGAGACTCGCGAGATAGATTTGCAGCTCTTAAATATTTAAATTAGTATGGTAAAACTATTACTAATACCACCAAAAACAATGAATCTGCATCTTAAAAATATCTCTTTGCTTATGCATTATTCAAATGAAACACCGGGTAATTGTTGCAATGGTGATTTCAACTATTATATTATTTCAATATACTATGAGCAGAGGGTTCGTTCTTTTAGAATGAATACTAGGAATGTGCAAATAGGAAGAAGTGAGTGACAAATCATACTTTAATTTTTAAGCAACAAATTTATATGAATATACTTATATGTATATATGACTTTATATGCAAGTATATAAACTTTCATACTAAGTTATATAATTTTAAACCTCTTCTAATAATAAGAAAACGACATGGTTTATGTCTAATAAATATGAATAGCTTGTTTAATAAATCATGGAGGAGATAGAATTCTGCCATAGTCTTATTTACTTAAGATGTGTATTTGTTTAAAATTATGACCTATAGTCGATATAGTTGTTCTTGATCATTTATTTTGTGAATGAAAAAATATGCATGCTTTATTTAATGGTACAAAGAATTGAATATATGCATGTAAATATTTATTTTAAGAACGTATACACATACTTAAACTGATTTATACAAAACCATATGTGTATACACATATATAAACAATATATGTACATATACATACATGTGATATACCTTCTTTTAATGACTCTTTTTCTTACTTGCTAAAACCATAAGGTTCAATGAAAGTTGAAAGAATGGGATTATTTACTTATGCATGTGCTTGCATTTGACTTTACCAACATTTTGCTCTCATTACACTTCCTTTGTTAAATCATGCAAAGAATTGTGCTTGCAATCTATTTAAACCTGAATTATGATTGCTAAGTTAATGTGTAGCTAGAAAATACTATTTTCTTCATGCATGTTGAAATTTTCCTTCTGAGAGGGGTGTCAAGTGTGGGTAACCAGGAGCAGCATAGATTTTCTTTTCTATATCTATTATTTATTTCTTGTATATGACATAATGCTTGGCCAAGCTTTGTAGACCATTATGATAAATGGACTAGCTTATGCTATTGCTCTATGTCATTCCTTAACATCATTCATTGCATGTTCTAAATAGATAGAAGTGCATGTAGATATGTTAGGCACACACTGGATTCTATCCTGCATTTCAATATCTTTTTGCTAAGTATTTCGTGCAGGGTCAGTGGTTCTTCGTGTTAGGAAGAAATTTTCGAGGAAGCATAGCTTCATGGTTGGGTGTAAAAAGTGCCTAAATCATGTCCTCATCCATCATTGTAGGGTGAATGTTGGAGTAGAATTTCAAGGATTCCAACTTATGTTTATTTGTGCATTGTAGTACTCTAGATGTAAAAAATTTATGACTACTTGGCAAATATAGCCTAGTCAAACTATGCACCTTTGTAACCCAAGCATTATGACATTGGGTATGGATGTAACTTTATGTGATGACATGAGCTATGCTATGATGGTATTTAATTTCAATTATTTTGAAATTATTATATGCATATTGTCAATATTTGAATTATTTAATGTTATTGAGAATAACACGTTATAGACTAGGTGTGTCTAGTCGGTGACATGGTGTCATCAGTATTAACTAATTGTGTATAAGATAAGAGAGTAGTTACTCCCATGGTTAAATCTAAGGACTCGTGTAAGAGGCAATTTCTTAGACCTTAAATGTTGCAAGAATGTAACTTGGGTAGTTTAGTCAGGAGAAGATAATCAATCAAGTCGTTTATCAAATTAGTAAGGGAGAGCTTGAATAAGAGGTAGTTACCAGTCCCAAGATTATTACAAGTACTTGTAGCAGGGCATTCAAGAGATTGGGTCAAATATAATTGATCAAAATCATTATTTGTGTGTTATCACTTTTTAATGAAGTCTTTTTTATGATATTTAAACCTTCGGGTCAAACCAAGTGAAGAGTTATTCACAAGTTAGTAGAGTTTCCAAGTTGAGTAAGGGGGTGGGTGAACATACGACACCACTTCATAGAAAGTGGAATTATTATATACATCAAAACCTTGGCCAAAGTAAGTGTAGAAGTCACCACATATACTTTGTCGATTCACTATGCACCATGATTGCATAGCTAGTTAGGAGTGTCATGCATAGTTGGAGGGCATCCATAGTTGTATGATCATACTAGTTATATAGGACCCAACACCATACTCAACTAGGCATTTCTAGAGGTTTCCATACCAAACTCTTCGTTGAAGGGTAGGGCCACTTCTAGTTAGGAAGATGTGCGGGGGACCACTATGTCCATGGTTGGAGAAAAAGTGCTTGGGTGATTCTCTCCCTCTTGTAGTTGACAACTGAGACTTGTGAAAAAAAAGAAGTGTGATCTAGATGAGGACACCTTGACCACTGAACTCTTGTAAGTTATGAATTTTTATATGAACATTGATCATGGATCAATTATAATATGTATTTGAGAAGATGAGTTTCATCTACTTGGAATTATGTAATGTTATTTCATTTTTGCAATGATATGTGCAAATTATTTATGCAATGTGCAATTATGTTATTGATCAGGAAAATTTTCATTTCCTTGTTTTTGGAAACTTGTGTTATTCACTTTCTAAGTTAAAACTTAGGTGAAAATTGTTGAGTAAACATTGGGTATGTTACAAATATGAACTACATCATAAACTCAATCAATTCTTCCACTAATGTTTGGTACAATGCTTGTTGTCTTGTGAAACCCTAACGCCTTCTAACCTTAGGTTTGCATTTGAATTGTAACTATCTTCTTGTTGTCTTAGACCCTGTGCACCTTTGTTCTTGGCTATCACAACCTAAAAACCTTGGAGACCTCCCTCTATTTGACTTGAGGTTTTGATTATGACTATCCTTTTCGTGGTATGAATTGCATTCTCTTGAAGTGACTGTGCTCTGTTGAAATGACTATGCGTTTTTGAATTATGGATCTTATCTTTATCACAAACCTTATTGCTCTAGCTCAAGACAAAACTCTTTGATATTGAGAAGGATTGGATCTAAGGGATCTGTGAATGCAGTGTCATCCTCACATGAAACCCTATGTATTTTACTCTATTTAAAGTGTCAAATTCATCATTTTTCCTCTATCCAATGACAACTTAACACTTTTTGGCTTTGTTTTCATGTCTGTCTTGGTAGTATATGTTAGTTTTATGATCATAAATTCAATAAATAGAAATGCAGCACATAAGACAATGAACACCACATGATACCCTGGTAAAACCCTCCAACTTGAGGGGAAAAACCTAGCAAATATATTGCTTATATATTCAGGAATAAGAGCAAAAATCTGCTTACAACTCAGGCATAACACAATGTTGAATTTGATACAATGAATAATAACACCTCTCCTAGATGCGAAAATACAAGATGA
Organism: Sequoiadendron giganteum; assembly: GCA_007115665.2. NCBI lineage: Eukaryota > Viridiplantae > Streptophyta > Pinopsida > Cupressales > Cupressaceae > Sequoiadendron > Sequoiadendron giganteum. The sequence continues at coordinate 218,147,447 of CM021110.1, forward strand.
GTATGTTTCTCCTTGAATTTGATCTGTTGCACCAATATGATGATCTACTGCTCAAGTGCAAACTTCTTCTAGAGGTGTGAATATGAATGAATAAAATTGATGATGAAATGATGTGATCATCACCTTGTATTTATACAAAACAATGTGACTCTTCATGAGGTCGGCCTCATAGCAATAATAAAGAAATAAATATTATTTCTTTAATGAAGTCAACCCCATTTAATTATTCACAATAATTAAATATTATATTAGATGCCAAGTGAAGCGCCTCTTGACTTTAATAAATGCAATAAATGAATACCCATTAGGTTATATGAAATTTATTGTTCAACAAGCAAGGCAGAAGTATGTAGCCCGAAGCTACAACATCAACACTCCTTCTTAGCTAGGGAGGAATAATTTTGATACACACGGTCATGGAATCTCTCAACATGACACCCACAATGGCTACACCCATATGTGGAAGGGGATCATCACATATTCACTCAATCGTGATGTCAACCATCATGGCTACTCCCATGTATGGTAAAACATATGTTCACAAGTTCCCATCATAGAATCACTCAACGTGATGTCGTCATCTCAACATGACATTCACCATGGATACTCCTAGAGGGTGAATAAGCACGAGTACAAAAAAAAAATCATCACAGACTCTCTCACGTGATGTTGTCATGGAGTCACTCAACATGACATCCACCATGGATACTCCTAGAGGGTGCAAAAAACAAGGGCTTACACCTCAAATTTCTCTAACAGAGAAAAATGCATTAGAGCAAATCACAAAAGATCATTGAAGCTGAGTCTCCCTCTCAGCTAGGGCTTCATTCTCCACAATACCAAGCTTGTCTCAGAAGTACATAAGCTTTACTTTGGAGAGAGGCTTGGTGAGAATGTCTGCCGTTTGCTCATCAATGCTAATATACTTCAACTAGATTGCTTTTCTCAATACCATATCTCTGATATAGTGGTATTTGATCTCAACATGTTTGGTTATGTCATGAAACACTGGATTGACAAAAAGCTTCACACAACTTTGATTATCACAATGAATGACAGTTGGCTCTAATGATTGTCCAAAAAATCTTACAAGGAGCTTCTGAAGCCACACTACTTCTCGAGCTGCCACACACACTACAATGTACTTAGCCTCTACGGTGCTCAGTGCCACTGAAGATTGCTTCCTACTACACCAGGAGATCATCGCAGACCCCAAACTGCAACAACATCCAGAGGTGCTCTTTCAATCAACAACACACCCTACCCAATTAGAATTAGTATAACCATGCAACTTCAAGTCCACACCAAAAGAATATCTCAAGCCATACCCAACTATGCCACACAAGTATCTCAGGATATGCTTTGCTGCAACTAGGTGTATTTTCCTTGGTTCACACATGAACTGACTAAGTGCACTCACTGCATAGCAAATATCTGGTCTAGTATTGACTAGATAAATCAATGATCCAATCAACTGCCTATACATAGTAGGATCCACCAGATCTGAACTAGTTGCAGCCTCTTTTAACTTCTGAAAATTGGTTTCCATAGGTGTAGACATGGATTTGCAATCTGTCATACCAAATCTCTTCAAGATGTCTATTGTATACTTCCCTTGACTTAGAATGATCTCATTAGGCCTTTGCCATACTTCTAAACCAAGGAATTAATGCATGTACTTAAGATCCTTCATTTCAAATTCAGAAGCCAACTCCTTCTTGCATTTGATAATGAGGTGTTCTTCTCTAGTAAGAAATAGATCATCAACATAAAGAACCAAGATCAATGCTTCACCATCAATTACCTTGAAGTAAAGGTTTGAATCAACATCATTCTTGGAGAATCCTAAGCTCAATAGGTAGCGATCAATCCTCTCATACCAAGCACGAGGAGCCTGCTTAAGGCCATACAAAGCCTTCTTCAATCTACAAACATGAGACTCCTTCCCATGAACCTCAAATCCATTAGGTTTCTCAATGTGTACTTCTTCAATTACACCATTTAGAAATGCTATCTTCACATCCATCTAGTGTAACTTCCATCCTTTAGCCGTTGCAATAGCAATGATAGTCCTGATGGAGGTATAACGAGCGATTGGAGCAAATGTTTCCTCATAATCTATTCCCTCTTTCTGAGAGAACCCCCTAGCCACAAATCTAGCCTTGTACTTCTCAATGCTTCCACCAGCTGCATGCTTGATCTTGAAAAGCCACTTAGAAGATACAACATATTTGCCTTATGGTCTAGGTATAATGTCCCAAACATCGTTCTTGAGGATAGATTGATATTCTTCAGCCATAGAATCTCTCCATACTTGCTGACTTGTAGCTTCCTCAACACTGGAAGGTTCAAACTCAATGATTTGACTCATCAATGCAACATAGCTTGAAAACTTTTGAGGTCTTTTACTTTCTCTAAATGTTCCTCTAGGGGCTACAAACTTTTTTGCCTCCTACATTTTTTGCCTAGCCCATAGAGGTCTCTTTCGACCAATAACAATGTCTATAGGTCCATCAGTAGGTTTCAAAGGCTCAACTGGATCATCATATTCTTTAGGATTAGTAGCCTCCCTCTAAATCTCAAGAGTATGGTCAACTTCCATGTCCTGAGGAGACACTTGGTCTTCATTATCTATCTCCATGTGAGAGCCTTTAGATCTCTTGAATGCAATATCTTCTTCAAATGTAACATCCCTGCTGATCTCTATCAATTTCTGACTTGGAATATAAATCCTGTAGGATTTTGAAGACTCACTATAGCCCACAAATATTCCCTTCTTGCCAGATGGTTCCAACTTTGTCCTTTTATCTTTAGGGACATGAACATACACAAGACAACCAAATATTCTCAAATGGATGAGTTCAGGCTTCACACCTGTGAAAGCTTCTTCAGGAGTCATGTTCTCCAAGATATGATGACGGCTTCGATTCATAACATACACAACTATCCTAGAAGCTTCTACCCAAAGGAAGATTCGCATATCCGGATCATGAATCATGGCCTTAGCTACTTCTACAATAGATTTGTTCTTCCTTTTTTCTACACCGTTTTGTTGTGGATTGTAGGGAACAAAAAACTCCCTCTTAATTCTTGCTTCAACACAAAAGTTACGAAAGCTTCCAAAGATGTATTCTCCTTCATTGTCAAATCTTAGAACTTTGATCCTCTTCCTGAACAAGCTCTCTACTTGAGCTTTAAATTCCTTGAATCTCTGAAGTACTTCCTCAGATTCTTTATTCTTTAAGAAATAAATCCAAGTCTTTCTAGAGTAGTCATAAATGAAAATTACATAATACAAGAAACCACTCAAAGAGGCAACAAACATTGGACCACACAAATTAGAATGAACAAGATCTAGAATGCATTTGGATCTACTTTCACTACTATGAAAGGGTCCTTTAGTATTCTTACCTAATGCACATCCTTGACAAGTACCTTCATGCTCTTGACTAAGTTTAAGAATGTCGGTGACAATCTTCTCCATGGTTGGAAGTACTCAAAAGTGAATGTGAGCAAGTCTTCTATGACAAAGCTCACACAAACTTGATGTATCATGCAACAAAGCCTGTATTGGACGAGTGGAAAGTCTGTAGAGACATTCTTGCCGAACACTAATCACTCGGGCTGACTTGATGCTAGAGTTCTTTGACCATGCAAGAACTTTACCTTCGAAGAATGCAACTTGATATCCCTTATCCTCCAAGGCTGAAATAGAGATAAGGTTCTGCTTGATACCTGGTACAAATAGTACATCACTCAACTGCAAGGAGATGCCATAATCTAAGTGAAGAGTGGAGGTCCCAACACCTTTCACTGAACAACATGCATCATCTCTAATTATGACTTGAACACTTGTATCTCTCATCATCAAATCTGAAAGATGTTCTCCAAATCCAATAATGTGACGAGAGGCGCCACTATTAATCAACCAAGTGTTGCTATCTGCTGAAACACTGTTTGATAAGGTAAAATACAATAGAAATTCACTTGAATCCTTTAGAGGAGAGATCTCACCCACATCCACAATTGAAACATGTTGATTTGGTCTAGTTGGGCAATCCTTTGCAAGTGACCAAACTTGTCACATCTAAAGCACTGTATGTGGGAAAGATCCTTCTTCTTCTTAGATACAGGAGCACCATCAAATCTTCTATCTTTATTCCTCTTGAAGTAGCCTTTCTTACCTTCTCTTCCTCTCTTCTTCGAAGATTGAGCGGCAAGTACATGAATCTCCTCATTGGTAGAATTTTACCCATTGCCTCTTACTGCTAATCTAGATTCCTCTTGAATGCAATCTTCCCTTAAGCGATCAAACTTAGGTAGCTTTGATCTCACACTAATGCCTTGGATATATGGTTCCCAAGATTTAGGAAGACCATTAAGAGCCAACATGGCCAAATCCTTATTATCAACCATATGCCCAAAGGTAGAGAGATCTCTCAATTCAGTGATCTTCATGAAGAAGGACATGACAAAATCTCCTTTCGCCATCTTGACATGATGAAGTTGTTGCTTCAAGGCAAGAGATCTACTTGTGTTATTGAAATCATACATTTCCTCCAAGGTTTTGAACATTTCTCTTGTTGTCTTCAACTTGGAGATAATTGGCACAAGGTGGTCCTTCATGGAATCAACCAAAATATTTTTCGCCTTAGGGTCATTCTTCTTCCATTGAGGCTTCTCATTTTCATTGGAAGGTTCGGGAACTTCGTCCTCAACGAACTCAACAAGCTCACTTTCTTCCAATGCAAGCATCACTCTAAACTTCCAAGAGGTGAAGTTGGAAGCACCTTCAAGCATATCTTCGATCTTGAGCCCGTTCACCATTTTGAAGGTGAGATAGATGCAAAAAGATGAGAACAAGAGTGGATGAGAGTGCTGCTTATAAAAATTTGATCATGATTTTCTTTAAACCTGCTCAAATACCATGTTAGTTTTATGATCAGAAATTCAATAAACATAAATGCAACACACAAGACAATGAACACCACAAGATACCCTGGGAAAACCCTCCAACTTGAGGGGAAAACCCAACAAATATATCGCTTATATATTCAGGAATAAGAGCAGAAATTTGCTTATAACTCAGGCATAACACTACCAAATTTGATACAATGAATAATAGCACCTCTCCTAGATGTGAAAATACAAGATGAATATGTTTCTCCTTGAATTTGATCTGCTGTTCAAGTGCGAACTTCTTCTAGAGGTGCGAATATGAATGAATGAACTTGATGATGAAATGTTGTGATCATCACCATGCATTTATACAAAACAATGTGACTCTTCATGAGGTTGGCCTCATAGCAATAATAAAGAAATAAATATTATTTCTTTAATGAAATCGACCCCATTTAATTATTCACAATAATTAAATATTATATTAGATACCAAGTGAAGCGCCTCTTCACTTTAATAAATGCAATAAATGAATAGCCGTCAGGCTATATGAAATTTATTATTCAACAAGCAAGGCGAAAGTATGTAGCCCGAAGTTACAACATCAACAGTATATGCTAGATTCGAACCAATTTTTTGCATGTTTCTCAACAGATTAAATGACAACTCACATACCTCATCATGGATGGAGAATTTGAACAACACTAAACCCTCAACAACATATGATAAACTTAGAGGCATACCTAATAGTTGATGGAAGGAAAACTCATGCAAAGTCTTCAAATCTCTCAAAATTCAGCAGTTTGGGAGGTATCTTAGGAGCTGCATGCCTTTCTTTTTTGAATGTGCTTCTATAATTGCCCTTTGTATTCATGTTTAGGTAGACTCTAGATAGACTTCTTCATCACCATTATGCAACCTCTTCAAGTTTATTTCCAATAGAGAAAAACCCTAGAACTCTTCTTCAACGTAGTGTTTCACTTTAGATTTGCTTTTCTCTCTTTTACACTTGGTGCTTAACCTAGTTCAAACTTCCATGTTTCACCTCTTATTTACGTGCACGTGAACCCTCCTTTTTTACACTTGGGCATAAGAAGAGACTTTTGGAATGAGTTTTATTAAAACCTTTTTCCCACCAAGACTTTAACTAAAAACAAAAAGATGAATGTCTTTAAGAGAGATGACTTAAGACAAAGAGGTTATTTAAACCAAACATTTGAATAATTGCCAAAGATTTAAGAAAATAGACTATATTTACAATACTACATAAGTGAATACTCCACTATATGACTTCAATACATATGCCTTACCAAATCCTATTAACTCAAACTATTATCCAACATACCACTAAATTGATCATAGCTCATCTATCAATTAAAAACAACGAATACTACTATTGCAATATTAAAAAAGGTTAAGTACCTGTTAATTATAGGATGGAGCGAACAAAATGAAATATGCGGTGAGAAGAATGTGATGATTTCGCCGAGGGTGGAGAAGGCTCCACCTCTCGTTGGTTGTTTATTTTGAGGAATGGATAATGGATTAGATGAGGCAAAGGAGAGAGAAAATGGCATCAATTCTTAACACGGGCATCGCTCACAGAGGAAGCCGCATTGAGAGGGGACTATGGAAGGCAAGGAATCCATCAGGGAGGAAGAAGATGATGATGGTGAAATGCAGTGGGGAGATGGAGATAGTGGGACAACTGCAACAGAGATGGGCAGAGATGGCGGAGGAGCAACGGTGGGTGGTGGCAGGGAGCTTGTGTGGGGGTTGGATATATGGGACTGCTCGACCCGGCGTGCTCTTGGGAGCGGTGGATGCTTACGTCTTTGCTCCCTTGCAATTGCTCTTTGATACTCTTTTACAGCGTCGCAATTTGAAGAGGACGGATTTCGCCCTCGGGGAGCGACTGGGCGAAGGCTCCTTCGGAATTGTGTTCGCAGGCGCCATGCTCCCTTCCGATGTCAAGAGGGACCAGCAGCTTGGCTCTCGCTCCAAGCGCATTGACGAGTACCAGGGCTTTCAAAATTTCAATAAGGTCATTTTGAAGAAGGTATCGACCATCCCCATCTTCATTTCTAAATAAGCAAAGGTGCAAGGTAAAACGGGAAGAGAGAAATTTAGAACTCTTCACATAGCGGATTAAGCCATACTCGGACTAATTTATCTCAAATATAGAAGAATTAGAAATCTCAGTTAACAAACAAATACCAAGATAGCAAATCTCTGGAGCTCCATTCCCATGCATAGTGCACCAACTAATTAAGCTCCTTGGTCCATAGCATGTTTATCTTATCTTGCTTTCCTATTGAAATGCCCAACGAATTCTTTGAATTGAAGTGGTTATTTGAGTATTACACTACCCTCATGCATGCTAAACGTATGCAACATTTCAAGTAAGAACAAGAAGATCTATTTGCCAAATTATAAACTGATTTAAAATTGTAAAGACAGGCTCCTAGGTGCACACTCAAGATGGATTTACGTTTGTGAATCTGGCCGAAAAATGCACAGGAGGTTCAGAGATGGCTCTATTTATTACATTGAAATCAGAGTGGAAATAACACAACTTACAAGACTTAACTTACTTTGCACTCAATGAGGAAGGACACTTTAATTAATTTATTATACAACCCTTTATAACCTAAATATAACTTAACATGATACTATCCCGACTAACTCATTCTTAGTTCTTAGGCTTAATATATAACGTAACATGATATCGTCCCAACTAACGCACAGTTTAGTCCTTAGGCTAAGGACAAATTTGGCCATAACGAACTTGTAATTCTATATTGTGGTTACGCACATGACATGTTCTCTCCCTCGATGAACTTTACTCTCAAAACTAGTATGAACTCTCAAAGCAAGCATGCCCAACCTACAGTAGCACTAGGATAGATGACTTATTGGGAATGGCTTGGCAGAACAAATATTTGATCTATAAATTTTAAAACAAAGGAGGCATATGGTGAGGATGGAATCCAAAACTTTTGCATCACAAACTAAAGTTCCAACCAACAAAGACCTATAATACTACTCGGCAAAAATCTTGAATGAGAATAGGGACCCTTTTTGGTATCCCTCAAGCCGCTTTATAGTTTATGCCTCAATTTCCACACAAAATTGAAAGGTTTGGATGCTTGCCCGTAAACTATTCATTTTCTCTCATTGCATCCTCTACTGACAGACCTGTTCACTTCACCTTGAAGAGACATGGTGGCCTGGTTCAACAACATCTTTGCATCTTTTGCCAAAATTCCTTTGTGCTCGAACATGAGCTTCTCGTCCGCTTCTAGCATTTCTACCATTTTAAGTTATGTGCATCTCTACCTTCTTTAGGCATTACACGTGAAATACATTGTATATACTTATTTTTTGTGGAATATCCAACGCATATGTTGCTTTTCCTACTTTTCCCTGGTCGTAGATGACCCATGATACCGTGGTTGCAGTTTAACCTTTCTCTTCTTCGTCAATTTTTTCTTGTTTGCATGGTTGTAGGTGAGCAAAGATCACATTCCCTACTTAGAATTCCCTGTCAAACTTGTGTTGGTTTGCATCATTTTTCATCCAATTTGCACACAGCCAAATTGTCCTTCAAAAGGTATAGGACGTTTTGCATTTCATGAAATGTGTTGAATGTTACTGGAAGTTTTCCGCATTTGAAGTAATCAATCCATGAGTGATGGGGGTTCATACCCATTCAATACCTTAAAAGAGGTACATCTTGATAGTTGTTATGTACTATTTACACTGTGACTATGCTAGATACAACCATTCCACTCCTTAGGTAGATTTTGAGGCATCTGTCTATTTTAGTTTGACTATCAATTCGAGGGAGGTAGGTTGTACTAATGTTAAATATCAACTTTGCAAGCTTTAACAATTCTTTTGGCTATAAAAGAATTTGAAATATGTGATCCCTATCACAAATGCTGCATTCACGAATCCCATGCAACTTAATATTTGGAATATAACAACAATTTTATGAGCTTTGAATCACAAGGAATGAAATGAGCATACTTAATTGATGCACAATAAATATTTGATCCTTACCTTTTGATCATGGTAGACTTTAGATGAAGGCCATGAACACCACTTATCAATTTTGACTAGGGATGGCGTTGGATTGAAAGAAGTCTTGATGATGGAACTCTTCACTTTGTCGTGTTGAGAAAGGTCATACTCAACCGCAAACTTCAAGGTATTTGTTTTTGTGTCTATCCAAGTGCCTTTTGAAAGAGTGGGAAGTCAATTCTCAAGTAGAAGAGAGCCTTGGAGAAGATAACTCTATTTTGAATGCCATTGCATGAAGGATAAGTGGCTCATATTGGCAAGACAAAGCATCAGCTACATTTTCTATCCTTTTCTTAGGCCTAGAATTGATCAATCGATTTCTATTGCTCCTTTTTATGTGCCCAAGCCCAAAGATGTTTCTAGCTAAAGTGGTAAGTCTTTTGTAATGAAGAACCTTCTCCCACAAGGAATTAATGCCACTTGGCCACAATGTCAAGATGACCAACATCTCTTTTTTGTATTTGGCCATGAGTCTTTCGCTATCACTCAACTTCCTTCTTGGTAAAATGAGATGATCATCTTGAAAAAGCATTATATTGATTCTTGATCTAAACATGTCAACTCAATTATAAAGGGCATGGAAAAATCAATGGTGGACAATGGTGGCATGGAACCAATTGTTTATCTGAGGCCTTCAAAAGCTTCCTATGCTTTATGGACCAATAAAAAGCTTCCCTTTTGTTTAGGTCTTTCAAAGGGTGAGATATCATAGAGAAATTTCTTATAAGTTTCCAACTCGAACCTGCTAGTCCAAATAAATCATGAAGTTTTTTAAGAGTTTTAGGTACAAACCAATCACGTGTCACCTTGATCTTTGCAAGGTCCATGTAGGCACATTCTGAGGAAATACTAAGCCCAAGATGCTGTAGTAATTGCCTAGAATATTCACATTTGGATTCCTTTGCATACAACCTTTCATCAGTTAATTCGTCAAGTACATATCCAAGTGCCCTAAGTGTTTTGGTGTTGTTTTCTATAAACAATAATATCATCAGAGAGAAGAAAGATAAACTTGCCAATGTACTTGCTAAATACTTCATTCATTAATGCTTGGAAAGTTGTAGGAGCATTGTGAAACCCAATATGCATGACCCTTAATTGAAAGCAAGTTTGGTGCAACTTATCAAGGCACAAATGACAACATAGATGTGGATCTGTTGACCCCAAAAATTAGCCAAACGAGTATTTTAATAGTGCAATGAAATACAGCTTTAAAGACTTGTGTGATTAGTTCCCTTATGTGATCATTTTTCTTCCTAGTGATCACGAGAAACATACTGCATATTTCAATTTGGGTCTATGGAGCATTATTGCTAAGCTTGATATGTGCAAATTCAATGGCTAGGACTAAGTAACATGGATTTGTCAAGTGGAGCAAATTTTTGAGTTGCATCAAATACCACCCCAACAAAAGGTATTTCTCTATTTGGAGTTTGAGCAATTCACATGGTATTTTTGGTTGTATGAACAAAAGAACTCTTTCATCACACAACCCAATCACATGGATAAACTTTCTTTGCACTATGGTTAGGCTTCGACAAAGAGGCGGAGTTAAGGATTACATTTAAGCAATTTCAAACCTTGAGTCTAGGTAGACTTGTTTCTAGGAGGGTTGAAGGATCACATTTAATGTGACAAAGTATTTTGATCCTTCTTTGTCTATTGCTTTAAATAGGGCAAGAAGAGTGTAGGGAAAACATTTGGCTGCTAGGAAACAATTATTCACTAGATTGTAAGGACCTTAGTATGTCATGTCTCTGAATTCATAACACCAAATATAGGATATTGAAACACAAAATTGAATAAATATCAAAAAGAAATTAACATTTAACTATTATTATCATAAGTATAATTAGCATAGATAATAATACAATAAATAGAGCAATTAATATCATTAATTTTAAATATCATAATAATAGAAAGTCACAAGAAATTAATATTATCTATGCCTCAGTAAATAATAACAATTGATATCATAATAAATAATAATAACAATTAACATCATAATATCATAATAAATAATAACAATTAATATCATTAATTGAAAATATCAAAATAATAAGAAACTATGCCTCACTAAATAATAACATTAAATGAATCTAAAAGTATCGACTAAAAGACAAAACTATGCCTTAATGAATCGGCTAAAATACAGATTAAGGAAGCAGCGATCCTCACAATATAACCCACGATTAAAAGAGGCAGCGATTCATTATTCAAACCAACAAAGGGCAGCGATGGGTAAAAAGACACGACACAAGTCAAGGCATTGATCGGCTATAAGATGAAGATCAATGTCAATCCAAAATGGCATCGATCAATAAGCATATTAGGAATAAAATATAGACTGCCACATTCGGGTGAATACTCAGATTATTAGGAGCTGCGACCTGCTAAAGGCATAAAGTAGGCATGCTTGTTATTGTGTGTTTTTAATTATAATATGTCATAATTTATAGAGTAGGATTAACAAATGTGTTTATCGTTGTTTGTTTTCAATTATAATATATTCAGAATTTATGAAGTAGGATCAATAGATGTAAGTACCACTGTTGTTTCCATTTATAATATGATTAGAAATTTATAAGAATAGAATCAGTAAGAGTGCTATTATTATTTATTATTAATTATTGTTTATTAGTGTTCATTATAGTTTATTATTGTTTATTTCTATTTAGGATAGATTCAGAAATTTATATACATTTATATGTACATTGTCAATCTGTTTGTATCATTATATGTATATTGTTAATTGTTTGTCCATGTTCCACCATGGTGAGGAAGAAGGATTTCAAAGGGGAAACTCATGCAATGGAGTCTCCTAGATACACCACTTGGGAGTGGGACATGATGAGCCCATGAGGGTCAAGGGGGTACTTGCCTCCTGGGATATCCGAGGGTGCTACCTTTGGGTCTAGTTCAATCACGGGATTAACCATTGTAATCTTACCTTACTACCATGGTGTAGCATGAGGGGAGAATTAATTAGGAAATGTTGGTTATGATGCTTAATATAAATTTACTCATACTTAAATCCAATGTTCAATATGGGGTACTAACATTCTAATTGTAAACTAATCTTGTGATTGATCTCTAACTTGTATGCAGGGACTCAAACAAGCTAAGATATCCTCTAACCGTTGATTGGGGGGTTGATAATTTAGAGTGAACTTAGCATAATTCTTATCAGGGACATCACCGATAGAGTGAATATAGTATCATTCCTATTAGGGACATTACAAGTGGTATCAGAGCATGTTCTTGCCATCCTGCGAGACATTCCCACTTTAACTACCACTCAATTAGGCTTAACTATTCGACCTTCTTAAGTAAGCCAATAATGCATGTGTATGCCTTCCATGTATATACTTTGTGACTTCAAGTGTATATTGTGTGCTCATATGTATACCAGAGGAAAGGATAATACCCACGGTGTAGTGCGCAATGCACTGATATTCTTTCTATTCGAGATGCATTATGGACATGTTAGCCAATGTGTATGTGATGAATGTTAGAGCTAGTCACCATATATTTGTGATGTATGGTGGAACTCATCATTGTGTTTGTGACTATGTTATGCTTAAAAACTATGAAAATGTTAAAAATGTTGTCTGTCAAGTTGCTTAAGTAGGTTGGTTGTTTGCTTGAGTTACTTGGTTGCGTGCTTGAGCTACTTGGTTGTGTGCTTGAGCTACCTGCTTGCCTACTTGAGCTGGTTGCTTGTATGCTTGAAATACTTTCTTGTCTACTTGAGCTGGTTGCCTACTTTCTTGAGCTGGTTGCTTATGTGCTTGAGCTACCTGCTTGTCTACTTGAGCTGGTTGCCTGTGTGCTTGAGCTACTTTCCTGCGTTTGAGCTACTTACCTGTGTGCTTGAGTTGGTTGGTTGGTTGCTTGAGCTACTTGTTTGCTTGCTTAAGCTACTTGCTTGTGTGTTTGAGCTATTTGTTGGCTTGGTTGAGCTACTTGCTTGCTTGGTTGAGCTACTTGCTTGTCTGCTTTAATTTTTGATTCATGTGGAGCTCATCATTGTGTTTACTTTATGCTTAAACTAAGAAAATGTTGTCTCTCAAAATGCTTATGGGGTTGGGATGCACTAACAAATTAACCTATTTAAAATTGAATTATTATTAGTATCCAAATGCAATAATGACAAGTAATTATCAAAGTGAAAAGTGGGATTCCCTTAAACTTGGGATACAAAAGGGATTGAAGAATCCAATTAAGAATAGAACCTTAATAAATTTTGCAAGTCAGGTTGATGTGTGAAGGGACTTCAATGTTAGGTACCTTGAATAAATTTGATACGAATCAAGTTTAACAAAATTGATTACATAAGCATAAAGTTAAGTTAAATCATGGACCCATAACCCACAAACCCTAGGGTCATTCTCACTTCAAAATTGGTTTGAAGTGATTGTTTGAGGACAAGCAATCTTGGGCGGGGTGGATTGTCATGTCCTCGAATTCATAACACCAAATATGGGATATTGAAACACAAAATCAAATAAATATCAAAAAGAAATAACCATTTATCTATTATTATCATAAGTATAATTAGCATAGATAATAATACAATAAATAGAGCAAATAATATCATTAATTTAAAATATCATAAAAATAGAAAGTCACAAGAAATTGATATTATCTATGTCTTAATAAATAATAACAATTGACATCATAGTAAATAATAATAACAATTAACATCATAATATCATAGTAAATAATAACAATTAATATCATTAATCGAAAATATCAAAATAATAAGAAACTATGCCTCAATAAATAATAATAATAATAAATGAATCTAAAAGTATCGACTAAAAGACAAAACTATGCCTTAATGAATCGGCTAAAATACAGATTAAGGAAGCAGCGATCCTCACAATATAACCCACATTAAAAGCGGCAGCAATTCATTATTCAAACCAACAAAGGGCAGCGATGGGTAAAAAGACACAACCCAAGTCAAGGCATTGATCGGCTATAAGAAGAAGATCAATGTCAATCCAAAATGGCATCGATCAATAAGCATATAAGGAATAAAATATAGACTGCCACATTCGGGTGAATGCTCAGATTATTAGGAGCTGCGACCTGCTAAAGGCATAAAGTAGGCATGCTTGTTATTGTGTGTTTTCAATTATAATATGCCATAATTTATAGAGTAGGATTAACAAATGTGTTTATCATTGTTTGTTTTCAATTATAGTATATTCAAAATTTATGAAGTAGGATCAATAGATGTAAGTACTACTGTTGTCTCCATTTATAATATGATCATAAATTTATAAGAATAGAATCAGTAGGATTGTTATTATTATTTATTAATTATTATTTATTAGTGTTATAATTAATTATTAATTATTAGTGTTCATAATTGTTTATTAGTATTTATGGTTTATTATGGTTTATTATTGTTTATTTCTATCTAGGATAAATTCAGAAATTTATATACATTTATATGTACATTGTCAATCTGTTTGTATCATTATATGTATATTGTTAAGCTGTTTGTCCATGTTCCACCATGGTGAGGAAGAAGGATTTTAAAGGGGAAATTCATGCAATGGAGTCTCCTAGATACGCCACTCGGGGGTGGGACATGATGAGCCCACGAGGGCCAAGGGGGTACTTGTCTCCTGGGATATCCGAGGGTACTGCCCTTGGGTCTAGGTTGGTCTCCACTAAATACGCCACCTAGGAGGGGACAAGATGAGCCCACATGGGCCAGAGGGGTACTTGCCTCTTGGGATATCCGAGGGTGCTGCCTATGGGTCTAGTTCAATCATGGGATTAACCATTGTAATCTTACCTTCCTACCATGGTGTAGCATGAGGGGAGGATCAATTAGGAAATGTTGGTTATGATACTTAATATAGATCTACTCATACTTAATTCCAATGTTCAATATGGGGTACTAACATTCTAATTGTAAACTAATCTTGTGATTGATCTCTAACTTGTATGCAGGGATTGAAACAAGCTAAGATATCCTCTAACCGTTGATTGGGGGGTTGATAATTTAGAGTGAACTCAGCATAATTCCTTATCAAGGACATCACCAATAGAGTGAATTTAGTATCATTCCTATTAGGGACATTACATAGTACTCTATCATCCTCTCTTCTACAACTAATTAGATTGATACCTTAACAAAGAGAAGAAAAAAAGGCTAAAAGGATTTTGATTCAACTGCACAAGAAATACAATAGAGGACATATGTGCAAAAAAGGAGCTATTCTACATTGACAAAGCACAAGATATGGAGGAAGATGATTTTAATCCTAATGATCTATAGGAGGAAGTATTACTTGAACAACAATTAACTATTTCTTGCCATACGTTCTTAGGAATTGCCATTTTACTAACTGTCAAGGCCATGGGATTTTTGAAGAAGCAAACAATGACTATGTTGATTTTGGTAATAATTACAACTTCCTCGATAGAAACTTGACAATATGTTTGAATTTCTTTGTCTACTTGGCCTCAAAATTTTAAGTTTTGTTAGTGGATGGTGGAATTGTTAATTGTTTGAGAATATTTCATATCATTAAGATAACTTTAGGTGATTATCTTATCTATAGCTCTATGTTTGCTATTCCTTTAAGAGGAGAAGATGTATTGAAAAACCAATGGTTCACAACTTTGGGGATAATAAAGATGAACTCTCAAGAGGTTTCATTCAAATGACAAAACATTTGAATTTCAAAATTTGCAAACATAGCCTCTATAATGGTTAGTTCCCACTACATGCACAAATTGTAAACAGGGGATCTTCTTTATTTGTGACACAATTGTTTTAACTAGAACTTCACCAACTACTTGTATTACCACCCATAGATCTCCAATTTATTCTTGACAAATGCTCAGTGGTGTTTGGAAATATTTGTATAGGCCTTCTCTTAAAAGGGATCATGATCATTCTATGTAGCTTATTTGACATATGCAACCACCCAACATTAGGCCTTATTGATTCTGGTAGGTACATAAAAAATTAAATTGAACACATGGTCCAAGAAATGTGAGACATTGGTGTTGTTCATCCTAGTCAAAGCACATATTCTTCTCTTGTGGGTGATTGTTCTCAAGAAGGATGGCAATTGGTGCATTTGTTTGGACAACAAACAACTCAATAAGCTCATCATCAAAGATAATTTTCTTATTATTGTTATTGATGATTTGTGAGATGAGTTAAATAGGCTAGTGTTCTTTACCAAGCTAGATCTTAGATTAGGATATAAACAAATTAGAATTAAGGATGAGAATATTTTTATTTTAAAACTGCCTTTTAAACACACAAGGGCCATGATGAATTTCAAGCGATGTTGTTTGGCCTCACAAATTTTCTTTGTACATTTTAGAGTTTGATGAATTCCATATTGAAACCTTTTTTGTGTAGGCTTGTATTAATATTATTTGATGATATACTCATTTACAATAAAATATGGGAGGAACATCTTCACCATGTGGATTATGTCGTATAACTATAGAAACAACCTAATGCAAAGCTTTCAAGTGTTATGTTAGACTTCATGAAGTGGACTACCTTGGTTACATCGTCTCACATGAAAGCATGAAGGTGGTTCCCAACAAGATCAAGGCAATGGCAGATTGATAGATTCTTAACATTCTCAAGAACATTGGAAGATTGTTAGGAAATCTAGGGTACTCTGGCAGATTTGTCAAGAACTATGGCAACATAGTAGCTCCTCTAGCAACCCTATTAAAGAAGGATGCATTGCATTGGAATGAAGAAGCAACAAGAGCCTTGGAGCAGCTCAAAGAGGTTAAGTGCACCGTTCTTGTTTTAGCTAGTATAGATTTCACAAAAAAAAATCATTGGTGAGTGTGATGCTTCAAACCATGGCATTGGTGTAATTCTAGGGCAAGATGGCAAGGCTATAAGTTTTAAAAATTGCCAAACTCAAAAGGAAGAATCTACATGACTTTATGAGAAGCTTTTATTGACGATTCTAAATGCGGTCAAGCAATGGCACCACTTGATGTGGAGACATTTCAAGGTAAAAACAGATTGTGACAATCTAAAATATTTCTTGGAACAAAGGTGATTATTAGAAAAGCAATAAAACTGGTTTACTAAGATGTTGGGATATGATTTGTTTTCTTTTAGGGTTCTATTTGGGTCTTCTCCCTTAAAATATTGTCATTACATTTTGAAAAAGAAATTGTTAACAAAAATGACATTTTTTGAGATAACAACAATGAAAAACCAGCTAATAGTCATGGCAAAAATTTTAACATACAATTTTATGGCCTAAAAGCAAAAACCAAAACAACAACAAACTATAGCTATCATCACCTACATTTCTTCATAGATCCCCTAGTGAGCCACTTCGCTTGCAACCACATCCCATCCATCCAACCCCTATAACACTATCTCCCCCACACCCTATTGAGTCCAACTCACCATTGAACCAGAACAAGGAGCCCCCGGTTCTGAAAATGTGACTCCATGAAAGACCTTATGTTGGAACTTACTGAAAGACAGAAAAAGAACTGCAAGGTATATAATTGCAAGGAATAAATGAATTAGACTTCTATACTTCTAAGTGTTCAATTAAGCGTGTAAATCAGAAATAAATACATATTCAAAACAAACTAGCCCTATTCTGGCCTATATCAATCAAACACAAGAGAGGCGAATTGGAGCATGCATCATAAAATTGGAAATGCTTATGGTAATGGAAAATATATCTTGAAAATAGAATGGTAATTGCTTACCACTGAAATCAATAATCTCTTTGATGAATACTATAGAAAAGTAGTAGGGCTGTAGTGTCGAAGGGGTAGAGGTTTCCTATGGGGCGCAAGTGTCTTGATATCTGACAATTCTAAAATTTGCAAGAAGCTCTATCTTCAATCAAAAACCATGTTCCAGTCCACAACTAGTCTTCGTTCACTCTCAAATTTAGAGCAACGAGCTGTGTTGTATGGGAGACTACCTTGGTTAGTCCCTTAGTGGATATGTTCCAACTTTGATCCATACAAGGACTATAGGGAATTTAGAAAGTGTGTGCAGACCTATGTGAGGATGAATGTAATGACTGCCCCTAGTTTTTTTTTTTTTAATCTGTTTGCTGATTGGAATGTTTGCTGATGTTTTGTTTGATGTTTTCTTCATGTAACATTCATGGTTTACATTGCAATGCATAAAGAAGATAGCATAATGATTGAATTAGAAATAAACTTGCTTTCATAGAAAATAACTTCATACATAATGTATTTGAAAACAACTCAGAAATCAGACATTTTCAAAGGTTTATCAGACCTATTAATAACCAGCTCAGACTGGAAATGAGGGCTCAAACAGAAACACAGCCTTTTCGAACTTGCAACAATCAATACCAATGTGATAGGCAGCGAACCCCTTGCAAACCCAACTCCAAAGACCAACGTCTCAAACTCCAATGATGGCAAAAAAAAGCCTATACAACAGCAGGCCAGTAAACTGGAAAAAACCACAAAGAGGGCAGCCTCCCAGGAGGGGCGATCTGCTTTATTAAATCAGGCTTTTTTCAATAAATGCAAATGAATATATGAAATGAGGTGCCTAGGTGAGGAGCTTCCAAAAAACCAATACCCAAAATGATATCACGTGCCGAAAAAGAGTTATGATTGATTTACCAAATTCTGTCCTAGGCAAGTAATGTTCAAAAATCACTGGAAATAGCTTAAAACCTCTGAAAACCACCTTGAAATCAACGCCAAACCAAACTCAAAAGAAACCAAACTCCAATACACCAAAAACCCAAAGATTCTCCTCAAAAGTATTCAAATATCTTCATCGTTTCAAGCATAAGACACTGAGAAATCAGAAATCTGTGAAACACAAGGTGACTCCTGAGTGGAATCACACCAAACCTGGCTAGGGTGGGTCTCTCACCACTGAAACCAGCTCCCAAATGAAGAGGGTTTTCGTCCTCAACACGTAGTAGTAGACCTCTAGAGAAAATCCAGCAGCATCCTATTATGCAACCAATCGAGAGATACCCAAATGAGGCCCAAAATGAGATTATATAATGCGAAGGAGAAATTAGGGCAACTCAAGTTTGAAATGTTTTCCCTCCAAAAAGCTATGCCCTTCTCCATTTTTTTTTTAATTAAATAAATAATTTAACTCCCCTTATGTCTCCCTTGGGCGTCTCACTAAATAGGCATCAAAATTGCTTTTGTTGCTTTAAAAACAACTTAAGTCATTGAACTAAGCACCAAGGTGCTTTTTTATGACCCTCCAACCCCTCAACTTAAGTATAAAGTAACTTTATAAAATGATCTAAGTGAGGAATACAAATAAATGAATAAATCAAACCTTAACAAAACCCAACACCCAAACTGGAAAGGACACTGTTGAAGTAGCCTGGCCGAGACCAGTTACCAAAAATAGACTTACTATTTTTGGCAATTGATAAAATAGTAAATACTTTGAAACACCAAATCGGCATAAAAACTAATTAGTAATGTGACTTACTATAATCAATAAGTGATGGAATTGGCCCTTGCTAAAAATAGAAAGTCTTGCTCGAAACACTGAAAAACCTCCACAAAAAAAAACTGGCATTGAGTTCCCTTACCAAACTCCACTTAGCCTACAGGAACTGTGGAATAGGCTAATGGACAACTCCACTGCTCAGAGGCAAGGAGGGGACATTACAGTCTTGCCTCCCCAAGATTGTTTGTCCTCAAGCAATCACAACGTAGGATACTGTAAAATTTACTCACTCTCTCAAGTAGCATCCTCAATTGGTAAATCTTGCCATTTCACCAAGTACTTTGTAATAACTCTCCTCCTGATGGTCCGCTCTATGAAATCAATTACTGCCTTTGGAACAAGCACCAACTTGCCCTCCTCATCCAATGGGGGCAACACTGCTGAAGGAGTCACATTATGTCCAAGCGGCTTTTTGAGGCGTGACACATGAAAATCATTGTGCACCCTACTCCCCTCTGGTAACTCGAGCTCATAAGCCACCTCCCCAACTCTCCTGGTGACTCTAAGCGGACCATAGAAATGGGGCTTCAACTTCTCTGCCCCACTCTTCTTGAGAGTGGATTGTCTATATGGTTGCAATCTCACATACACCATGCCACCCACCTCAAACTCTCGCTCTATACGATGCTGATCAACGTACAACTTCTGCTGATATTGCGAATGCTGAATGTTTTCTCTCAATGACCTCATAATGTCCTAACTCTCCTGCAAAAAGTCCTTAGTTCTAGGCACCCTACAATCACCAAATAGCAAATCAATGAAGTTAGGAGCTTCATAACTGTACAAGGCCATGAAAGGTGACATCCTGATAGACATGTGAAATGTGGAGTTGTAACAAAACCCCCCCAAATGCAACCATTTTACCCACGCCTTCTGCTGTCCTGAAACATAGTTTCGTAGGAAACCTTCCACCCATTTGTTGACTATCTCAGTTTGACCATCTGTTTGGGGGTGGTAACTAGTGCTAGGAGTCAACGCGATACCACATAATTTAAACAACTCTTGCCAAAACAAGCTCATGAACTTTCTATCCCTGTCACTAATGATGTTCTTTGGTGCCCTGTGAAGTCTAAACACTTCCTTAAAAAACAAATCTGCCACTTATAATGATGTATAACCTGCTAATATAGCAAAAAAGTGAGCAAATTTGGTCTAATGGTCTACCACAACATAGATACAATCCTTCCCTTGCACCTTGGGAAGCCCTGTAATGAAGTTCATTGAAATACTTTCCCACTTTTGAGTAGGAATGGGTAAAGGTTGTAGCAGACCAGCAGGGTAGGTATGCTCGTTTTTATTTTATTGGCACATTTGACTCTCACGAACATACTTGGTAATATCCTCCTTCATCCCCTGCCACGAGAATCTCTCATGGATCTGCCTATAATTCTTATAAAACCCCAGATGTCCAGCCATTGGAGTGTCATGAAAGGTCTTAAAAATCTACTCTTTCAACTTTGATTCAGGAATCAACAATATCCTCTCCTTGTCGAAGATCAAACCATCCCTTACACTGTATTTATTATCATGCAATGTACCATCTAGAATGTTGTTGGTAAGGTTATTTTTTGCATAATCAACTTGTATACTTGTAGTCGGCCGTGAGTCGATGTAGTCGGCCAAGAGTGTACTTGGTCGGCAGCGAGTCATAAGTAAATAAGACATTAGTTAATATTAATAATCCATGTACTTATGTACGTTTTATGTTGGCGGAATTAAGTTCCCGACGAAGCAATTAGTTATAGTGAAGGGACGCGACAGTTGGTACCTCAACCACCGCCAGCATACTATATGTACTTGAGTCATGTAGTCGGGAAACATAATGGATCTACTATGCTATGCTATGTTCTGTCTGGAGACATTATGATGTAATTGCCGAATACTGAATAAAGAAATATATCTATGTTCTGTGCGATTGCCATGTGATTATTATATGCTGTCAATATTATTTATATCTCCGTTGACTCCGTACGTCATTGTACCTGTAGCGAGTAAACATTTGGCGCCGTTGCCTAAGCGAATCCGGTAACCACCTAGACAGGAGAATGGTGTTGTGATGGGGCAGCCGACCGAAGGGCCGGTACAACCAAACGAGGATCATGAAGACGTTCTGATGGAAGACCTCTGCAGTCTATGGGAAATCTCATTAAAGGACCACGTACAGAGGGAGGCTCTCAGGCGAGAGATCCCTCAGGCGGTCATTTGGGATAGACTGTGCGTCAACGAAGAGGTCGACCGTCTTCTTACCAGATTGCCAAGACTGATAGCACACCACTACATCATCCTACGAGATCTTCGGGCAGAGGAGGACCAAGAATGCCGAAGGCAGCAAATCTTGCAGCGGTACGAAGAACAAACCAAACGGGAAGAGGAGGAATGAGACACTAGTCAGAGACGTACCCCTGGCAACCAACAATGATCGCGTGAAATACCTGTAATGCCCATACGACCGAACAAAGACAAGAACCGAATACCTTTTGGGCACAAAACAGAGGACGAAAGAATTCGGCGATCATTGAGAGTATAAGAGCAAGAAAACCGGCGGCAAAGATTAAGGCAAGTAGATAAGGAGTTGAATGAAGATTTAACTGAGATAAATCAGAGTATAAAAAGAACAAATGCAAATCTTGAGAAGATAGATCAATCTATCAGTAGAGCACATCAGAGTTTTGTGGACGAGGAATCCTTCATCACCCCGTACGTAGAAAAATATAAAAGCCGAGAAAATGAAGATGAATTGAGTGGAGAACTTGAGAACAACATCCAACGCATTCGGGAGTTGTCCATATCGGATGACGACGAAGGGCTAAGGACAGGGAGATTTGAACCCAAGACTCCTTGGCAGAGGGAGCACCGGAGTGGAACCCAAGAAACTCAGGGTGTAGAGGATGCTGAAGGAGGACGGGAAAGTGACTCGTATGTGGCCGAGAGTGCAAGTGATGCACTAGAACGTAACGGGGAAACCGGTCCAGTTGGGTCCAATACACAAGGAGGACAACGGGGAAGGATGGTGACTCCAGAGCGGCAGAAGCTGCCGAAGTTTACGGGGAATGGGTCAAAGGATCCGGTACGGCATTGCAAAATGTGTGAGACAATCTGGATAGCGAGTGGAGAAGATGACTTGGATCATTGGTTGAAAGCCTTTCCAGCGACACTCAGAGATAGTGCCATCAACTGGTACTCAGAGTTGGACCAAGCACAAAAAGCTACATGGAGATTACTCAAGAAGGCCTTTCAGGACGAATTCAAACTCCGAGGGATGATAGTGAGATTGTAGCAGAAATCTACAGTATGAAGCAAGGAAAACACGAGAATGTGTGCACATACAATCAACAACTGAAAGACTTGTTGGGAAAATTGGAGGTTCAACCGACCGATGGGCTAAAGAAGCGATGGTTCATTGAAGGCTTTCTTCCATCGCTGAGGAAGAAGATGAACGTCGTGCCTCCGTCGTCGTACGCTGAAGCATACAATCAGGCGATGGATATAGAAAGTAAAAACAAAACATCCTCCCGAGGGAAAAAGAAGATGAACGACGAGGAGAGGGTGGATGACAGCGACGGTGAATCCAAGACCGTACAAGCACTCAGGAAAGATATGATGCGAATGATGAAAGAATTGAAGGCCAACAAAGAGAGTACGAGGGAAGCACGAGAACTATGGTGTACAAACTGCAATGGGGAAGGTCACACGAAGGCAAACTGTCCGAAGAAGTTATTCTACGATATCTGCCAAGTAATGGGACATTCTATCAAGGAATGCCCATACAATTTAAAAGCTAAAAGTGCACAAGTACTCTTCGCTCAAGGAGAACCATCGACACTGCCGAATACACCACCAAAGCCCCAGTACAATAGCAATGCATCCCCTGGAGGTTACCAGAGCAATAGGAGTCCGAGGAACAAAATACAGTACGACGATAAAGGACGACCCATGATCCAATGCCGAAAGTGCAACGAATGGGGTCACTTCACCAAGGATTGCCAGAACGGCCAAGGCTCGAGAGGAAGATTGTGTAAGTGGTGTGGACTAGGCAACCATGAAGATAGTGAATGCCCCAAGCAGAAGGGTATCCATATGCTGGAAGTAGAAGAACAAGAGGTACTGGCGATCACCAGAGCACAAGCAAAGAAGGCAACCTACCCAGATCCACACACAGAAAAACAAAGGATGAAGGAAGCAAAAGCTGAAGTGGAACTGGCGATGGCGAAGGAAAACAAAATATCTCTGGAGAAGCCAGAGACCTCTCGGCGGTCGAAGGCGGAAACCAACATTGTACGACAGGTACTGCAGACCACCATACCGATCAAAGTAACTGACCTTCTCCAAGCATTGCCGCAGTTGGGACTGGCAATGACAAACATCCTCGGGGATGTCAAGCAATCGCAAGCGGAGGACCTACGGCAAGAATTGGTACCGGATTCACCACCATATGGTGAACAAACCATTGATCCCGTACTACTCACGGGGAATGTCGGGAAGATGCCAGTGGTTGTGCAGATGGAGATCAGAGGGAATAGCTTGACAAATACTATCGTCGATGGAGGATCGGGAGTCAATGTACTGCCCGAAGACACATGGAAGAGCCTCGGGAAGCCTACACTCTGGCCATCGACATTCCAACTCGTTGGTGCCGATCAACATGGTATCAAACCGTTGGGAATGTTGATGGTGCAAAATGTGGTGATCGGAACACAACCATTCCTGCTGAACTTTGCAGTCATTCCAGTGCAGAGGAAGGCATACGATGAATTGCTTGGACGAGGGTGGCTAGTGGCAGCCAAGGCGAATCATAATTGGAAAAGAAATACACTGTCCATAGAAAATAAAGGGAGGAAGTACGTGATCGACTTAAAAAATTAGGTCATTAGTGAAGAACTGGCATCTTTTGAATCAGAATCCGACGAGGGAGAGCCAGACATGGACGAAAGAAGGAAAGCAATGGAGCCAAATGATGAGGGCATACTTGAAATTGAGAGTTGGTCGGAAGATGAGACAAGTTCATTGAATGGCCTATTTCATTGGCAAATGGAGGATTATGAGGTGTCCCATCGAGAGTGTAACATGGTGCAGATCGAAGAAATCTAGGAAGGAGAAGAGAACGACATGTCTAGCCAGACACTTTCGACCGAGTACAGAGTATACAAAGAAAGAGTATTAGAAGCGAACGATATGTCAACCCACAAGTCCGAATAGGTACGAGGTGAAAAAATTGTGTCAAAACTAAAATATGAAAAAAATAAAGTAGAATTAAAAAAAATTAAAATGAAGAGAAAAAAGTGACAGAGGAGAGAGAAAATAAAGACAATGAGAAAGAAGATAGGAGAGAGAAAACAAAGACAAAGAAGAAAAAAGTGACGGAGGAGAGAGAAAAAAGACAAAGGAGAGAGAAAGAATGCAAAAGGAGAAAATTAAAAGAATTAAAAGAAAAGTGTTGAGTGAAGAAGAAAATATTAAAGTGGGAAGTGTTGAAAAATTAAAAATGAAATGGCCAGTTAAAATAAAGAAAATGAAATTTCGCCAAGTCCGAGCCAACAAGAAGACACGACCATTTAAGAAAATTGCCGAGGAAAATACACTTTGGAAAGAAAATAAAATCGCCAAGGAAAAAGTTAGGCGAAAAATTAAAGATTACATAGTACGGCCATTAAAAAGAATCGCCAAGGAAAAAGTTCGGCGAAAAATTAAAAATTACATAGTACAGCCATTTAAAAAAATCGCCAAGGAAAAAGTTCGACGAAAATTCACGATAAAAGGTTGGGCCACTAGGACTGTATGACAAAACAAGCAAAGGGAAAGTTTGGCAAAAAAAGAGAAAGCTCGACAGGGAAGGGTGAAGCTTGATTCGTACATCGTACGGCCTGAGGAAGAGAGAGAGACAGTAAGTCCGTACGGCTGGAGGGAGGAACAAGAACAGTAGGCGTACGATCTGGCAAGGCAACAAAAGACCAAACATGGCTTGGTGAAGAGTTAAGGAAGCATGTACAAGGAGAAGGCCACATCGTACGACTTGGCCAGAGGACAGGAGGCATCGTACAACCTGACAAAAGAACAAAAGATTACATTGTACGACCTGGTAGTAAGGCAGGTGATTCCATTGTACGACCTGGCAATAAGGCAGGAGATTCCATTGTACGACTTGGTAGTAAGGCAGGAGGTTCCATCATACGGCTTGGCAGAGGTTCCATCATACGGCCTGGGAGAACCACAGGAAGGTGCATCGTACGGCTGGGTAGAAGCATAAGAAGCCACATCGTACGGCCTGGCAAAAGCTCAGGAGGTTACATTGTACAGTCTAGCAAGGAAACAAGAGAACTCGTACGGCTTGGCAAGAAGAAAGGAGAGCACGTCGTAGGGTCTGGCAGAAGACTAGACAGACACACTGTGCGACCTGGCAAGGGGAGGAAGAACCACGCCGTACGAACTGGAAGGAGGCAGTTCATATGACCTAGTAGAAGAGAGGAGTCCGTACGACTTGATAGACACACTACACGGCCTGGCAAGGGGAGGAAGAACCATGCCGTACGACCTGGCTGGAGGCAATCCATACAAACTAGCAGAAGAGAGGAGTCCGTACGGCTTGACAAAAGGAAGCACTTTGTACGACCAAACAAGGAGGAAGCTGTATGCTTTGAGGAGGCCGTACGCCCAAGCAAAGAGGAAGTCGTACGCTTGCATCAAAGGAAGGCTGTACGAGTGGATCAAAAGGTCTTATGGTTGAAACAGAAGAAGGTTGTACGCTTTAAACAAGAAGAGGTCGTACGCATAAGGAAGGAGGTCATACACACAATGGAGGAGGTCGTACATGTCAAAAGGATCATACCAAATATTGAAGTTTGTAAAAGGCAAGCCGTACCAAGCATCAACTTCGAGAAAATAAAGTCTAAGAAAAACAATGCAAAATATGTATTTTCCAGCTTCATTAGCACTATTCGGAACCTGTGGAAGAGTCATGAAAATGAGGTGTGCGATGCAGTTTCGAGTGGTTTCAGAAGTGTTAACCCCTCAAGGGGCGCTGCCCCTCGACCCTGCTGGGGGCGCTGCCCCTTGACCCCCATCAAATTTATTGGAATTGCCAAATTGCAGTGCCACCAACCATCATAGTACAGGAACAGTTGGCTGCCGGGCAGACGAGAGTTGCAGCTCTTTAGGAGAAGTTGGCGGAGAGAGATGGAGTATTGGGTGAGAGTGACAATCAATTGGCAAAGAAGGATCAATTGGCATTCCAGACGACTACTTTGTAAGGGGGATGATGTAGTCGGCCATGAGTCGATGTAGTCGGCTGAGAGTGTACTTGGTCGACAGTGAGTCATAAGTAAATAAGACATTAGTTAATATTAATAATCCATGTACTTATGTACGTTTCATGTTGGTGGAATTAAGTTCCTAACGAAGCAATTAGTTATAGTGAAGGGACGCGACGGTTGGTACCTCAACCACCGCCAGCATACTATATGTACTTGAGTCATGTAGTCGGGAAACATGATGGATCTACTATGCTACGCTATGTTCTGTCTGGAGACATTATGATGTAATTGCCGAATACTGAATAAAGAAATATATCTATGTTCTGTGTGATTGCCATGTGATTATTATATGCTGTCAATATTATTTTATATCTCCGTTGACTTCGTACGTCATTGTACCTGTAGCGAGTAAACTATACTCTCTTTCCAATCTGCTGCTATCTCAAAGAAAACACAAATGGGGTCTCCTAGGACCTAGACAATGCATTAGCCACCACATTCCGTTTCCCTTTTGACATATTCGATGTCAAAATCATATGCTTGGAGTTTGCTAACCCATCCATGTAGAGATTGGAGAAAAGCTACAATAGGAAGCCCGTAGATTCCTCTTTCTAAGCCCAAGGGCAGCCACTCACCCACTTGGCCCCAAGTGGCAGACCCCCGGCCATCCACATGGAGTGGTGTACTTAGAAAGTAATCTAGTATCTACTCACCCTACTCGTACTTCTCCACTCCTCATGGTTGCTTGATGAGAATTACAAACACTAAATATATACAGATTCATAGAGATTATACATTAATAGACAAATAATCATTCACAATAATCATATCAGTGCATACCACAATACTTAAATATAAGACTGCTATATTCTAGATGCAAGTATATTAACAATGGCTGATTTCTGCCCTTGTCTGCTGAGTGCAGATATTTATTTCTTATCTCCTATTTCTCTGGCTGTTCAATCTCCTTCTAATATTCAGAAGATATTTCCTTTTTATATTCTGAAATATTGGTTGCCTGAATGTAAAATGTATTTCTGAAGATGATTCCTTCATTGATTATACCTGCTGCTATACTCAGAAATATTTTCCAGATTACTCATTTTTCTCCCTCCTTGATGTCCTTTGCAAATGCTTTCATTTTCCTTATATATCTCCATGTCTAAGTGAAATGATGCATCTTTTAGAAAGGAGATAACTTGGAAAGGCATGACCCTTTGTTAACCTTGATCGCAGCATTCCCATTGACTAATCTAAGTTCTCTCTTTTTATTTTATTAATTGCTGCCTATAGTTAAGCGCTGCTCTCCTTAGAAAGGGAATCACAGCCTTTGTGAATCGCTGCCTTTCAAACATTCTACTCGCTGACTTAATACAATTCTCATCACTGCATATAATATTAGTTAGGATATGGTTTATCTTTAATTATCCACTCATCCGTTTCTTGGCTGATCTAAATAGCTATATGATTTCCTTTTAGTTTGCTGCCTTTGAGTAATCAGTAATCACTGTTTCTTCAGCATGGGATCGCTGCCTTGTCATTGAAACATAATCACTGCTGCTTATTTAGATCAATAGATTATATATTTGCTTATCTTAATATATTTATTTTATATTAGTTTTATATAAATTATATTATAATAATTATAATAATAATATTAAATTGTTAATATTTATATTTTTAACATGTATTTTGTTATTTTATTTTATTCATTTATTTGCATTTCAACGCTTGGTTATTTTTATACTTTAGTGTTGCAATTTTGGGGACATGACAGATATTTTGTTGTTGCCATCAAGAGTAGGAGTATTGAGTTTATTCACTTTATTTTGCAAATATCACCAATCATCATTTCAATTGCTACCATGGACTCTACCATCGGATACTTCCAGACTATCTCCAAGAAACTGACAAAAGTTATTGTGGACTTTATGTCTTGTAATTTCCATGGATATTCCATAAAGAGTGTATCTAACTCCTATAAATTAATCGTCTCAAAGTTTGATCTTTCATTCCTTTGTATAAATATGGGCTTAGCAGGTTTTTGAAGGAGACTCATTTGATTAACTCCTAGTTGGTCATGCGAAGTTGAACGTCCCTGTCATTGAGATGCTTCAGTATGATCTAGATTTTGCATGTTACTTAATCATATAACATTTGTGCAATTAGCTCTACTATTGTTTCTTGTCCTCTCTAAATCCATCAAGGTATCTTGATATAGATCTGTGCTTTCATCTTATGTCATTTTTCTCTCTTTATCCTTGTGTGCCATTTTTTACTAACATTGTTCCCTAAGTTGATATTTGACTTCTTTGTCACTCACTGACCTGGTCTGAACTAGGTGAGGCCACAAACAGGGGACCTCATTCCTGACATGAATGCATAGCATTAGCATAATGGTCCAAACCCATGAGCATGGTAGCCCAATAAGGGCACAAAGCCTGCAAGCACACCAGCTCAGCAAGGGTTTGGAACACAAAGTCACGTGCATGAACTCTTGCTTGGAGCACTAAGTCTCATGGCATGAACACCAACAACATCAACGCTAAGGTACAAGCCTGCAAGCACATTGGATCAGTGAAGGAACAGTGCTCGCGGTCACAATGGCCCACCGGAGGTTTGAACCTTGGTGACAATAACAACAATGCCACAACTTAACCATCGCACTATGGGATGAAACCCATTTTTTTCTTTTATATTATCTTTATGCAAACACATACATTTAAATGAAAATTGACTAGTCTAATACAATTCACTAAAGGTGTCCAATATACAGATCTGAATTTCTTTGATACTCCTAGACTCTTTGCAGTATGTATACTAATTAGCTTGATATCCTGGACACTCTTCATGATCCTGCTATTGCTCGGTATGACTAATTGTTTCATAAGGGTTTCCGCCTCCAAGAAATCAAGCTAGTGTGCTTGAAGGTTTTTGTCTCCAAGTGCCAAAACTGCTATAGGAAGCATCACTTCCCTAGGAAAGGAACTGAGTTTTTGGTTGTTAATTTTCAAAAGTCCCTTCTCTTTTAATCTGGTGCTGCTTATATTCCATATTTTATGTGATCCTTAGTCATAGGCAATCACACCTTAATCAGTGGCAGCTAATTAGATTGTTCATCCCCCAACCAATGGTGTTAACTGAAAGATGCTGAAAGAATTGACAGATATTGAAAGACTCAACCATTGCTTAATTGAAAGACACAAGACTCAGCCACCTTATTTCAAAAAGCAACATTAACTGAAAGGAATTATTGTGATGTATTTCTTATTGCTCCTCCTATGCTGCTAGTATGCTCACTCAGCTAGCTGCCTTATTCCAATAATCCATTTTTTTAATTATAATCCTATCTAACCGCTGAAAGTAACTCAATGCTATGGATTAGAAACGAGACATTACACTTTCCAAGTTTTCCCAAGCTTGTCCTAGCTTAGCTTTCTTTCCAATCCAAGAGTTCTTCTTGAGCTTGCTAAATCCTTATCAAGTCTTAAAACCCTCTTTGCTTTTCTTCTCTTTTTCTTAAGCTCCTATGAATCCTTGTCTCATAAATTCAATAATGACATACAAGAGTGGTGTAACCCATCCTCTTTAACTCTTCCTTTGGTTGAACGAACCCAGCTTAAGTTTTGTACATCCCATTCAATGAATTGTTGAAGTGTGTCCATTTATTCTAAAGGGAACCAAGGCTCCATAAAGCACTTGACAAGTTTATTTTTCAATAAATATGAACTTCAAGATAATATCGACTTCCAAAATATCTTCTCCAAACTCACATTCAAATTCAATTGAAACTTAAGTTGAAGTCAAATTCACATGGAATACCAAATGCAATCGAAGTCTAAATTTAAATAAGTGACTAAACTGTCCAAAATACCACCTATGACCTTCTAGCGGCTTTCAGAAGATGCCATTCTGATTAATGAGAAACTTATAGCCAAATTTCAGCCAATCACTTGAAATTTCCTTTGCGAGATACCCAAAAGATGTCATTTCCAAACAAATCCGCCCAAGCATTTTTCATTTCAATTTCAAACACTCAAACAAATGCATTGATTAATTTTAATCATTTCTAAATACTTGGAACATATGTCGACATCGTACCTGAAAGGTTAGACATTATGCAAAAGATTTATGAGGTATTCAAAAGGGTACCTGGGGTCATACACTACTTGGGTATGTGGCTATACTAGTATGTGTGTAGATGCATCTTAATCATCCCATGAGTGGATTAAGATGATGTAATTACTCTCTTTTGATTAAATCCCATTGCCTTATACTTGTTTCTTGTACACTCATTACATATATCAAACCAGATTGAATAATAATAGGCAAAACAATAGTAATGATTCAATGAAATCCAAGGAGAAATTTTATACACGCTATACATACTACATCTCTTGTGTTATAATATGTGTGGAATTAACCTCAGTAAAATTCATCTCATAGATCACATCATATAAACAGATTTTTTAATCTATACAATAAATAATACCTGCGATGCACATGCATCCAAATAACATGATAAGATGATACAACACAAGTCATGAATTGGGATATAACATTATATCCATGTCTAAAAATCATATAGGACTATGAAAATAATGAACTTGAAATGTAGTGAAAATTGTAATATAATGCAAATATAATATGATCTTAAATATAAAGTGTCATCAAAATAGATCAATATACATCACATAATAATTCCTTGATACAATTGTCCAACAAGGATATCTACAAAGGTGGGCCTTAGACAATCTAAATTCATTCTAATCCAATATAAATAAGATTCCTATAAGTATTCCATGTTAAATGTAAGCTTGAAATCCTTATTGAATTCAATGTCAAACCCTTAATCTCTCTCTACAATGTTCTTGCAATCAATAGGTTAATCTCCTTCAATTCTCCCCCAAGCTGATTATTGAAAACTTGTATAACTTTTTCTAAAGGGTCTATGTGCTTGTATAGTTATTCCAGTTTGAAAAACTGAACCCTAATTAAAGCATATTCAATTAATTTATTTACTTATCTAAAAATGCACATTTAAATAATACAACTTATTCCATACAAAATCTTTAAACAAAAGCAATTCAATATTTAAATAATATTTAATTCTATTAGAAATATTTATCTTCTAATTAATTTTACTATAACTATTGCTTTTATTTTGATAATAAAGAATATTATTCAATTTAATTATTTTATTTATCTATAATTAAAATTGTACAATGAATAAAGCTAATTCCTACAATTAATAAGTCAACTACTTTCTATAGATATTATTTTTGGAATAGAGAACACCTCTTTCAATCACTAAAGGGTTCGAACAAAGGGTGTTTTCTTTTCAGGCATCAACTATTTCCAGGTAGTGATTTCTAGGCAGTGAACCAGGCAGCAATGTTAGCGATTTCAGTGGAAATTTCCAGCGTGGGCAATGCTTTTTGGAGGTGTTTGTGCTGGTGGGAAAAGTGTGTGCAAAAAGTCAAAGCGGAGCCAGGGACCCCACAAGCTAGCGAAATAAAGTAGAAAAAGGTCACGGGAAGGTGTGTCCAGTGGGCTGCGTTTCCAACAGGTCTCTTTGTCGCCTTCCCTTGTTTCCTTTTTTAAAAGTTTATTCTATCTCTTTCTCCGTAAGGAGACAAAACTGGCATACCTGCTTAAAATAGCACAAAATCACAACATTTCATTACATGAGAGTTAAGCAAGGGGTTATGGGTGAAAACCTAGACTTGGCATGTCAGAGGGTCCCTCCAGAAGGGACGCAAATCACGAATTCAAACTCATTTTCAATACAGTTGGGAGCTTTAGAGCGTCTACTGGGCAATAACAAAATGGCAAATAAACCCCATATGCAGTTGAGTGATCTCTTAACTCTTCTAGGTCAAGAAAGTTTGATATCTCTAGGATATCACATTCCACAATGGTCAAACGGGTGGTCCACTCTCTACCCTAGTGTTCAAGATGAGGGTTTAGCGAGTGTTTGGGCCTCTTTGCTTACAAGATCGCCTTTATCAAGCATATTGAATCATGTAAACACAAAAGAAAGGCCGATCTTTGTAAATGCAAAACAATATAATGGGATTTTAAGATGCAGGCAAGCTCAAAAACGGAAACTGAAATAAAATCAAAAGAAAAAATTCACTTGGATTTTACCAAAGGCTTATAATGGTAAGGCAAGTATATCTAAAGAGACATTCCAAAATGAAGAGCAAAGTAATCAAACTGGGTACAAAGGAAATGGAAAGATAATAGAAGGCATAGAGAACCTCGAGTCAAACATGAGCAAGTTGGAGGGAGTCATGGGAAAAACAAAAGAGATCATGGCAAGCAAGGTTACTGAAAAAGTACCCTCAGAACTCTATAGCCCTACGTCTTCACCATTACTATGGTCATTAGAGCTATATGTAGAAGAGCTCATGAGAATGAAAAATAGAGTCGATGTTCTAGAAACAAAGGGGATGTTTGAAGACAACAGGTTTAAAATAGTTACAGAGGCCAGTTGCAGGTTGGAAAGGGATAATAAAATATTGTGGGAACAAATTTTAAATCTGCAAGTTAACATGGAAAGAGGACAACAAGAATTGACCACTCTAAAACAAGAGCTAGATCAACTAAAAGCAACTGAAAACAAGAAGTCACAAATGGAGGGAGATGAAAACAAAATGGAATTAAAGATGATTCAATCAGCATTAGCAAACTTGGAGAAGAAAGAAAATCAGCTAAAAGACTAGATAAAAGAGGCCAAATCATGGTCACAAGTGGTAAGTGGATCATCAAGTGAGCAAAAAGTTATCATTGAAAAACAAGTCAAGAGACAACTAAGGGAAGAAAAAGATAAACAAAGCAAGGCTACAAACATTATTATTAAAGGTTTGAAAGATTTTGGTGAAAAGGAGAGAACCGACATCCTAGAAAGGGACTTCCTTAAAGACGAGCTGAAATGGATAGGGTATATTCAGCAAGCAAATAGAATTGGAAAAAAGGTAGATGGTGGAAGGGATAGGCATGTAAGATTCACCTTGAAAAGCTTAGAGGATAAGAATAGGATTCTAAAAAACAGAGGGCTACTTAGAGGCACACATATTTACCTAGACGAAGATTTAACTTTTGAGCAGCAGGAAGAACAAAGGAAAGAATGGGAGAAAGTGAAAACAACAAAAATGAAGGAAAGTGGGCATGGCTGAAGAATGGGAAAGCCCAAATTGATGATCTTTTCTCAAACAAGAAATAGGGATTGGGGCCCCCATAGGAATACTTACGTATTGTAAGTTGGAATTGTAGAGGATATCCATGGAGAAGAGGACCTGGATTGGGGCCCATAGCAAAAGGTAAATATATTATCATTCTTACCAAAACACATGAACATGATGGTTGCAAAGTTCCAGATTTTGAAGGGTATAAGAAAGTTTCAGTTTGGAACAAAGGGAATGAGTAAGGCAAAGGTCATGGGGGAGTTACAGTGCTAATAAGTGAGAAGTGATAGGGAATCGTTGAACTTGAAAAAGAAGATGCAAATAAACAGTACATATGGCTGCAAATAACAGAAAATGGGGTGACTTTTAGACTGGTTGCTTGTTACTTTGCTCCAAAAAATTCTAAGTCCTATAAGAAGAGAAATCTAGACAACGAAGACCCATATTCCTCGCTAAAAAAAGATACATCCATTTTCAGCACACTTGGAGATGTTTTAATGGGTGACTTTAATGCAAGGACAGCTAATAATCAGTCTCTTCAATTAAGGAAGAAAAAGGGGAGAATAATCCTTTATGGTTGGAGGAAGGTGGAGATCAATATTGGGAAAGAACATCCCAAGATGGTAATAGCGTGGTGACCCCATTTGGAGCGGAATTACTTGGACTTTGTAGTCTGTTTGGCATGGTTATTTGCAACGGGATGAGAGACTGGCCAAAGTTGGGGGGTATCACTTGCAAAACTTATAATGGTCAAAGTGTGGTGGACTACGTGATTTGCTCTCAAGGTTTTGTCCCTAGATTGCTGGAGTTTGATATTGAAGACTACCCTATTGGAATGAAATCTGACCACTTACCTCTCCTGGTTAAGCTCCGCATGTCCCCAATCAGCCAACACATTAATTAAGTTCAACACATGCAAAAAAAACACTCCCCAAGGGTAAAATCCTCTTGAATAAGGAAAATAGAGAAATATTTGGCGTTGTTCTTAAACAACATTTCCATGATTTAAAGAATAACGGAGAGGTCAAAGCTACAAAAGATGAGGATGTACACATTCACAGTAGTTCACTGATCCCAATAATTCACAGGGCATTAAATGCATGCAAAAGATCTCACTCCAAGATGAGGGCTGCAAACACTTTCCTTGCAAATCCATGATACGATGAAGAATGTAAGTCAGCCAAGAGGTCACTAAAAAACAGAGGAATGGACAAAGAATGCAAGAAAAAATATGAAAAATTGGTGTAGTCTAAAAAATCTGATTATGTAAATGAAAGAAGGAAGGAGCTAATCTCTTTTAGAAAACAAAATCCTAAAGGTTTTTGGAGAGAATTTCAGCAAAAGAAAACGAAGATTGAAAACAATATTACTGATTTCTAATGGCTAGAATATGCTAAGCTTCTTTACGAGCGGGTTCACGAGAAAGACCATCCACCTGTTATTAACACATCAATTAAACTATTCACCGTGGATGATATTAAACAAGGAATAAAGAATTTAGTGAATGGTAAAGCACGGGACATAGATGGGTTATAGGCTGAATTTTTAAAGTGAGGGATCGAGACACTTGCCCCTCTCATAAAAAGAATTTTCAATAATGTCACTCGAGAAGGATTTCCAATGGAGTGGACTACCAGTGTGGTCATCCCTTTATTTAAAAGTGGTGATATCAATAATCCATCTAACTACCGCACAATTATGGTCAATCCTATCTTTGGCAAGCTCTTTGGGAGCATGATTGAATGAATGATTGAATGAAGGATCAACAGTTGGGCATAAAATGAGAGCAAAAGGGTAGGTAGGCTTTAGGTCAAGTCACGCTACCATTGATCATTGCATCACCCTTAGACATTTGATTGAAAAAATTTGGAACACTCAAGGTGAGGAAGCTTATTGCTGTATTGTAGACTTTAAGAAAGCCTTCGACACAGTACCTAGAGACAAACTATGGAATAGAATGGAGGAATTAGGCATTCCAAATGTGTATAGAGCAGTTGTTCACAGGTTATATGAGAAGGTTAGAGCTAAAATCAGAACAAGTGAAGGTATGTCAGAATGTTTTGGTAGCGACATTGGGGTTAAACAAGGCTGCCCTTTATCTCCCACGCTTTTTGGGCTATACATTGATTAGTTGGAAGCTTGGTTAAGCAAGACGGATGGGGATGGTATCCAATTGGCAGGTTATGTGGTGAAACTACTTTTATATGTTGATGATCTTATCTTGATTTCTAAAACAACTCATGGATTAAGAGAACATCTGAAAGCTCTAGAACTCTTTTGTCAATAGGTTGGCATGCAAGTGAATATCACCAAGACCAAAATCATGATTTTCTCATTGAATAGAAAAGATAAGCAAAATAACTTTCT
The DNA here is from genome assembly GCA_007115665.2 of Sequoiadendron giganteum. Taxonomy (NCBI): domain Eukaryota; kingdom Viridiplantae; phylum Streptophyta; class Pinopsida; order Cupressales; family Cupressaceae; genus Sequoiadendron; species Sequoiadendron giganteum. Next base: position 218,183,749 of record CM021110.1, read on the forward strand.
TTTTGAAGGCAGCCCGCTTGAAACTGTGAAAGAATACAAGTATCTTGGGATTGACTTTCATTATAAGCTTAGTTGGGAGACTTGTCATACGAAAAGGATACAGGGAGGTTGGAAGGTCTCTTACCTTCTACAAAACAGGTGTAGAAAAGCCGAGCTTTGGGATTGGAAAACCAAGAAAGCCCTTTTTGGTTTGCTAGTTACTTCGGTTTTACTTTATGGGTGTGAGGTGTGGGGAAGCAGTATGTCGAAGTGCAGTTGGAGACAACTAGAAAGAATCCAGAAACATCTAATAACAAGCAATCTCAAAGTTAAAACCATAGTCCCATATGAAATTCTTTTAGCTGAAATGGGGACTTTTCCACTAGAAGCATCGGCGTTAACCCGGTTGATAAGCTATTTAAAGAAGGTTGAAAACATGGATAACCACCGTTGGCCTAAAGCGGTTATGAAGGAGACGCTAGATCGTAGGAAGAAAACTTGGATGAAACAAAACCACAAGTGGATGAACAATGTAGAAACCCTTGTTTCCCCTGACTTCTGAAACTGTACGATTTTTTTGTTTGTTTTTGTGTTTTGGTTTTTTTTGTGATTTTTGCATACAATAATAAAGGTGCAATTTTGAAAGAAATTCATATAAATTCAAATAAATAGATACTGAAGCAGAAACCCTTTGGAATAACTCATCTATGATCTTATTATACGTTTCAGATGATTACAATAAAAGATCTCTGGCATGCAGACTAAATAATATAAAATATTGTTTCAAAAACCTGATTTGCTGCAATATGAAAATGACCTTGAATCTGGTACGGCTGCAATAAATAAGCCTTTCTCCCTCCGTCTGACAATCCAAAATGATGCCAGGTATATAGGCGCCCCAATTGGTAATGGCAGTCTGATCAAAGAGTAGGCGATTTGCTCCAAGAAGAAAGTATGCCCCTTTTTGTGAAGGTACGACCTGGTACAGAAATGTACGGCTTCTACAACAGCAGCAATAAATAAGTACGGCCTTGGAAAGAGTGTCAGATATTGATAAAAAGGTGCGCCACTATTGAAGATCTCTTTCTGGACAATTTCCAGACCAAAACCCTGAAGATATAAACCTCTGTGTAGCTCTGTGATCTCTCTTGAATGAAGAAATCTCTCTGAAATGCAATAGATCAGCTGGTATCTCACAGCCTCTGAATCGCAACACTGAAGATGGCTCGTTCTCCAATGTCTGTAGACAATAGAAACCCTAGGCTTCGTTCTCCGGAAGAAGACTTGACCAATTTTCCATATTCAATAACCTAATGGCTCGATTTTCAAAGCAAAGCCTTATACCTTGAAAAGTGCGAATTCCTTCAATTAGGTTTTCATTAAAATAAATTCGAACTTTTTATTTTAATATTTCAATAGTCTCAAGTCACATTTTTAATTATAAAATATAATTAAAAATGGCCCCTTCTATGATGGGTGACCCCTTCACTTAAGTTATAATATTAAAATATTATAATTTTATATTATATACTCAATTTAATTAATATTTAATTAATCAACCAAATATTAATAACTCCCTCAAGAAACGTCCGATGCACGAACCGTCTGAAGCTGGCAAACCAGGGAGTGATTCTGCACGTGATCAAACTGTACTGTTAAAAATAGCAATTTAGGTAAACGGTGTCCGAATGAGCCCGAACGAAAGCCAACTGATCAAAATTGACAATTGAAGCCAAGCCAAGCTCCATCAAGACCCTCTATCCATCCCATCAGCCTACGAGGGTCGCATAATAGGCTAATCCATATGCTCAGAGAGATGTCAACTAGAAGGGGACATGACAAACAAGTGGGACATTAATTTACAAGAGTGCCCTAGTACCAATAGTGAAATAAAAAGCTATGTGACCTAAAAATTTAGAACTGCCATGTGGACAAATCAGATTGGGCGAAAAAAAACATACTACATCAAAGAGTTTAACTCGGCGAAGGATCATGGTGAAAAAAATTATTTAGGTGCAGCTATTAATGGGAAGGCGAGAATGTTAGTGGCACAATTGAGGACAAGATTGCATCACCTTAGGTGTGAGACTGGTAGGTGGAAGATACCCAAGGAAACATGGGAAGAAAGAACTTGTATTTTTTGCAATAAGGGGGCTGTGGAAACGGAATGGCACTTCATCATGGAATGCACTGCTTACGAGGATATTCGTAGTCAACATGAAAATAGTTTGAAAGTGGACAATATGCACCAGCTATTTGAGGAAGATAAGATTAATCAGACGGCTAGCCTTCTAGTCAAAATTAATAGCAGGAGATTCGACTTGGAAAAGACCATGAAGACAAATTAGGCTTGTTGTGTCTCGGTCCCATAGATTGTTTAGTCTCGTGGACGCCATTAAAATATTTCATTCACTATATTTTGACTATTATAAATAAATAAGCAATTAAATATAATTAATACTTATGATTAATAACCAAGTTCAATATTACAAGTATGAAACAAAGGCAAAATGGTGCGAAATAGAGTGTGGAGGAGAGCCAAAGCAAGCGATGGAGAAGATTGACAAAAATGTGGGCATAGAGCTTGTTGAGCGATTGGTGAGTGTCGTACCTTTGTTTGCAAGAGGAAAGACAAAGCTAGGCCAACAAATTTATGTGACAGAAAGGAGTCTTTGACTTTTGAGAGGTGCAGAGCTTCATTATATCTGGGAAAGCATTTCCTCAACTCAGGGAGAAATCTGACTCGTAATCTAATTACTGTGGGTCTTTGGAACTTCTCGCCTTTAGAGCCATTACCCCTCAGGTGCTCAAGCAGCCACAAATATTTGTTGAATGCAAAAATGTTGGAAATTCTTTTCACAACTGTGGGGACTTTTTTAAGAAATTCTTTTGGCTGCATGTCCCCCCTTCTGGTTGCTGCTCCCTCAGTTGCAAAGCCTAGAAGCAATGAGGTTATGGAGACAGATGATGTTTCAAACAACTTTTGAGGTAACAAGAATGCTGCTCTTTGGTTTGCAAATTCATGGAAAGAGATCCCATCTCCATTCTTTGAAATCTATATTTGGATGGATTTTGTTTGGAGCAATGTTGCTTGCCGTTCTTTCGCATTATTATCTGAGGGCTTCCTGTTGGTGCAATTTTCGCCCAGTGTCGATCGGAATTTTGTAAGAACACATGGTCCTTGGCTCTTTGGCAGAAGTGGCCTATACATGTGTCCATGGATACCCTTTTTTGACCCGGAGAACAAAGTTGTTACTAGGATGCCTCCATGGTTTTGTTTCTATAGGCTTCCATTGGCCCCAAAAACTTAGAAAAGGGTAAATTGTTGGCAAGAGTTGGAGATTTCGTTAAATTCGATTTTGGTGAAATCGATTTTCGTAGTAGTTATGTAAGGGTGTGTATATTTCCAAACCCTTATCCCACTCCTTTTGAGTTGTTTTCAAGCATGGATATTGGCATCGGTTTGTTAATTATGAAGGCTTGCCATTCAGGTGTTTTAGATGTAATCGTATGGGGCACAAAATTTCAGAATGCCAATCTCAATAGCCCTCTGGTTCACTATTCGTTTTTAGAAGTGGGTAAAGAAGTTAGGTTCTCCAGATGCTGACTTTATTTGGCAGAACCATGGTTGTTTTTCTGCTGAGCATCTTGCTTCTCTAGTTTGTAACAATGTGGAGGTAATTGTCACTATGGGAGTCCTTTAATTTTTGGTGGTCCACCCTAGCTTTCAAATACTCCTTGTTTGAATGTGGATCAAAATCTGCTTGGGGGATGATGCTATTGAAGAAGAGCAGATTATCAAAGAATCTCAAGGTATGGTTGAAGCTGAGATTGAGAAAGACCAGTTTACCTCTAATGAAGTCTTAACCATCTTCCAATCGATTAGTAAGAAGACTAAGGCCAACTGTGGGTCCTCCATTAAATGTCGTGGGAGAAAAATAGGTATAGAAAAACTGCTTGCTGAAGCTTGTGATTCAGTTGATGATGGTTCTCAGTGCAAAATGGAGGCCCTTCTTACCGGAAAAGGGAGAAGGTGGATTGCTGCCTGGGTTTGATGTTGCATTGTCTTTCTTGCGATATTCAACTGAGATACTGCTCGTATTCAATCCAGAAGTCCCATTGGGTAGTATTATCTCAGGTTTTTGTTTCATCGAAGATATTGGGTTCGATGTGTGTGTAGTAAATATAGTTCAAAAGTAAAATAATATAACTTTTAAGTAAATAAAATCGGCATTTCTTTAGATAGATGTATTTAAGATATCTATACTAGTAATTTATTTTATTTTCTTTAATTTACTTAAACAAGATTATTTCTTTGTAACCTAGGGATAAATGTTTACACAGTTCATTTGCACAACTTAGTTCCCCCTTTTTCCATTACCTATTTCTGAAATATCGTACCTTGACATATCTTAGTAGCATTTGTTAGATAATAATAATCCATATAATCATTTTAATTCGAACATTCCAATATTGAATAATTAAATCAAACAATAATACAAACATGTCACTCAATAACCATCTAACACTAAGAATTTATCAAACAACCAATGCCAGTCACATAGAATAATAGCCTCTCATGCCATATAATAATTGTAATAGTTAAACACTCGTTTAAAGCAACAATAGCTATTGCACGTATATAATATTAAATCAACAAGTATCAATCCATGTCCAAATTACAAGAGATGGATGAAAACAATAATAAATCAAAAGGGTCAACAACGTGGGATAGTACAAAATCCTTTGAAAAGATTTGATAAGAAAATAGTAGCTAATGCTAAGATTGGAAAATCTATTCCCCAAGTTTGTCCTGGGGTTGAGTACAAACATCTCATATTTGCCTGCAATTGCAGTGCCGAAGTTGTCCACAACTTACTTCCAAGTCACAGTTTAGGCGTTAATGATTGTGATGTGTATATTTGCATTAGTTGGTCCCTTACTAGGGCTGTAATGGTCTCATTCCTTTGCAGTGAGGAATAGTGCTCTATCCTTTCATTTGTAGTTTATTGATAGCATCAATAATGTAAAAGGTGCTATAGAATAAGCAAGTCAAAGGAGGTGGCTTACATTTCTGAGGAAGCTAGGGGTAACTTACAAGTTTGAAAATCCCGGTGAATCTTTTTCAAATTTAATTCGTACAATAGCATTTGTGTAAAAATATTCTTCGGTTTCATTAAGGCTCTATATGTTATATGTAGAATATTGGTGAAATCTCAAAGGAAAAATAATGGCAAGTCTTTATTTTTGAATGTTCTCAAGTTCTTTTTTAGATAATTTGTTTGGGTTTTTTAAATGGAGCCCCATCCCAACCACAGACATAAAAAATAAACAAGATTAACTATATCCCTGCATATCCCACCTTAACCAGGCGTAGAAGGTAAATACAAGCACCTTTGGCACGACACTCAGGCCAATCCTTTCTATGAGGTTTAAGAACCATTCAACCTATATTCTGCTTTGTTGTTTTTCTGTTATGTACTTCTGTCCAACCTTTAGCTTTCTCCTCTTCCTCATACTCCGATGAGGCAAGCAAAGATGAAAGAGATTGGTTTATCACATCCAATATTGAATCAGGAATATTAGCACCCATTCCCCATTCCTCTGCCTATGATAATTTTGAAGGCCATTCAGAATCCAGGGTTCTATAGGTGGTAGAAATCTTTACCATAGGATGATCCTTTTTCGTACTATCACTCCTGAGATTAGTTACAATCTTATAAATAAGTTTAACTCTTTTTTGTTATCCTTGCACATTTCTTTCTTGCCCTTATCCTTACCCTCTATTTCCATATGTTCCTAATCAAGGGAGGATTGAACAATATCCAGATTCCAAATATTGAAGAGGACAAGGGAGAGTTGTTGACTTGATTACCTCTCTTTCTGATTGTGTTTTGGGGGATGTATTGGATTGTGGTGTTGAGAATCTTCAGTCAAAGAATTCTCTGAGTCTTTGAAGGATGTTGGAGCCACTTTTTTATTGATAGATGAGAAAAACATGCTCCTTTCCCACCATGTTGCTTGTTTTGCGGAATGGGGTTTTCTAGCTTTGATGACCCACTTTAAAACATCTTCTGCAACAAAATGAATTATTTTCATAATCCAGCACTTGCTTCCATATTCTATCCTCTAAGTCAAATTTTGTCAAGTAAACCCTTTGATGTATCTAGCTCCACTCATATGCTCACTGAAGTTGAATGAATCCACCCATCCATTTCCAGATTCAGAGCTATAAGTCTTCCTACTGTATTCCCAATTCCTTGAAAGCACACTTATGCCTTACCTAGATTGGCATTACCGGAAATGACTATGTCACTCATATGCTCACTGAAGTTGAATGAATCCACCCATCCATTTCCAGATTCAGAGCTATAAGTCTTCCTACTGTATTCCCAATTCCTTGAAAGCACACTTATGCCTTACCTAGATTGGCATTACCGGAAATGACTATGTTATCAGGTTAAAACCAGGTAACCATCAGGTAACCGTGGCTTGACCAATGAAAGATTCCCATCTCAATACCACGGCCCTTTTTCTCGAATGAAAAATTGTTCTTCTATTGTGACATAGAAGTACAAAAAAGACCTTGAGCAATAGGATATATCTCAATCAAACCTTTAATTTTTGAGCTCCAAGATCTAGAAATTCATGCGTGTAAATCTACAAGACTGGGCCATAAAGTACTATACTTGCAGATTGAACCTTTGCTTGAGAATTTCTCCTCCTCGTTTAGCACCTCCTTGCCAAGCGATAGGATGTGATGTTCACCTATACACTGGATGATTCCTGTATGCTGCATCAAACAGTCCAAAACATCTGCCTTCACTCTCCCAGCACATTAGGGGCTGATCACATCTTCCAATAACTGCTTTGCCTTTGAATGCCGATGACCACCCAATACAGTCTTCCCAACATCTTCATGAATATTCTCACCCTAATTCTGTTTACAACTGGGGCCACTGGTACCTTAAACCCAAATAGGGAGGGGCCCAGATCTGACTCATCTTTTGCACACTGATCCATGCCATGTTTCACACCTTCTTCTGCAAGACCCAGTACCCTCATACCCAGTACCTGCCATGAGGCACCACCATTGAGATTCCCCATATTAGGGTTTGCAGAAGAGAGGATGAGAAACATTTTGAATCCACTAGTATCTTCTTTAACCTATTCAATGTTCTCAAGTAGTTATTTTTTTAGGGAAAGATGGAAAATATAGCAAATTGGGAATATTAACTGGTAAAATCACTTCTTGGTACTGAATTCTGTGCCTATGGTTTGCAGGTCAAAGTTAGCGTTGCAGGAGCTGAAGAATGTGGAAACATGGAGGAATGGTTTAATTATAGACTTTCCAGAGCAGCGCCTGATGTCTGTGCTAAATTTCTTGGAAGTTTTATATCTGATGCAACTCGTGGGCAATTTACAAAAGGTGGCAAGTGGTTGGTGTGGACGTTTGAGGTTGGCCCAATTCCGGACATATCTGATGTTCACAAATACAAATTACTAGCTCTCAGGAAAGTGGTTAATGATGAAAGGCTATTGTATATGTTTTTTCTGTGATGTATATGTTTGATGTTCACTCATAAACTTAGGAACACCTAAACTGAAGCTTGATATTTTTAATGTATGTAGGGGGACTCGACTCTGGCAGACTTTATGAAAGATCGTAACTTCCCTGTGAATTTAGAGCAGATCATGTTCAGGCGAAGCTTGAAAGGCTTAGATTCCCTTGGAAGAAATTCTCTTATCATTAAACAAATAATGCGACAGATCATTACATCATTGAAGAAAATTCACGGCACAGGCATTGTACATCGTGACATTAAACCTGCCAACTTGGTTGTGACAAAGAAAGGGAAAGTGAAGCTGATAGATTTTGGTGCTGCGACTGACCTACGTGTTGGGAAGAACTATGTACCTGATCGTGGAATGCTTGACCCTGATTATTGCCCCCCTGAGCTTTATGTTCTTCCAGAGGAGACCCCTAAGCCCCCTCCTGAACCCATTGCTGCCATTCTCTCACCAATCTTATGGCAGGTAGGGACTCCTAAATTGTTTTTGTAATTTTAATGAGTAGGCAGTCACACATTTGAATTGAATTGGATTGAACATGGTATTGTATTTTTTGCATTGGCAGCTTAACAGTCCAGATCTATTTGACATGTATTCTGCTGGAGTGATATTTCTGCAAATGGCCTGTTCGAATCTGAGAACTCCATCAGGCATACGGATGTTTAAATCAGAAATAAAAGACGTCCAATATGACTTGAGAAAATGGAGACAAATTACTAGGTTAAGGCCTGATCTGGCCATACTTGACAGTGATGGTGGTAAAGGTTGGGACTTAGCTACAAAGCTCATTTCTAAGAGAGGCTTCTTGAGACGTGGTCGATTATCAGCAGCTGCAGCTCTCAGACATCCTTATTTTTTATTAGCTGGGGATCAAGCTGCAGCTATGCTTTCCAAATTTAGTTTGCTCCAGTAGCATGCCAATCTTTTTTCTTCTAGTTAGTATTCTCCGAGAAGCTACCAATTCCTATCATTGAATAGAAACTCAAATTTATATCCTACGAGTTGTTTATACAATATTTGCACAGGACCACTCCAAATAAACCTTAAGTTGGTGCCTTCAACTTCAATCCATCTATTCTTCTTGTAACAGCCTATAACAGTTAGAAATGTTTCAAAACAATAATGCTGTCCTAGAGTTCTCCCGAGCATATAGAAGATAAGTTCAAAATGAAAGAAACAGCACATTTAAGGTACAGAGATTGTTCAAAATGATTGTCAAGTGGAACAACTACTTTGCCGCAAGATTTGGTATTTCTACGCATGTGATTTTCGTCTCAATGAAAAGACACGAGAAAAAACCAACGTAAAAATGGTACAGAAGTTATCTTTAGCAAATGTTTACAATTGAACTACTTGAGCATGTATAATTGGAACTTCTTAAGCATGTATACGCTATTTTTTTCAGGTTTCGAAAAGGGAGTGATGGGTGATGCAGGGATGCATCTTCAGGATAACAATATTTTTCCGGAAATTTGGGATACCTATATGTATATAGGTACAAACACATGCATACCAAAAGTTCAAGAATTTATTTATTTATGGTAGCATTTCAGTTACATAATTAACCACATTAAATATTCTAAACAGCTGAACAAATATATCTAGCGTTGAACACTAAACAATGAACAATGAGTACCAACCATTGAAATTGAATATTGAGTTTGTTAATATGATTTTGTTTGGTATATTGTTAATGATTGTGAAAGTAACTGTAAAAGTTAACTACAAGAGTCACATGTGATTATAATTTCAATTAAAAAAAATAATGTAAAATTGTATTTCATTGATTTAGACATGTCAAAATAGTTAGTTGATGATAATAATGATAAGTGAATTTGTTGAAAGTATAGAGTAGCAAATTCAAAATTGTAGTAGTCATTAGATGTGTATAGCTTGCTACCATTACTCAATTTTGAGTTAGTTGGTTCCTTAAATAGAACCCAAGTAATTGTGTTTATATGTCTTGATCTGCAATCATATTGCTAGACTCCTTTCTTAAGTGATTTGCAATCCATGAGGCAAGTGCCATGTGCAATAATTAGTTTCTTTGCTCTCAAAGGTCTAAGCATGCTTCTCTTGATAGAGTGGATAAAACTATGTGGACCAATTTCCCTCAACAACAATAAAACAACCTTATAGAGGAGGTGAATGGAAGATGTTTGTTGTATCATTAAATTCTATGTAGTTGATACCATCCTTTAGGTTCATCTTGAGGAAGAATGAGTCTATCCTCCATAGTTGCCTTATTATGCCATCTAAGATGAGTTGAATGAGTCTATCCTCCATAGTTGCCTTACTATGCCATCTAAGATAGTCATTGTGGTTCTCTCAACTTTAACATTTGTAGACTTCTCTTTAGTGTATTTTTTGAAACCCTTGCTTATCAACTCATCAAAAACAAATATCCTCCTAGGCCTCTACTCTAAAAATTTAGGATTAGTTGTATATGTATGTTAGCACAAAAAGTGGAGTATTCTACGTCTTCTATTTGTAGTTGAACAATTGACATTTAATGTGTATAAATAGCTTTAGAAACATTACTTTTAAATAATGCCAATAAAGTGTGATGGTTGTACTAAATATCTTTACATCATAATGCTTGTTTCCACTTTCCCCCAAAATTAGTTTTATTAATGTCTTTTAATGCATTGTTTATTGTATGGACACAAGATGTGTGACATCTCTATAGGAAGCCTCAACCAATGATTTTCTGCTTTGGGCCAACCTCCTCTATATAATCTTATACAATTTGAAAGTAAATGCCATTTGTAGTGATAACAACCCAATGGAAATTAAAGCTTATCTTTAAATGTGATAAAAACTGATAGAGTGGGTGGTACATATTGTCCTACCCAACCTTGATGATAACAACCTATTTTCATCCCTAATACCTTCCATCTCTTTCATTTACAAATAAATTAATGAGTAGTTTTTATGAAGAATGGAGGTTCTAAATTTGGTTCCTCTTGGGGGCACATACGATTGACTTGCAAAAATGGCTTATGAAATGTCTTCATGTAATAAAGAGATTATTTGACATCAAATGAGATACCATTGGCAAAGAAGGACTTGCCAATTAAATAAACAACCCCCTCACACATCTACACAATTTATAAATTTGTGACTAGGTTTAAATGGGAAGCCCATCCTTTTGCGCTAGATGTTCCTTCTCCCAACATTTGAAAACTTGGAAACCTAGGAGCTAGAAAAATAATATACAATTTCCTAACATAGGGTGCAAGGTACTAGATGTGATAGAGTAAGAATGGTCCTCATTAAATAACCTTTATATTTAGCCCTCACAATAAGTACTACTAGAAGAGACAAGGTACTTGATAAAATATAGGAGCTAACTACCTAAAAACTAAGGCCAACTACCCTACCCTAGATGGTTTGCTCTAACCACCTTGCCTTCTCCCCATTTTGTCCTACCTTTCTAGCCTCGTCACCCTCATTCTTGACCTCTATTTGCGTAGTTGTACCTAGGATGTGGTGTAGGGTTATGACCAACAACTAATCCTTTCAAGGCATACCATTTGTTCACCAAACCTTGACCAATGTTTTTACAACATATCAATCAATTGGTGAACCCTTTTATGGTGTTGACTAGACTGTTTTAGCCCAAAAACAACCTAATACCCATAATTTTGTAGGATGCCATCTCACCATTCCAACCATTATCCTAGGCTTCTAAAGTTCTTGTAGACCATTTCAAAAACTATTTTTTTTAAAAGGGGGCCTATTTTCTAAAACCAAAATAATTTGTTCAAGAAATATTCTATTCAAACTAGTTGTCAAAGACCTGTTGGTGGGCCTAGTGTGATTGGAGGTCACACCCCTATTAAGAGATTTTTTGGTGTTTTTTTGAAATTGAGTAATTTTTCTCTTTAAGAGGAAATTGATAAAAAGAAATGGTGAAAGGAGCTTATGAAAGTTGGCTTCTAGATTATTTTATTGTAGGTTGAAGGTGGAAGAAATCATTAGCAATTTCTTGTTTAGATTTGGAGCCCAAGGAAGAAATCTAGTCATTGGTTGAAGCTAGAGTGATAGGGATAAATAGATTTAAGATAAATTTTAATTTATGTTTTATATATTGCCTTGTGTGGTGTTGCAGGGTTTATATCTGTTACACCCCATTGTGTGTTTATCTATTTACCATTACTACGATTGATTAAAATATTGAATATGCAAATATATTTGTAACTCTGATTGAAATGCATGTGTTTGTAATTTGTTTATCTGTATCATTTAGAAAATGACGAATGAACGTTAATTTCATTTGATGTTTATAATGAGATGAATATGAGGAATTAATGTTAATTGAATTTGATATTTTGATTATGAAATGTATAATGCAAATGATTGTTTTGATGAACGACTGACTACGATTGAAATTGTGTTGAGTTGAATGTAGATACAAGATCAAGCCTCTGAAAGAGAGGGGAAGTATCACTAGGAGAAGGACCTAGTTGAGTAACCTTTAAATGAAACCTAACTGAGCTTTCACACACTCGCTTATAGAATGGTTAAGTCGAGTCATAGTTTCGGGGAATGGGTAAGTCATCTTAGTCATGTTTGTGTTTGAATTAGAAAGAATCATGATTTATGTTAAGAGAATTCTTGGTTTGAGATAAGTGCTTGGTGCATATGAGTTCTTCCTTATGTGACTATATTTAATTGATGAGATATATATTCATGAAATGTATATATATGTATAAATGTACATGTCGATGATAAGCCATACACACGAGTAAATGTGTACATGAGTATATGTAGGTAGACGTACCTACGCATGCTCATGGATGGATTGCCCATGGGCATGGGTGTATCAAATGAACAAGGAGACATGCACACACACACACACATATACATCACATGCATATATGTCTGTGGATAAGTTAGCAAATATGTGTGATTGATTGTATAAGTAAAAGTATATATGTGATATATGTACATAAACATATATATACACATATTGATATACACGGATATGTCAACGTAATTGAACATCCATATAAGTACGCCAACATATGTATATATACGTATATGTGTATATAGATATAGATATATACATATGATAATGTTTATAAAAGATAACATGAATATATGCATTTGAATATCGAATGGTTCAGTATTGAATTTGTTTGTTAATAAATAAATATATATACATAAAGCATTTTATGCTATATTTAAATCTGTATATATATATATATATATATATATATATATATATATATATATACTATGTATGTATACATTGTATGCTCGATATAAATAATACATGGTGCTACATATTTTAGCGCAATGATAACATAATCCACACATAAAAATTTTATATAGCACATTGATACGGATAATGTGCACACAACATATTTATAGTGAATAAAGCATAACAAGTAAAGGCTGCACATAATGCTAAGGCCGTGGAAAAAATTCTAACGTGCTGCATGAAGTAATGGCAATGCTAAAAGCGCTTGGTAAAGCTAAGCCAATGTTATGTGTTGAGACTACTTGAGAGTTTATGCAAGACAAAGTCAAACTTAGCTAAAACACAAGAAATAAACAATGACAGTCTTTTAAACAACAAACCAAAATAAGAGGGAACATGGTGTTTTGGTGGCTCCAAAGTATGAATGGTGCAAATCAAATAGAAGTCTTGAACCTAAAATGAATTCAAGCATGTGAAACAATATGAAAATATGAATTGGTCAATTAAGTAGCTGGCCAAATAAGTCGACCTGTAGGCGACCATTATCTTGCATTTCTTAACTTCTTTCTTGTTGTCTTGAGAAATGATGCAACTCATTCTCATCGTTGTATATGTGTTTGATGAGCATCGATTATGCTGCCACCTTCTTTGTTTAAAGATGCTGAGTCAAGATAATGAGTTGAGATGTGTCATTTTGAGTAGCTTGGTTGTAGGCAGCAAAAGTTCATATTTTTGTATAAATAGAAGAGAGGATTTCCCCATTTGGAATACACATTCACTTGCACTCTACTATTTTTATCTTAAGTTATTCTTGTATTATGAGCCGAGTGAAATTGTGGGGAAAATAGAGTGAGAGTTATTGTGAGGAAATTCTGTGAAGAGGAATTGAGAAGTGAAAAGAGTTGCAAAGCTAATTCTTAAAGAGGATTTAGCTAAGGAACCAGTTGGTCAATTGGAGTATAGCTTATATCAGGCATGTGATTCTACTCATTTTATGTTTAATTTGTTTTTGAAAAGATTGAATGTATTGTTTTTATATTGTTTGGAGAAATGCATTATATTGCTAGAATAGAGAAAATATAGGGAAAGGAAAAGAATCTTGTTGTTATGATTTCCTTATAAATGTTTGTACATACTCCATATTAAGGAGTGGATGTGATCTATAGTATTATGTACTAGGATATGGTGAAGCTGAAAGTAGCTTATAAGGTTATATATTTTGAAGTAATTGTGTAATATTAGATAGCTCATAGGTTATTCTTGGGATTAGATTGTCCAATGAAGGGGATAACTTATGTATGTGAATACTTAGTTGAAATACCACTATCTTTGGAAAAGGGAATGGGTTGTTTTTGAGGTTAAATATTACCTATTGAAGGGAATTACCTATGCTTAGTATTTAGATGGTCTTAAATCAAATCGAGCTAGGGTAGTGTATGCGAATAGGATGAATTTCACTCAAAGTACTGAGTGAAGAATACTTTGGCCAAAGTAGTGTAATTTTTCACTGGTTGCATTGTCAATTCACTGTGTTCCATTTATGCATACTAGTTCAGGATTGTAGTGGGTATACAAGTTCTAGTTATGTAGGACACAACACTAAGCTCGGGAAGGTTATAATTATGAGGTTACCTTACCAATATCATCATCGAAGAGTAGGGCCATCTTACCATATGTGGTAGATGTGCAGGGGACTGTATTAAAGTTCATGGTTGGTGGAAAAACGTTCGAGTGATGCTTCTCCTCATCAGTTGGTGACCAAGATTTGGAAAGGAATTTCCTATGCCATTGGTATCTATTGCCTATGAAGCTCAGTTGAGAAATGTATGTATCTTTGTATATAATCTTTATAAAATTGTAAAAGTGATATATTATATTGAGAATGAAATCAATTATTTGGAATTGTGTTATGTCAAATATGCTCAAATATTCTCTTTTGGAAAAGATTTTTTTTATTGCAATGGGAATGAAACATAGTTTATTTACTTATAGTAAAAACCTAGGAAATTTACTTGTGTGAACAATTGGCATGTTACATGTGGTATTAGAGTTACCAAGTTTAACTCTGGAACCTATGTACTTACCATACTTTCCATCCAACATTGAATGAGACTAATGTTTGGAAATTCTTGTGCTAGGATGGTGCGTCTCAAGTTAACTACAAGAAAGTTAGTAATCGAGAATGAGTGCTACCCAAGGGAAAATAAGGAAAAAGAGGCCATTGTTCGTACGATAGAGGGAACCAATTATGAAAATGTTGTTTGGTTGAGAAATATTGAGGCAATCAGTCACACCCTTTCTCGAATTAGTCAAGTAAAGAGAATGATGAAGGAGGAGGCTAGTTTCAACTACTTACCTCTAGTCTCACCAACAAAATTTGACATGTCACTTTCCAAGGATATACCCTCAGAATGTAGCGTCAGTCCTGCATTAATATATAGGGATCCTCGAGTTATTCCTTTATCAGAAGTGATTGTAATTTCCTCAAGAAATGAATTAGAGGGATATGTTCCCCGTAACTATGTTTTGGAAGATAAATCTGAAGGTTATTACCCCTTTTGGGATAGAGATGAGCAAATAAGAGATGAACACAAATTTAAGGGGTACACCTCGTTGAGTTATGTATCTGAGAGTGAATCCGAAGGATACTCTCCACTCAACTATTTGAATAGTCATTCTATATAAATGGAAATGATATTGAGATCCTTATGAATAAAAGAGTTATGTTTTTATCAAAACTTGTGCACAAATCTTATGTGAAATTTCTTTTATGTGTGAATGAATGCTCATTTAAATGTTTTCAATGTATTAAGATAAAACATGATGGAATATAATAAAGATGAACCTTCAAGTATAACCCTTTTCTTGCAAAGGATGGTGAGAGGACTAATCCTAGAGGGAGCCAAGAAGTTGGACAAGGTTTGGTTGGTACTAAAGCCAAATTGGACCAAATTTTGTCTATCATACATGAAACCAATGCAAGGTTGGGTAATCATGAGCAAGAAGTGAGGGAAAATGATAGAGTAGAATAAGGGTTCCAATTAATGAAGAAGATGAAGAAGTTCCTATCAATGAAGAAGAGGGAGAGAATTCTCACGATCATATTTAGACCCACGAACATGAGAATGAGAATTCACACTCTCAATCTAAAGGAACCAGTAGGAAGCGGCTGGCAACCAGACTTCTAGAGATATGAGAAAAATTACCCCACCCAAATTTGAGGGAAGCACCAGAGGGGAAGAGGCTAAAGCTTGGTTAATACAAATGGAAAAAATATTTTGAGATCATAAACTATTTTGAAAATTACCAAAGCTATTTGGGGAGCCTACCAATTAGCAGGAGAAACTTCTAACTGGTGGATGAACAAGAAAATGGAACTCAGACTTAGTTCCTTGAAGCTTACATGGAATGAGTTTGTGGAAATATTTCATAAAAGGTGGCTACCCCAACTCTTTTATGACCAAAAACTCATTGATTTTTAGAATCTAAGATAGGGAGATATGACAGTAAATGAGTACTAGGAAATGTTCACCCGTCTGTTATGATACGTACTAATGTATCATAAGGATGAACGATTTCGTATTAGGAAATTCATTATGGGGCTTAATAGCCAAATAGGTGGAGAAGTAGATGTGCACAGTCTAGCCACTATGGACCTAGTCTATGAGAAGGTTGTCAAGCAAGAACATAAGCTTAAAGCCATGTCAATCTACTGAGAGAATATAAACCGAAAGAAGTCTGGAGGGACCCAAGTTATTCAGACTCCAAAGAAGTTTAATGAAGTGCAAGATTATCAAAAGCAAGGGATACGGGACCTCAAAATGTTGGAAATAAAACAAGGAGGGAACACTAGAAGAATAATTTCAACAATACTGGAAGAAATGCTAGTAGACCTGATGGATCCGCAAGGAAGAAAAAACCACCAACGAGATGCTTCACATGTGGTGGAAACCATTATGCTGTAAACTATCCCAACAATCCTTCTGGGTCATGAGCACACAAAAACCCTCTTCCTTCCCAGTAAATGGAATTTCAACAGAAGATCTATTCTTCCCTAAACGATCGACAAGCAGAGTATTAGATCACTCTGGTGGAAACTCCAGGTATTTTATTTGGTATGCATATTTCCATACTTATTGATACTAGAGAAACACAAAATTATGTTTCACTTAGAGTAGCTAATCAAATATCTAGAAAAGCTGGATTTATGGAAAAATGTTAGGTTGTTGAGTATGCCAACCAAGAAAGAGCTACGCTGAAGCAATGCTTGTTGGAAGCCATTGTAGAACTTCCTAGTTTCTCAACAGAAGTAAACTTGTGTGTAGCACCCCTAGGATCTTATGATGCTATTTTATGAATGAATTGGATTTGGAAACATAGAGCCAAAGTGGATTGTCATTCCAAGGTAGTAGAGTGTCTTGATGATCTAAGAAATTGGGTGAAGTTGCAGAGAGATTAAGTTGCGACATATTTTTTCCATGCAAATGCTTAGGGAAAAAAAGAAAGGTTGCCAACTATTTGTCGTCAAAATAGATGAACTCAAGGAAGTCACTCCTCAAGATAATGTCATGGATTGTGAGTCACAAGATTTTCTAGAGGTTGAGGAAGGAGAAATGATGGAAACTAGAGAGACAGATATGGAGAAATATTATATCTTACAAAAGTTCGCGGATGTATTTCCAGAAGAGCTACCTAGATTACCTCCAAAGAGGGTATTCAATTTCTCCATAGATATAGTGCCAAGATTGAAACTTGTTTCCAAAGTGCCTTATAGGATGACAACAATAGAGTTAATGGAGCTCAAGGCACAACTAGAAGAGTCGTTATCCAAGGGTTCGATAAGACCTAGTGTTTCACCCTAGGGAGCGCTAGTGATCTTCATGAAGAAGAAGGATGGTACACTACACTTGTGTATAGATTATCAGATGCTTAATAAAGCAACAATAACGAATAAGTACCTGCTGCCACATATTGATGTAATGTCCCCATTTTTAGTACTACACTTCCTAGTGATTGCTGGCCTGTTTCCGGATACCCATAGGCAAGTTAGAGGCAGAATTAGGGTTTCTAGCTATTTGGAGGTCTATTTTGTGGATTCAGGGGTTTGCATGTTGGATTTTTGCAGTTTGGTTTATGGATTCTTTTTGGGTTTTCAGAGAGCTTCATGATGGTATGACATGCATTTGCATCTGGGAACCTTTTTCGGACTTACTATTTTTAGTAAGTTGCGACGACTACTCGGTTTGTGCTCAAAATGCATTTGAAGTCACTTACTATTTTTAGTATTATGCTATTTATAGTAAGTGATATTTTTAGCAATTCAGTGTCGGGGTTTCCGATGCATATCAATATTTCTAGCACATATCAATATTTTCGACGCATATCAATATTTATGATGCATATCATTATTTTCAGTGCATATCATTATTTCTGGCGCATATCAGTATTTCCAGCGCATATATTAGTTTTTCTCTAGTTAGAGCTTTTGGGGATGTTACTATTTTTAGCAGTGTTATTTATAGTAAGTCATCTTTGGGGGAGTTGGTCTCAGGCCTGTGTCCACGCAACAATATTATTTATAAGTTGATATTTGGAGGGCCTAAGGTTGCAATGTTTAATTATTTGTTTAATTTTACCACTTAAGTTGTTTTATAAAGTTATATTATAAAATTAAGTTGAGGGGTAAAAGTGGTCATTCAAAAAAGTACCTTGAGCCTAGTGAAACGACTTAAAGTTGTTTTTAAAAGCTTTATTAAGTTTTTGAAGTCCATCGCCCTAATTCTTTATATTTTGAGTTTGGCTCTCATTTTGATATCTCTACTTTGACAACTTAATGAAATGTTGTCGGATTGCTTCTAGGTTGCTTGGGCTGCGAACTGAGGACGAAAACCCTCTTCGTATGGGTTGGTTTCGATGGTGAAATATCCACCCTAATCAAATAGTGAGAAGATTTATTAGCTGGGATCACAGGAGCTTCACAAGGTTCAAATTTGGTGATTGAAAGATGAGGATTTATCAATACTTCTAGGAGTTTTGGTGTGCTTTTGATTGCTTTCAGTTTTGGTGTGGATTTTGAAGTTTTTGGGTGTTTTAAAATATGGACTTGGACCTGGTTTTTGACTCATTTCTTTGAGATGAATAGATAAATCAAAATGGGTATTGATTAAATGAAAGGCCAATCTCAAGATGATTCCAAAGAGTGTTTATTTGTAATTTTTGGTGGTGTCTATGATTTTCTAAGGAAGATCAAAATTTCTAAGGGGGACGCCGATTGCTACTAGAAAACCTTTGCTTTGTACCAGCATGTTGTTGGAGTGAAAGTACATTGAGAGAGGGGGGGTGAATCAGTGTTTATAACTTCTTAAATATTTTAAAACTGAAACTGAAAAGAGCCATACATATGTTCTCATTTTCAATTATAGTGTCATTCATGCAATCGAATGCAATCATATGAATTGAAATGAGTAATGTAACATTGCATTTTAAAGCAGTAAAGTACTGAAGCAAAAGAGTCACAGAGACACAATAGACACAAGATATGCCGAGTGGAAAACCCTCGTGGGGTAGAAAAACCACTCCTGAACCTACTGCCTTTTTCAGGCTTTCATTTCAATAATTTATTTTGACAAAGCCTCAATGGCTGATTTTTGAGCACCAACTCAAGGAGCACCAACCCCTCTATTTAGATACACCAATCTCAAAGAGCACCAACCCCTTTCCTGATATTCAATAGAACAAACAATAGTACAAAGGATCTCTCTATTTCACTTGATTTTTGTCAAGTGCCTCTTGACAAACAAAACATAGAATTTTCAAGAATAAAAAATTGACTCTTCAGAATTCCATGCATTATCTAATCTCAATGCAGCTTGAGGAAAATCCTATCATTGTCACAATACAGTCTCATCAAACTATTTTACAATAATACATCTTTTCTTTCTTTTCTCACTGTTTACTTTTCAATTTTTAGCATCTCAAAAAAAATTGAATAGACATTCACATCTCTAAATAGTAAAACCTCTCTTTCATGTTTTTGATCTTCTGTCATGATAGAAACCTAAACTCACTATTTTTTGGATTTTTATAGAAAGCATCATTACATATTGGAAGTATTACCACTGTTTCTCAAAATTCACATACCAGAAGGTTATACAAGGTTGTTTTTCAAGTTGCAAAATGACTGACAAGAAACAGATCTGATGTTGCAATGATCATAGAAAAAGATTCTTTCTTTCTGTTGAGGATAGAACAACAAAGTCCAAGAATAGAGGTGTGACAGAGCATATCTTCACTAGAAGCTTGCACATGAAGTGCTCAAACAAAAGTAGTGAGATCACATCATTTAAAACTGAAATGGTAACCATTTTCCTTGACTGAACCAACAATGCATCAAAAGTATTTTTAGCAAAAAGAAACCACCTTCAAATTTTACCCACATGTAGTAATGAAGAATGCATATACCATAGGAGTTATGAAAAATAAGCTGCAACGAAAAAGAGATAACTGAAACCCCAACCAACATGCAATCGAAAGCTATTAACCATGCATTATAATAGTTACCCACAATTTCTAATGAGGCTGAGAGAATATTCCGAGATCTATACCCATTATAGTGACTCTAAAACTTAAGAAACTGAAATCATTGTGAAGAGTGACTGAAGTAACTTCACAAGAACCGTTATCCATGAACCCAAATAGGCAAATGCAATTTTTAACAAACTGTAACAACAATGGCCAATAACAAAAAAAATTATGATAACTTTTCCAAAATGCTGCCACAGAATCAAGTAAACGTTTCAGATCTTTCATGAGAAGGAAAAACGTTTCATTTTTCTATTTGCAAAAGAGAGAAAACATGGCTCAAAATAACCTTTACAAAGCTGAAACGGATCTGCAAACCAGACAAGGAACAAATACCTAGCAAACGAAGTTGCTATCAAAGAATAGATTACCAGATCTGCAGAGGAGAAGAAAACGGCCACACAACCTTCCAAATTCGTTCCAACACCCAATGGCTGGAAACTGACACACAAACGACCATTATGATGGTCTTCTTACTGCTCCCAATCACTGTCCAAGAACAAAAATGCTAGGGATAACAAAGAAATGGTCGAGTGCAATGATCCATGGTGGCGGCCAGTAGGGTTTCAACCAAAAAACGTGAAAAGAGTGAAATGAAAACAGTTTTCCCTAATCTTCCAATGCAAGCAAAGCGAATTCCTTTACAAAATATGATACCCATTTGGAGTCCGAGAGGACAAACATTAATCAATCGAAATCGCATAAAACACTTTGGAATTCGTGGGTAGATCAATGACATGTATGTCGAAAGGAGTAGATTTGACATTTGTTCCCTTACCGCACAACTGCGGCCACCCTTCGGACTACTTGCGGTACAACGGTAGCTCCAAGCTAACCGCTAGTCATTTTCACCACATTACCGTTGTTAGCTACCTAACAGCTCACGGTACAGTGGTAGCAGTCTTTCTTGTCGTTGGCGGTTTCCACCGCGTTACTGCAGTTACACATTTGACAGTCCGCAGTATAGCAGTAACTATCCTGCTTGTCACTGATGGTTTCCACCACACTACCGCGGTTACCCTCTTAACAGTCTACGATACCGCGGTAAGACATTTAAAGCGCGGTCTTACCAAATTTGAGTGTTATACGATGCTGTCGGCTTTTAAGCCCAAGTCAATATTAATCATTATGACCCGATGTAAATGCACATAGGAGATCAATTTAAATCCCTTTAACCAAAACTGATTTTCCATCACATTTAAATCCAATGCCATACATTTTGCAATGTAACATACTTTCCAAAGCCTCGTGAAGAATAATAAAGGCTAATCTCATGAAAAGTTCAAAATTCCATTAACACAATAATGATCACCTTATTATTCTGAGAAACATGCTACACCATGTGAACCATTAATAATTTCAGGATGCAAGAGCTTGATCAAACCACACTGTAACAACCTATATAAAACTCAACAAGCACTTGTAATCTGCACATGGAGTTAAACGATCAGTGCCACCAGGATAATAAAATCAATGAAGTAACTGTGCCAATAAAATAATGGATCAACTGAGAAGATAACCATCAAGATGCCAGATATCCACAAATTGACATCAAGGACAAAAACAACATAAGAGGGATTTAACAGATGTGTGACCTTCAATCATTGGATTAAGGGGTTGAAAAATTGGACTTGGCGTTGTAGAATGTGGTGCTTGGGAGGCTAAGGCATTGAATATTGTTTGCTGCAAAAATCAGAGGTTCATTGCTACTGTACAAGCTTTACCAGGTCTGATAAATACAATGTAATGTTATGATATAAAACAAAAAATGAACATTCATTTTGTTTGTTTCAATCTATATTGAAGGCTTTATTTTATTGAGTTTCTTGTTCATTTCAATATTCTCTTTATGTTATGTTCATCTGAAAACACATTGAAAACCAAACATAAACACATCATTGAACAAGCAACCAGAAAACAGGGGTTTAAAAAAAAAAGGGGTGTATGTTACAATTGATGATATTTTCGATTAGATGCGAGGTGTGTCTATGTTTCTAAAATTTATCTACGATCAGGATACCACCAATTGAGGATCAAAGATGAAGACATTTTAAAGACTACCTTCAAAACTAGATACAGGAATTATGAGTTTGCAGTCCTACCATTCGTACTTACAAATGCATTGACAAAATTTATGAACCTAATGAACAATGTGTTTAGGGATTGCCTAAATAAGTTTATTTTGGTTTTCTTGGATGACATCCTAATTTATTCCAAGAATTAGGAGGATCATTGCAAGCATTTGGAGAGAGTACTCCAATGTTTAAGAGAACACAAGTTATATGGGAAACTCTCTAAGTGTACCTTCTTTCAGAAGAAAGTATAGTACTTGGGGCACGTAAGTTCAGTTGAAGGGATTTCAATTGATCCAACCAAAATAAAGGAAATATTAGAGTGGTTAGTGCCTAAGAATGTACCTTAGGTCAATTTTTTTTTGGGTTTGGAAAGCTACTATCAGAATTTTGTTGCAAAATTTTCTAGGATAGCCTTTCCTATTACTTCATTATAGAAGAAAGGGAAAAAGTTTGAGTGGACGAAAAAAATGCTAAATAGCATTTGATCTACTCAAGGAGAAGTTAACTACTACACCAATTTTGAAGAGACCAGGTCCTGATGATGACTTCACTATCATCATAGATGCGTTGGGAGAAGGCTTAGGTGGAGTCTTGATGCAAGAAGGGCAAGTTATAGCTTATGAATCAAGAAAGATGAAGCCCTATGAACAAAATTATGCATCCCATGAATTAGAGTTAATAAAAATGGTTCATGCATTGTTGATGTGGAGGAATTATTTGTTGGGAAATCCTTTTGAGTTGAAGACTGATCTATTCACGCAACCCAATCTAAATGCACAACAAAGAAGATGGTTGGAGTTGATATCTGATTATGAATTCAATATCAATTGCATAAAAGGAAAGGAGAATCAAGTTGTCGATGGCTTAAGTCATAGGTGACATATCACCTCAATGGTGACAATCCAAATCGACTTTAAAGGCCATTGCAAAAATGCAAGGAGGATGAGTGCTATGAGAAAGTTAAGCAAGAACTCACGAACAATCCACAAGATGCAAGGTATCAGGGATTTCACTTTGAACCTAATGGATTGTTAAGGTTTAAAGGAATAATATATGTGCCTAACTCTAAGGAGTTAATAAATCTTGTGGAAAATTCATGCAACACCATACTTTGGACATCCTAGTGTGACAAAAATGTTGGTCGATGTGAAGCCATTATATTTTTGGAAGGGGACGAAAGGGGATTCTGCTAGATTTGTGGCTAGATGCTTAGAATATCAAAGGGTGAAATCTGAACATCATCACCTTGCAAGCCTATTGTATCCACATGATATTCTAGAAAGTAAGTGGTAAGTCATTAGTATGGATTTTGTGCAAGGATTACCCATGTCGAGGAATAAGCACAATGCCATTTTAGTGGTAGTAGACAAGCTTACTAAGGTAGCACATTTTATACCTGAGAATTTTTAATTGATGGATCTCCTGTCATAGCTCAAAAATTAATTCAAGAGGTGTTTAGATTGCATAGTATTCTTAAGAAAATTATCTCGAATAGGGATGCTCATGTGATATCTAGGTTTTGGAAAACCTTATTCTCTGCACTTGGGACTCAATTAAATATAAGTTCAGCCTATCATCCAAAAAAGGATGGACAAACTGAAAGGGTGAACCAAGTAATAGAAGACCTACTAAGAATTTATTGCATGGACCAACAATACAAGTGGGAAGATTACTTTCCTTTAGTGGAATTTGCATATAATAATTCCCATCATTCAATAATTAAGATGGCTCCTTTCGAAGCATTGTATGGTCAGAAATTTTGAACCCCTATAAGCTGGGATAAGCTTGAGGATAGGGTAAATCTTGGACCAAACATGTCTGAAATGGAGGAACAGGTTAGAACTATTAAGCAAAGGCTAGCAGAAGCCAATGATAGGCAAAAAAGCTATGTAGATTCTAAATGGGTACCCAAGAATTTTGCAGTAGGTGAAAAGGTGTTGCTAAGAGTTAAGCCTCATAAGAATTGTATCAAGTTTGGAAAATCATCCAAACTAGATCCATGCTATAAAGGCCCTTTTGAGGTTCTTGAGGAAGTAAATCTTGTTTCTTACCAAATTGCGTTGCCACCAGCTCTTGCTCGGATGCATAATGTCTTTCATGTCTCTTACCTAAAGAAGTATATACGATATGATATTGGAATCCTTTACAGGGACAAGACCCTAGAGTGGTAAAAATTGAACCTATCAAGGTGCTTGAAACACATAAGCTTCGCTTGCATAATAGGGAGTTCCGTAATGCAAAGTCCAGTGGGACCAGTATGTAAAAGATTCTGCCACTTGCAAAGACTATGTTGAAATAGAGCAAAAGTTTCCTCATGTCTTACATTATTTTGAAAGTGCTTGAAAACAAATGTTTTGTTTGTTTTTTTATTATTCTATGTTTGCTTCATAAAATCATCGGGAACAATAATTCATAAGGGGGGGAGTATGTTACACCCTGTTGTGTGTTTATCTTTTTATTATTACTATGATTGGTTAAAATATTGAATATGAGAATATATTTGTAACTCTGATTGAAATACATGTGTTTGTACTTTTTTTATCTGTATCATTGAGAAAATGATGAATAAATATTAATTTTATTTGATGTTAATAATGAAATGAATATGAGGAATGAATGTTGATTGAATTTGATATTCTAATTATGAAATGATAATGCAAATGATTGTTTTGATCAATGAATGACTACGGTTGAAATTGTGTTGAGTTGAATGTAGATACAAGATCAAGCCTCTAGAAGAGAGGGGAAGTATCACTCAGGAGAAAGACTTGGTTGGGTAACCTTTAAATGAAACTTAACTGAGATTTCACACACTCACTTATAGAATGGTTAAGTTGAGTCATAGCTTCAAGAAATGGGTAAGTCATCTTAGTCATGTTTGTGTTTGAATAAGAAAGGATCATGATTTATATTAAGAGCATTCTTGTTTTGAGATAAGTGTTTGGTGCATATGAGTTCTTCCTTGTGTGACTATATTTTTAATTGATGATATATATATTCATGAAATGTATATATATGTATAAATGTACATGTCGACGATAAGCCATACACACATGAGTAAATGCATACATGAGTATATGTAGGTAGAAGTACCTACACATTTTCATGGATAGATTGCCCATGGGCATGGGTATATCGAATGGACAAGGAGACATGCACATATGTTTGTCGATAAGTTAACAAATATATGCAATTGATTGTATAAGTAAAAGTATATATGTGATATATGCATATATACATATATATACACATATTGATATACATGAATATGTCGACGTAATGAAACGTCCATAAAAGTATGCCAACATTATATACGTATATGTGTATATAGATATATACATATGATAATTTTTATAAAAGATATCATGGATATATGCATTCGAATATCAAATGGTTTATTATTGAACTTATTTGTTAATATATATATATATATATATATATACATAAAGCATTTTGTGCTATATTTAAATATGTATATACATATATATACACACACATTGTATGCTTGATATAAAGAATACATGTCACTACATATTATAGCGCAATGATAACATATAACCCACACATATAAACTTTGTATATAATGCATTAATAGTGATAATGTGTGCACACCATATTTATAATGAATAAATCATAACAAGTAAAGGCTGCACATAATGCTAAGGCCATGGAAAACATTCTAACGTGCTGCATGAAGTGATGATAGTGTTAAAAGCACTTGGTAAAGCTAATCCAATGTTATGTGTTGATAGTTTATGCAAGACAAAGTCAAACCTAACTAAAACACAAGAAATAAACATTGGCTTAGTCTTTTAAACAACAACCCAAAAGAATTGGGAACATGGTGTTTTGGTGGAATCTAAGTAGGCATGGTGCAGATCAAATAGACGTCTTGAACCTACAATGAATTTAAGCATGTGAAACAATATGAAAATATGAATTGGTCAATTAAGCAGCTGATCAAATAAGTCGATCTGTAGGCGACAATTACCTTGCATTTCTTAAATTATTTCTTATTGTCTTGAGGAATGAGGTGACTCATTCTCATGGCTGTATATGTGTTTGATGAACATCAATTATGTTGCCACCTTATTTGTTTAAAGATTCTAAGTCGAGCTAATGAGTTGAAATGTGTCATTTTGAGTAGCTTGGTTGTAGGCAAAAAAGGCTCATATTTTTGTATAAATAGAGGAGAGGATTTCCCCATTTGGAATAAACATTCACTTACATTCTGGTATTTTTATTTGAACTTATTCTTGCATTTTGAGCTGAGTGAAGCTAACAATATCAAGTTTCCACAATCCATAATTAGCATGTGGTGGATGATCAAATACCATCCACCATCGATCCCAAAAATTGACAGCCATTTATGGATGTCTACACCACCTAATTGATATTCATTTTTTGTTGTTGTTGGAATTGGTCAATTGCTGATGGGGTCGATAAAATATGGAGCTAAATGGGATTTTGTGATTTTAAGGTCAAGGATGTCCTTATAGGAGAGGCCATCTAAATTAAAAAATCTCATCTCCTCTCTCCATACATGGTAACTATCTAATTCCACGTTGATCGACCTGATAACATCTATAATGTTTTGCATCGAAGATATAAAACACTTTAGGTTCAAGGTAGCATAAATGCTTCATTTCGAATTGCATTAATTTTTTCTTCAATGGATCTTATTTTGTCATTGATTTGAGCTCGCAAGTGAGCCTCATTGGATCCTGGGGGTGGAGGTGGGGGTTTTGAGGTGGAGGTGGAGGGGGTGGAGATGGAAGGTGTTGAGGTGAGGGGGCAGAGGTGGGGGATTGAGAAAATTATCGACATCAAAGTCATCCATGATATAAAGGTGAACCTGCATATATATAAATATATGAACAAGTACAAAATTAACTTTCAAGAATCTATATATAAATTAGAAATAAATATATTAAAAACTAGATAGTATACATGTTGAAAAATTACAAGAAATATTAAAATTAAATGTACATGATTGTTTAAAACAAAAAATTAGGATACACACACATGTACATTATTCAACTTGAGCATACATACGAATTTCAAAATTTAGGAGATCTAACAATGTTATTTTAATACATGTACATACTAAAAAATAAACTTAAAAGGTACCCAAAAAAGGTAAATTTAATACCCTTAAGTCATTCTCTTAAAATTCCCCTTAATCCATGATATAAATGACTTAATGATACAAATTGAAAAAATCTACCAGGCTCATTTATCTCTAAGACATGTAAATGTTTGTGGCTTGATGTACTTTAAAGTGTTTATAAGGAATAGTGAAGTTTCCCCTTAAATCCTATTTTCTTAAATCCCCTTAATCCACATGTCATCTTTCCTAGTTCTGTATACCATACTAATGGAATGATTTTGTCCTAAGTCAAGTTTAATATATAGGTCTTTAACAAATTTGTAAGAACTTCAAACATCTAACATTATACAAATTGATCAAATGTGAATGATCAATTTGACTATTATTAGTGGCTTAAGGGGATTAATGACTAGATTTCTATGGCATGAAGAGGCTACATTTATATCTATATTTTATAAAAAATTCAAACCAAGGTCATATTATTTTTGAAATAGTCAAAACAAGGGTAAAAATCTAACATTATCTCAATAAAATCTAATCCACTATAAAAAAAACCACTAGAATTATTGATAGGTTATGCATCATTAGCATCATATTTAGTTTTTGAGATTTGGCCATAAGTATATGGATCCATGGGTAAGTGGAAACTTTCAAAGTTATTTATTATTTATTTTACACTCCATCATCAATGTTAGTGTAAAATTTAACACCCCTCAACCATCTTCATAATGAGTATTGGATGATAAAACCATGATTGCATAAATTATAATTTTGTTGTGTCTATTGATGTTGAAATAAAAACAAGACTTTAAAATTAATTGATAGATTAATCATGTGATTTTCTTACAGTAATCTTTGATTCTCACCCTTGGTAATGCATTGAGCATCTAGATTTGAATAATGTGTATCAAGTAAAATAAAATATCATAGAAAATATCTAAACTAATGTTATAATTGATTGGAATTTTTATATAAATAAGAGTGTATTAGTATCCAAGCATATCCAAATTGCTTATATCTTCTTGTCTAGGTTTACCTAGGAGAGGATTATGAGATTTTCAATTTAATCTAGACATACTTTGTTCCCTTTACATTATTTAAATATTCATATTAACACATACATTTGAATCCAAGTATGATCTTAGTATGTTTTATTTTTAGATATTTATGTATTCCTATTTTAAATATCTTTCTATATTTTTCCTAGTTTTGAAATATATCATTTTCTTAATTCAATTTAGTCATTATTATTCAAGGTGGAATCATTTACATCCCAATTAAGCTCTTCATTATTATAAGTAACTCAATTTGATTTAATTATCTGAACCCTTTTTAACATTATTCCTAAAATAGTTCATCCAACATATTTCCATAAAACAATATATAATATCCCTTGAAGAATGTATTTTTAGGTTGAAGTTGCAAATATCCACTTGATGTAAATTCCACGAGTCAAGAGGAAAATAATATATGTGTAAAATCTTAGTTTGAGAAATTGGAATACAATTACATGCATGATGAGTTTGTGTGCATCCCTCATTATGAATACTATGAATTTGATTACATATCTACTAGTTCCAATCTCTCCTATAAATGTAATTTGTATTTTTATTCATGTGAAGAGTGTGATTATGTGAATTCTAGAAAACATATTTTTTTTAGAGTATTAAAAACATTATGGATGATTTCTCAAAACCAACGTTCAAAGATGCCATTTTTTTGATGGTGTAAATGATAATTAAATTATATCTCTATTCTCTTCAAATCATTATAACAATAATTTTGAGTATGTTAAACCTAATGAAGATATATTTTTGTGATGAGGAGGTAGAATAATTTGTGGAAAGGATAAAATAAGGTGAATATCCTTTATGATGAACCTGCAAAGTCACTAGGTAACATAAATTCTAATCCTTATTGGTGTAGAGATAATCTTCTCTTTGAAAGTGACTTCCATATTTGGATGATGTTAAAGAGGATAAGCTCAATGAACAATTATATTTGAGGAGGGAGTATAAGATGCTCCATTATCAATATGTCCATGCTAACATATTCCAAGATCATGGTTTCTATCAATTTTATTCTTCTATCTTGGATCTAATGTGTGATCCTAACGATATAGACTAGGTATATGTAGGGAACGATAAGATTATGGAAATGCATGTTTATGACAATGTTGAGGTTAGGAATAACAACAAATATGGGGGGGAAATCCATTATAGTAATTATTAGTTTCCCCCATGATGATATGAAATATCTCCGTTAGTTTTTTCTAAATTTTTAGCACATAAAACTTCACCTGTTAACATCAGCCCAAGAAAGATAACAAACTAAAAGAAAAACTTCACATTCTGATCACCTAGATCCCAGAGTGGGAAAGGTGAGAGGATACAGTGTAAGGGGATCCAATAACAATAATTTGAAATGCTAGAAGTACAATGCTATTGGTAGCAAGCCAGCCAATAGAGAAAATGTAAATGCTTAGGCGACAAGCTAGACTCTTCCACTTTTCGGTGAGCTACAAGAAAATTAAATGAAAGTACAATGCTTAGGTAGAAAGCCAACCTCTTCCACTTTTCAGCAAACAACAAAAATACAAAGAAACTCAACCACTTTTCAACAAGAGTGGAAATACAAGGTATTGAAAGAAAGGTTGATTAGTACTACTAGATCAACGATTACAAAATGATCACTAACATGGTAAAGCATGTGAGAAATCAACAAAAAATAATCATGTGTTAGATATACAACTCTAAAACATTATGAAGATGAGGCATCATGAAAATATGAAGAAATGACAAAGATACCAGATCTGATATAAAGGAACAATGTTTTGATTTTTTTGATCAACAAGCCTGGATCATCTTCAAATGCTCATAACCCCCTCCATACTCATCTGAATGACCCCAAACTAGAGTCAAATGAAACCTAAGGCCTAGATGTCCAAGATCATAAAGCAAGCCACCACCAAAAGTTTAGGAAATATCAAGCACACAAACCAAAGAACCAATGGCCAAAGAGCACAACCCCCAAGGAGGGAAACTAGCAACCATAAATTAGATTCACCTTCAAAAATTACAAGATTTTAGGAAAGGGGGCACCCAAAAGCAAGGAATCTAGCGAGCCATCACCCACAAAAAAATTCAACTCCTCAGGAAGGCATGAGCATAAACGTGGTTCTATAGTGGATGGAAAGAGGACCTCCAGAAACTTCAAACAACCAAGAACACACCAAAAAATGAATCCTAAAAGACATCAAAACCACACCAAATTGAAATAGATAGAAACACCATCACCAATGAAGGTCAACTACACCCTTTGAATGAAGGAGCACCAACAATCTAGTTAGGAACTATCTTGCAATCTTGAAACTAAATAAGAAACTAGGAGGTATACCAACCTCAAAGCAAGAATCCTGAAATGAATTCAATAGCACTTTGTTAAAAAAAGAGATATCAAAGTGAGAGGGAGAGAGGATTATTTATAAGCTCAAAACCCAGAAGTTTGAACTGTATTTTCCCTCCAAAAGGGACACCACATTTGGAGGAATATTATATTTAATAAAAAACACTTTATCCCTCGTACTTGAGCATCCAACTTGAAAAGACATAAATTAAACCTTAGAAATGCATTTTTGTCCAATTTAGGTGTTCAAACACATGAATTCCACTTTTAAGAACAAATTGAGTTATGTTGCCTAGGTGTGGGGTCTAAAGGCAACTTTAAAATATAACATAAATTAAACCATTAACCTTTCCTATTTTGAACTCCAAGAATTTTGGAGAAGCCAACTCTAAAAATGCCAAGATGTCAAATACTTTACTGACACACTTCCAAAAATAGTAGCCCAGTGTCGAACTGCTACTAGAACCCACTACCAAAAATAGCACTTACTAAAAATAACATATTTCTAAAAATAGTAAGTTACTCTAAACACTGTTTGAGCACATTCCAGGTACCCATCATAACTTACTAAAAATAGTAAGTCTAGAAATGGTCACTAATCAAAATTCTTGTGACACCCCCTTGAAGCTCTCCGAAAACACATAAAGACCAAGAAGACATATTGGAAAAATCTTGCATGCATCCCCTAAAAACTTAGAAAGATACCTCCTCGAAAATAGGAAACTCTAATTCTACCTCCAACTACCCCACAAGACTCCAAAAATAGGCTAACAACCATTAAAAAACATAGGGCTAAAAATGTAGACATTACAGTCCTCTGTTCCCAAAGATTACTTTTCCTTAAGCAATGCCACCAAAAATCTAGAAGTAATAGTCCAATTCACATAAAAAAAATTAAAATCGTAGGGTCCCATATCCATCTCAAAAAGGATCCACCATGCCAAAGTTACACTACTATGATCACAATTATGAGTCAATCATGCCAAATTTTCACTACCCTCTCCTATAACCCTAAAAAGATACCATCCATGAGACTCAATCTAAAAAACTTGATAGGTCTGAAATTAATATCATGAAATATCTCCTACCCAAACATCACTAAGAAGTCCATATTTTCAATGCCACTACCTATCACAATCACAAGCAATGGGAAGGAAAGTCTACACAACTAAAATTTGTACTCCTCGACATAACTCCTCATGGTGTCAAGCAGAGCCACAACTGCAAATGTCGCTCCCTTGAATCTTATTTCTAAAGGGAAATCCATCCCTCACAAGATATCAACAAACATATCATCATAATACCTCACACAACCATGAATACTTTTGAAAAATCTAATTGTTCCAACTCCAAGAGTCTCAAACTAATGAACCAAAACATGTGGAGGTTCATTGTCCTGAACCAACACAATGAGTAAACTATTAAATTTTTCTTCATTAACTCTCATGAGATGAACTATGTGAGTTTGAAAGGTTTGAAGAAACAAATAATCACTACTATTAAAAGCTAGAATCAATAAGGTACAATCAAATTTATGTGCTCTACTCGAGGGACAATAGTGCCAAAGTAATTCCAAAGTATGAGTATGTGAAATGAGAATTGTGATGCACCCAAACAACTCATAAGTGGCTGAAAATTAATCCAAAGCAATCTCCAAATAAAACCTTTCACCTCCTTGACAAGAAATATTGAGCCAACTCTACTGAACGAGAGTAACTCCAAATGTAAGGTGGTTGGTCTACAACCAATAAACATGCTCAAGTCTCAAAATATACCCCTGTCTATGCCAAGGAACACTCCCAAAAGTAACCATACATTCATTTCTCCAAACCTTACTCAAAATTACTCTCTAATCTATTTGTTGATGAGAAAATGGAACCACCAAGTGGCTAGTAAGGGGACATCACCATAAATTCTGAAACTTTGATCCTTATCCCTCCAAGGTTCCTTCTTACCATACCCAATAAGATCTATCAAAACATGTTGAGGGTCCCAAGCATGGATACCCAACGAAGAATGATCCCCAAAACTTTGGAAAAAGTACACAACACATCTCCAAGTGCCAATTAGAACCCAATTCCTACTCAATAAATTGGTGACTTCTTTGGTAATCTCTTGCAACCCATCCATGAAAGCATCAACAACTATGGAGTGTGGAATATTTCATGTCCTCAAACCCAAGTCCCCGAAAGGATTAGTATAAGCCAAATCATCACTCAACCCAAGGGATGGATTTTCAAACCAAAAGACAACCATTTTTGGTCCTCTCTCCCGTACTTCATAATTTATGAGCCTAAAATCTCCTTTCCTTGCTATTGTAATGAAAAATTAAGCAGGTAAAAAACTATGTTTGGTCAACACCTTGATGTCAAAGATTTGGAAGTCACCTTGACTCAACACTTCCCATCTGGAGACTTCATCCTCATACCCACTTATGCATTCACTATCAAGCAACCTTGGAATATTACCAATAACAAAGTGTGACACGTCTGTTGGGATTATGGAGCCTTACAACATGAGAATGAAGTATGGATGGTTTGTGTTGGTTGTCCCTATTTTTTCATTGATGTCAACATGGTGATAACTATATGGGAATTCTACTTGGTTTACCAGAAGTTGTTCTCCGTTAGTAATACTCTTTTGTGATGGATCAATGTGTTGGTATTTGAGTCCGAAATTCATTGCAAGATATGATATGACTCTAATATATTAACCATGTTATCATGACTCATTCAGACAGTTGTATCCTAGATCTTGAGACATTTTTGGTTGTGATTAGAAATTTATCTCTAACACTATTCAACTCTATATTCTATTGTTGTTCTGTGCTTGGCATACTGTGTGGGAAACTCCACATTTTACTAAGGTGAACATTCTTATGTTGTGGTTTTGTCGATAGTCTCTATGTTGGTGGTATGATGGGAAATTAATGTGTTCTCAAATCTGGAAGGTGTTTTCTTTGAGGATTATTTGTTGGTTTGGAGAATTGTGTTCTAGTCTTGTCCGATTTAGTGTATGCAATGCATTATGGAGACTAGCTATGTTTTATGGATGTTAGCTGACTTGGTATAATGCACTACATGGATAAAACGTTTAAGTCATATATGGTGCTAACAAAGAGAGTTTGGATTATTTTTTTTTCATCTAATTAGGCTGACCTAATTGATGAATAAGATATACTTGTATATATAGAATGCGAGGAGTGTGAAGAGTGGTGTGTGGAAGAAAGGTATGAGCCTAAATTCTTTATCAGTTGTGGATCAGTGCAGGTTAGTTGAGAAATTGTTGTGTGAGGCAACACTTCATATTCTAAGCTTCATTGGAACTGAACCTTGCACATTGAAGGTGTATTCTATCAGTTCAATCTTTTGGTAGTGAGCCACTATCTTTGTATCTTGGTGGTTAGCCATATTTTGTACTCAGGTAGTGATCCTTTTTAAGGATAGCAAGTCCTAGCAGTGAGCC
This sequence comes from Sequoiadendron giganteum, assembly GCA_007115665.2. Lineage (NCBI taxonomy): Eukaryota > Viridiplantae > Streptophyta > Pinopsida > Cupressales > Cupressaceae > Sequoiadendron > Sequoiadendron giganteum. Next base: position 218,218,145 of record CM021110.1, read on the forward strand.
CTATAATATTTTGTATCTGGATATAATATATTATGAGTTAACCCTCACCATGGTTTTTCCCTTTCTAGGTTTTCCACGTAAAAATCTTGGTGTTCATGTGTATGGTTGCATTGATTTGTTTGTATGTTCCTTCTTGTTGATTCACTCATAATTGTGATTATGATAAGATGGATTTTATTATGGTTTTATGGAATAATGATTCACCCCCCCTCTCAATATTTTGGATGTTCAACAATTGGTATCAGAGCTTGGTTCCTCAAAAGAAACTTAACAGCTTGAGGAAGGTCCTGAAATTTGAGTATAAGAAAGTTTTTCCTCTGAAAGTGATCTTTGCTGGATATTTAGAAGAAATAAAAGATCTGAAGGACAAGTTGAAGAAAGTGAACGAGTATATTGAAAATCTGAAAAGTAAAAGTGTCGAAGCATGTGATCTATTGGTTAAGGCATATGAAATTGGCTCTATTTTGCCACAACAATTGGATGAGAAGAAAATAATTGAAGAATGTCATGAAATTAAAATTCAGAGGAAGATGGATGAATGCATAAAGCTTGAGGTAGAAAAAGAAATCTTGAGATCTGATCTGGAAAAAGTAAGAAGTTTTGAAGACAAATTTAAGATAAGCTCGACAATGCTTGATGAGTTGATTACCTCTCAAAAACCAACAATGGATAAGAGTAGTTTAGGGTTTGAGGAAGGTCAAAGATCTAAAGCAAAGCAATCTACTAAGAAGACTCAGTGCAAAGATGGAAAAATAAAGGATCTAAGAAGGAACTCCGAAAGAACTCCTATCAAACAAATTGATGCTAAAAGGTATTTATCTTTCAATGGTGTTTGTTATTCTTACAAGAAATTTGTTCATAGGGCAAAGGACTACAAAATTAAAATGAATGATTCTTTATCATTCTCTAGAAAATGTCTTAAGTGCAAGAATATTGGATATACAGTTAGTCTATGTGAAGATAAGTTGAATAAAAGAAAAAATGGAAAGAAGAATGATGTATGTTGTAAGTACAACAATCTAGAACACCTTGTTAATAACTGCAAAAGAAGAAAAAATAATTATCTGAGAAGAAGAATGATCAAATCATTAATTTGAAAGAAGCAAGAGAGGAAATGGAAAAAAATTGGAGAAAGGAAGGATAATTCAAGAAAGATTCAGAATCATCAGTCTTATCTATGTCGACCTATGGTGTAGATACTCCCGTCAATTTTTAAGTCAAGCAGTGGCTAAGGGGGAGAAATTATCAAAAAATCTAATAAACCTCCTCATCAATACTTGTGTCACATCATGAAAAAAGTATATTTAATGTGGTAATGAAATTGAGGATTTTTCTCAGTCGCATGTGTGAAGGATGAAGTCTGCAGAATTTGAAAGAATGGAGGTGTACACAATTTTCAAGGTAATCTACTTGCAAGTTGAATAATTTATTACAAAATCATTTAGAATGAAAGGATTAAATTCAGATAATTCAAGAGGCTTATGTATTTTTGGAGAAGTGTGCAAAGGAAGTTTATAGAGAAATTCAGAGTTTTAGGGTTTGAAGAAGAAATCAAGTGGATTCGAAGAGAGATCTAGAAGCAGGATATCTATACATTTATTGTTGGCACTTATAGAGGCATTCCTATTTTCACAATCTTTCATTTTTATTTATATGGATAATTCAAAGGTTGTGAATAGTGCGGATAGAGTGCAAGTTAATTTGAAGAGATATTTGAAGAATGTTTCAGAAGAGTCTATTGGCACATTCTCTTGCATCCCTCCAAGAGTGTTTCCCACAGAAGATATCTATGCATTTGTTTATAGTAAGATAGAAGAAATGTCATTAGTTCAGTTGAGCATGTTATGGAATAATGAATTGGAAGAGAGTGTTGATGCTTCAGTGTGTTAGTTGAGAAGAAGTTGGATGTTTGGAGGAAATTCCCCTTATTTGAATTTGAGAAGAAATATATTTGAATAGTTTTGAGAAGAATTTATGATGAATCTTTGTGGATTGATGAGTCACATTTGATTACTAGAGCAGCAATCAAATATGTAACTAGTTTGTGTTCCTCTAGACCAGTTCCCAAATGTAAGACTATGGATGAGCAAGAGATAATTGAGGTTATCGGTGTGAATCTTGAAGGAAAAGAGATTGATTTGAGATCAATTATGGATCCGATAATAAGGTATGTTGCTATGGTCAATGGTCACAAAGTTTGTATTCCTAGCAATGACCTTACAGTTTCTACTGCTGATGTACATAATGTTGTTGATATGGTTAAAAGAGGTATGTATTATGACTTGTGTGAATTACTTCATATACATCTTTTGAAGAATTTAAAGGAAATCAAGAAGAGTAAGAAGAATATATTTCAGTATGGAAATTTGGTTGTCTATTTACTTTTCTACTTTTTGAGAGAACTACCAATAATAGGAAGGATATAATGGACAAATATAGAGCTTATTGCCCATTAAATCAAGAACTTCATGATAAAAATTGGTAGCTCAGATGCACATGAGACTACCCTTGCTACATTCTTTGGAACATTTCAGATGAGGATGAGTAAAAGGTTTAGAATTCCAGTAAGTGTTGTCGAAAGGTACTCCAGAAGCATCAATTTTATTGTTTCTACAAATTTCTATCACATGGAAGAAGTTGAATCAAGGTTGGTTTGGATATCAAAATTAGATTATGAAGTGTTAGAGGCTGAAGTTGATATTTATGCTAAAATTATTTTGGAAATCCCTAAGAATATTTGTGTATAAGGTACCTTCGGTAGCATAACAGGAACATGCAAGAAAAAGAAAAGTGTTGTTAAGAAAGAAGTTGTAGAAGGAAGTGAGTTTGAGAGAGCTCAACATGAGCATGAAAGAATAAAAATTCAAAGAGATTTGGAAAAATTGCAGAAGGTTATTCTCGGTGCTAATTTTGATTCATCTATTTCTATTGTGGAGAATCTTTGTGGCATGATTGATTCTTTGAAGGTCTACATCTCTAGACTTGAAGTGCATGCTATAATTAGGTCTAATGAAGGAAATTTGGAAGATATCAAGGGAGAATGTGCAAATGCACACAATCGAGTGATGAAGGAATTGGAGAGTGTACAAGTTTGTGAAGAAGAGGCACATGAACTGATTTCTTTTTTCCTAGACTGGTCTGGTAGTACAGTAGATATAAGAAATGAGATAAGGACGAGTGAATCTCGAATGAGCACTCAAGCAGATACATATAGGTTAGCAGAAAATAAAGATAATCAAAAGTGGTCCTACATTGTGCAACTTTAGGACAAATTATTTTCTTTGCAAGATCAAAGGATAGATGTTATCAAGAAGTTTATGGCACTCAAAGACATGATTAAACTCAGGCACACTTTTTTTTTAGTGCTCTTGGCTGTATTGGTGGATTACCAGAGATTAATCTTAGTCCCAATACTCTAACAAATGGTATAGAGTCCTTAACTAAGTTTGAGATATTACACAAGACTCTTATAAGTACAAAAGGTTCATGGGAAGAAGGAAAATAATCCTGGAAGGTCATCCTAGAGAGTCTTAGAGGTTCTTCTTTAGGTTAATTCAATTTCATGTTCATATCTTTTTGGTTACATTTTGATATATATACATATATACCGGACCCCATCTTTTGTCATTGATGTAAAAGGGGGAGATATAGAGAGATAGAGAGATAGAGGTTAACAGAGATTTTTTTTTTTGTGAAGAACAATTTTGATGAGGGGAGTATTCAGAACATTCAGTTGCAGTATATTGGAAAATGTTTTTTTCATGAATTTTGTCATCAATGCCAAAGGGGGAGATTGTTGGGATTATTGAGCCTTGCAACACGAGCATGAAGTATGGATGGTTTTTGTTGGTTGTCCCTATGTTGTCATTAATGTCAACATGATGATAACTATATGGGAAGTCTACTTGGTTTACCAAAAGTTGTTCTCTATCGGTAATACTCTTTTGCGATGGATCAGTGTGTTGGTATTCAAGTCCAAAATTCACTACAAGATCTGATATGACTCTAATCTCTTAACCATGTTATCATGACTCATTCAGATAGCTATATACTAGATCTTGAAATTTTTTTGGTTGTGATAAAAAAGGTATCCCTGACAGAGTTCAACTCTGTATTCTACTATTGTTTTGTGGTTGACATACTATGTGGGAGAGTGTGCATTTTATTAAGGTGAACATTCTTATGCTGCGGTTTTGTTGATAGTCTCTATGTTGGTGGTATGATGGGAAATTAACGTTTTCTTAGAATTGGAAGGTGTTTTCTTTGAGGTTTATTTGTTGGTTTGGAGAATTGTGTTCTAGTCTTGGCTGATAGTGTATGCAATGCATTATGGAGACTAGTTATGTTTTATGGATGTTATCCAACTTGGTATAATGCACTACATGAAAAAAATGTTTAAATCATATATGGTGTTGACAAAGAGAGTTTGTATTATTTTGTTTTCATCTAATTAGGCCGACCTAATTGATGAATAAGATATAATTTATATATAGAATGAGAGGAGCGTGAAGAGTGGTGTGTGTGTGGAAGAAAGGTTCAAGCCTAAATGCTTTATCAGTTGTGGACCAGTGCAAATTAGTTGAGCAATTGTTGTGTGAGGAAACACTTCATAATCTAAGTTTCATTGGAACTGAAACCTGCACATTGAAGGTGTATTCTATCAATTCAATCTTTTGGTAGTGAGACACTATCTTTGTATCTTGGTTGTTAGCCATATTTTGTACTTAGGCAGTGAGCCCTTTTAAAGACAACGAGTCTTGGCAGTGAGCCTTGTAATATTTTGTATCCAAATATAATATATTATAAGTTGAACCTCATCGTGTTTTTCCCCTTTCTAGGTTTTCCACATAAAAATCTTGGTGTTCCTGTGTATGGTTGCATTCATTTGTTTGTATGTTCCTTCTTGTTGATTCAATCAAAATTGTGGTTTTATGGAATACTGATTCACCCCCCTCTCAGTGTTCCAAATTTTCAACAACGTCCTCACAGTCTGATGTCAAATCATCATTAAGCTACTAACTGTACTTGGTCTCATGCTTGGAAACTTCACCACTTTTTTCATATTCCATCACGAAGAGGGGGTTATCATAAGTTGCATTTGCGTCCACTTAAAATAGAGGATTATCAAGATTTTGAAAATAATTTATTTTCTCTTGCTCCAATCCAACTTGATGATCCAAATCTGCACTTGCAACTTCTAATTTCTTAGGGGAGCCCTCCAAATAAAACTCCTCTTGAAGACAATCAAGCTCATCAATTACTTGCTTGATTTATTTTTCCCTTCGTTCATTCTCTTGCTCCCTGAGATGTATGGAATCAACTAGCTAATCTTCTACTTCCATTAGTGCCACTTGATTATTTTCTAACATATCTTTATTTGTCTCAAGATCAAGAGTAAGCTCATCAACCTCTCTCTTTTTCTTGGAATTCTCTAATAGTCTTCTTTGCAAATTCAAAGGCATCATCTCAATCTCTAAACAAGTGTAAATAATTTGTTTTCATTGTCTCCAAAGATTCTTTGATGAGTTATATATTAGGATGAGTGACTCCATCCCTAACTCCTTTCCATCTCTCATCCACCTGAGCCTTCCAATAGTGTTATTCAATCAAATTATGTGCATGGTCAAATATAAATATATCTTGCACTTCATTTTCAACGGATACCATGAATTGAACTTTCCATTCATGAGTAGGCAAGGATGGAAGACTATTGATAGGCTGCATGTCAAAATCAGAACTTTCATTCTTGTCATCAATGACTCCTTGGCTGTCCCTAGATTCTTTTTTCTCATCACCCACTTGATGACCTTTCTCAACACCAAGATGAGAATCTAACTCAACAAGCTCACTAAACCTTTTCTTATAATCAACTCCATGCATTATTAAATCAGATTTATGTTCAAGATCACCATTAAAATCTTCATTATTAGAAGACCTATGGTCTTCTAAATCTACTTCCTTCTCACTATCACTTTGATCAAACGTTAAGATAACCCCCAAATCAAGCAAAGAGTCACAACTGATTGCTAATATAAAGTCCTCATCAGAATCCATTCTGTCATGCTTCTCTATGGGATTCATTGAGAAGTTGAACTAATGTCCTTCATGTATAATATTTTTCCACACAACATCAAGATTACTATCACTAGAATGATGAAGTTGCTCTTGAATAGGTGTTGTTCTAAAAATTTCAATAGGAACAAACTCTTCATTAGTGGTTGTAACCTTCTCAAAGAGGTCATTTTGGAGCTTCACAATACAAGATTCTTCATCAAAGGAATCTTCTTCTCCAATGGAAGCCTCATAGCTTACACTATGTTCTGAATTTCTCACATCATCTAGGTCAAAGGAAAATTCATCCCAAATGAGTTCCTTGCCATACTTAGGTGCCATCACACTTAGATCCCATGTGCTAAAAGGGATGATTATTTTTATCAAAATAAATTTTCTCACCGTACTCCTCTTGGGGTGTTGTCTCTTTGAATAAGTCACTTCCCAACTCACTAATACTAATATCAAAATTAGTGTCTCTCTCCAAAGGCGTACTTTGGTAATCAAACCCAAAACTACCCATGTCACCTTCACTGTAAGGAGCTAAATAATCATCAATGATAACTATTTTGAAAACTCTATCCTTCTTTCCTTCAATGAGCCCATCATTTGTAGGTATATCACTGATCTCAACCCTATACACCTTGGAGCTTGTGTCAAAAACTTCATTGGATAGCTCTAGAGGTGCACTTAGGACTTTCATCATGTCCCTTCCCTCATGCACAATCTCATCATTAGTGGTCACATGCATACCTAAGAGGTCATATTGGTTTCTTGGCATGTATTTTTCATTTGATAACTCTTGAGAAGTTAGGTCAGCATCAAAAGTAAAATTATCCATCAACAAACCTTTAACATGATTAGGTGTGAACAAATATGATTTAGTGTCAACTAATCAATCATTTGATTCCTTTCCAAGACAAGGTATGGATGATAAGGCAATGCTAGGTTCCCCTAGAGAAAAAATTGATGAACTCATAATTCCTTGAAGTTGTTCCATTATGTATGGTTTGTCAAATTTCATGGCGGTATCTCCCACAAACTTCATGAGTTGCTTTCTTGTATCTTCATTACCTCTAATACTTAGAGTTCCATCATCAAACATTGTTGACTAATTTTTTTCTTCACCATGCCTACTTGTGGGCTGCAAATCACAAGCAAGCACTTATTCTTCTTTCTCTGACCCTTCATCAATAAGTTCTAGTTTCTTTTTCCTTTTTCTCCCCCTTCTTTAATGAAATGTTCTAAATTCTCTTCCATGGTTGTTTTGATGTACTTCAACAAGCCCATTTTACCAGGTTTCATTATTGCAACACAACTCAAGAAAGAGTCAAAATAAAATTTTCTTGTAAACCCAGCTAACATGCCTTGATACTCTTCAAATAATTAGGGAGCCTCTTGTTCATACTACCTCTTGATCTACTTTACAACTCTGCTAAAATCCATTAATAATTTTGATTTTACTATTCTGCCAACAGGATGGCTAGAACTTTGGCTATGATACCACTGAAATATCTCCCTTAGTTTTTTCCAAATATTTAGCACATAAAACTTCACCCATTAATGTTATCCCAAGAAAGATAAAAAATTGAAAGCAACCCTTCACGTTCTGATCACTTGAATCTCAAAGTGAGCAAGGTGAGAGCATACAGTGTAAGGGGATCTGATAAAATTAATCTAAAATGCTATAAGTGCAATGCTATTGGTGGCAAGCCAACCAATAGAGAGAATATAAATTATTATGTGACAAGACAACCTCTTCCTTTTTTTAGTGGGCTATAGGAAAAGTAAATGAAAGTAAAATGCTTATGTGGAAAGCCAACCTCTTCTACTTTTCAACACACAACAAAAATATATAAAAAATCAACCACTTTTCAATAAGAGTAGAAATATAGGGTACTGAAAGAAAGGTTGAATAGTACTACTAGATCAACAATTACAAAATGATCACTATCATAGTATATCATGTGAGAAATCAACAAAAATAATCCCCAAGTGTTAGGTATACAACTTTGTAAAATTATGAAGATGAGGCATCATGAAAATATGAAGAAATGACAAAGATATCAGGTTTGATATAAAGGAATAACATTATGATTTTTTTGATCAACAAGCTTGGATCATCTTCAAACACTCGTAACTTCCTCCATACTCATCTAAATGATCCCGAATTAGATGCAAATGAATTCTAAGGCCTAGGAATCCAAGATCATGAAGCAATCCACCACCAAAAGGTCAAGAAATGTTAGGAACACAAACCAAAGCACTAGTCACCAAAGAGCACAACCCCCAAGGAGGATGACCAACAACCATAAATTAAATTCACCTTCAAAAATCATAATATTATAGGCAAGGGGGCACCTAGAAGCAAGGAATCCAATGAACCATTACCCACAAAAAGCATCCAACTCCTCAAGAAGGTATGGGCATAAACATGGTTCTATAATGGATAAAAAGAGCACCTCCAAAAACTTCAAACAACTAAGAACACACTAGAAAATGCATCCTAGAAGACATCAAAAACCACACCAAATTGAAATAGATAGAAACACCATCACCAATGAAGCTCAACTACACCCTCTGAATGAAGGAGCACAACAATCCAACTAGGAGCTATCTTGCAAGCTTGAAACTGAATAAGAAACTAGGAGGTATACCAACCTTGAAGAAAGAATTCTGAAATGAATTCAGGAGCACTTCATTAAAAAATGAAATATCCAAATAAGAGGGAGAGGTTTATATATAAAATCAAAACGTAGAAGTTTGAATTTTCTTTTCCCTCCAAAACAAATGCCTCATTTGGAGTAATATTATATTAAATAAAAAACACTTTATCCCTCATACTTGGGCGTCCAACTTGAAAAGGCATAAATTAAACCTTATAAATGCACCTATCTCCAATTTAGGTTTCTAAACACACGAAGTCCACTTTTAAGAACAACTTAAGTTATGTTTCCTAGGTCTGGAGTCCAAAAGCAACCTTAAAATATAACATAACTTAAATTATTAACCTTTCCTATTTTGAACTCCAAGAATGTTGGAGAAGCCAACTCTAAAAATGCCAAGATGATAAACACTACACTGACACATTGATAGAATTAGTAGCCCAGTGTTGAACTGCTACCAAAATCCACTACCAAAAATAGAACTTACTAAAAATAGCATATTGCTAAAATAGTGACTTCAAACACCGTTTGAGCACATTTAGAGTAGCCATTGTAAATTACTAAAAATAGTAAGTCTAGAAATGGTCACCAATCAAAATACATGTGACACCCCCTGAAGTTCTCCAAAAACCTAGAAAGACCCAAAAGACATACTGGAAAACTCCTACATGCATCCCCTGAAAACTCGGAAAGATACCTCCTAAAAAATAGGAAACCCTAATTCTACCTCCAACTAGCCCACAGGGCTCCCAAAATAGGCTAACAACCATTAAAAAGAACAAGGATAAAAATGGGGACATTACATGATAAATAGAGATGTGTACAATGGGAAAATAGGTTGATATCTATGGAAGATATTGGTGTGCATGTGGAAGTCATTGATGGTCCTATGACAAAAGGGGAAATCATTTAAAACCATTATGAGGAACTTATCCATATTGTTTTAAAAAATATGTGGATAGATCAAAAAGACCATGGTGGTGAAGAAGGTGAATCCACACTTCTTGTGGTCCTCTCAAAGTGTGCATTCTTGAGAGCTCTAAATATGATATGGAATTTCATGAATAAATAATTAAAAATTTGATGACGAAGTGTGACTTTTTTTTATAGGGAATTGCTTTTGAGGTTTACGAAATATGGAAGATTAGGAAGGGTATAGTGAATTAAATGAAGATGTGAAAAATGTCAATGATATAAGATACCAATAGAGAAGGTTATGATATTCCTAATCAAGGTAACCAAGGATATTCATAAAAATAATGGAGGTTTACATATATTGTGATACTAGAGAAATATAGTGCTAAAAGACTCAAGCTAAGTGATAGTATAGATTTACTCAGACAATGATAGGTAATTTATAGAAAATAAGACCATAGGAAACATAAATTGTGAGAAAGAGCAAGGGACAATATTCCATATGTTGAAGTAATCAAAATATAGACCTAAATGACAATGCTCTAGTAACATATTATACTTGTTTAGATTAAAGAAACCATGTAGGTTCTTGAGGTTTATAGGAAATTTTCAATATATTATGGCTAGATTTTGGAGGACTAAGCATGCATACTTCATGTTGGATGTGATCCTTGATCTCACCTAGAAACAAATCATTCATATTCTCATGTTTAATTATCTCTAATAACAAGGATAGGTTCTAGAATTGTTAGGTATAATTCTCAATCATTCATTTTTTCCACAATTTGGCTAACTAGATAAAGTAATTCTCTAGTGCATGATTGTTATAGTGCTATTGTAACTCCATTTTAAAAATTTATCAAATGGCACTAAGACCCTTTTCCCTCCTTTAAGCACATAACCCATGAATTGTTGATGAATTTTATAGATAATACCACGTACTTAGTTTTCTTATTCAATTCTAATAATCTTATTTGGTATTCTAATAAAATCATTTATATTTTTGTGTGTAGGGTTCATATTTTTGTTTCAATTCAATTTAGGGTTTATAGTTTTGTGTGTAGGGTAAATATTTTTATTTCAATTGAATTTAGGGTTCATATATTTGGCTAAATGATTCATACAATATATAAATACCTAAATTACAAAATACATAAAACAAATGTAAATACAAATAACAAAATAGAAAAAATAGAAAAAATGGAAAGAAGCACTTGCTTGGATTGTTTGATGGCCACAAAGGTTGCTGGAAATCAAGATCTCGTTCTGGTTTTATAGTCACTGTTGGTAAAAATGAGCTTGCAAGCCTTTTTTTTTAATAAATGGGATCATGTTTCATGATCCTTGGCTCAGGATCCCACCATGAAACGGGATCCTATTTTTCTTTGCTCGATTAGACGTTTTTGCCTAAGTTTGAAACTTCCACGAGAAGTGGACTCAACTTCTTGCTTTTACCCATAGATACATATATACATGTACAAATACATACATACATATATCATATATATATATACATACATACATATATCATATATATATATATATATATATATATATATATATATATATATATATATATGCGTATAGATACATACATACATATACATATATGTATATGTAGACATCTAAAATGTCCTAAGTTTATCACACACTAAGATTTCACCTACTAACGCCATTTCTCTCTTGATTCACCTACTTTCACCTATTTAATTAAATAATGCCAATTATTTAGTTAAATTCACTTTTCTCCTATTAATTGAATAATTAATTTTATTTGATTAATTCATCACCTTTATAGTATTTTTTTTGCCCTTTTGGTTAAATAATGCAAATAATTTAATTAAGTGTCATTCACCCTCTTTGATTAAATAATTTCTAATTGTTTAATTAAAGTTCTTAATTCCTCCACTTGCACAATTAAATAATTTTGTAAATTGTTCGATTGACTAATATTCTTCCAATCATTCAAAGAATATTCTCATACAATATTCTCCATTTTAAAATTTAAATATCTCCCTCCACATGGAAATATCTCCCACATTCTTCCTAAAATCAGGGGATTTGTTATTCTCTCAAGCATTTTGAACCTTTTTATTAAATTCTTGATCCATGTCATTATGAATTATCAAACCTTGATCCAATTCTTGATCCATGTCTTCATGTATAATCCAATTTCCTCCATTGATTAGCTAATTCAATCCTCACCATTGATTCAACTTTAAAATGTATAAATACTTCCCATTTTATATGATAATTCATTCACAACCATTGAGAGCACCCTTACTCTACTAAAATTCATACTCACCCTTGAGCTAATTTCATTTGTGGATCACCATTACCAAACAATTCAAGCTTTTGCATCAACCTCACAATGGATAAGGCAATTTGAGCAATCCAACATCTAACCTTCACTCAATTTCACTCAATCCATAATGGGATTGTTGGTTTGCAACTTAGTTTCATTATGCTTTCATTTGATGTTTATTCCTTTTAAATGAATCTTTATTCAGTTTGTAGGCTTAATTTCATTGAATATGATTTTAACTTGATCCATTATATTGCTTAATTAGTTCAATTCTATTGTATTTGATCTTGTTAACTAACCATATTATGACATTTTGGCATGCATGGTTGGAAACCATGTCCCTAATCTAACAATGTTTTCGAGTTTTGTCAAATTTCAGGTTCAAATAAAAGCTATTGCTAGAAAAGGTCAACGCTACTGCATCCTTCGACTCTTCTACCAACCAATAGTGTAACACTATTATTTCCTTTGATGCTTCTACCAAACCAACAACTCGATGTTGTTTTCAACCTTTGATGCTTTTGTCTTTTGATCAACATGTCATGCATGTCAAAATTTGATGCTTTTGTCAAAGCTCAACACTTTTGCACATGACAATGTGAGGCTTCTGTTAGAACAACTTGACGCTTCTATGTGGTAAAATAAAGAGCTATTTTAAGGTTTTTATCTGATTTCATTTGATTTTTAGCCAGCCCTGATCGTTCTTTATCTTTTCTTTGCTAGTTTTTGGCTAACTATTTACAAGAAACTTAGCTTGGAGGATTTAGATTCATAACTAGCTATTTTGATCACTATTGATTTTAATTTAGGAACATTGAAATTTTGGTGTTTTAAAAATGAATTCATCTTTATTTTGGGTTTTAAAAATAACACAATTTGCACCTTTCCTTTGGGTTTAAAAAGAACAATAAAACTTGCATGCTTTGGATTTGGTGCTTAAAGTGAACCAAATGTTTGATCCTTGGTGCACTCTTAAAATGAATATTATGTGTGCTTTGTATTCAATCATTGGTAGGTTTTAGATGTGCATCTTCTCCCCTCACACCTTGTGTGAACTTGGGTGAAGAGAAACATCTTTAACTTGCATTTTATTTTCTTTTTGGCTAAAAGAGTTTCTACCTATCCACTCCCCTTGCACCTAGTATGATCTTGGGTGATGAGAAATAACAACATGAATCCATCATTTTATTGGTAGGAGACATGCCTAAGGATTTCATCACCTTATTGTTTGACCTCAAGCAACGTTTTCTTGCACACTATAGAAATTGGATGAGAGAAAAATTTGTATTTTGATCTATGCATGTAGCGCACTAGACTTTGGCTAATGGTCTTAGGTGATTCCAGACACAAGGAGATGTCTAAGTGGTATGTGGTGTTCATAGAGTCCCACCCACTAAGAACCAATTTTTACTAGAATCCTAAGACCTATCAAATGTCCTCTATAGTATTGCATCATGGTGCTATTGACATGAGAAGTTACTCACCATGTTTGGTCCTTGGTTGAGGTGATAAGGTTTCTTGTTAGGATATAATCCTTTCAAGGCAAGGGGTGTCAAGGTGATACATGACCTTAGCATACCTTATTTACCAATTCCTTGATTTCAGATCAACATGCAAGTGTGGTGAACCTACTATAGTTGGACATCCTTGTAATACCACTAAATAGGTTGTACTTCATGGTGTGTTTTCTTATGGATACCTTGTGACACTCTTTGGTGTGCCCTTGTGGAAGAAGGACATGTGAAAAGAATCTAATCACCCAATCAAATCATTTTACATTTTGTATATTGTGTTTTTTCAAAATCAAAACATGAAATAACTAGATCAACTCACATTTTAAAGATCCTCTGATGGATCAATGTGGTTGTCTTAATAGTGTGACACTTTTGTGAGAACTTGACACTTCTATTTTTATTAAAACAACACTTTTGCACATCTCGACACATTTTTTCAGAGAAAATAAACATTTACAAATCAACGTTATTGTTATTATAGTTTGACACTTTTATCAAACTTTGGAAGTTTTGTAAATACTTCAACACTATTGTAAAAAATAGCTTGATGCTATTGTCAAAATAGCTCAACACTTTTTTCAAAACTTCAAAACAACAAACTTTAACAAATTGTTTGATTTTGTATTTTGGTTTACAAGCACTAAATTATTTGAAATTAATGCAAAACATAATAGGTTCACTGATATCACTCAAAATAGAAAATAAATTCCATGGTCTTTATCATCTTGAGCTTGTCAAAAATACTTTTTAGGTTCTCATTAGGATCAAACATCAAACCATCAAAAGATGTCACTTTAAATAACAACTTGATATTTTGGCATAAATCATTTAGACTTAAATTGATCACCTTATCAACTATTTTAGCTTCATGCTTCGAAACAATCTATTTTCAAGTATTTAGTTGAATTAGTAAACATAATTTTGGACAAAATTACTTTTGAGTCATGATTATAATCCCAAATTTTGTAAGTTCATCATCATCATCAAACACATCCAAAGATTGAGTCTAAAACATTGTCAAAATTGAAAATTTCATACCCTCCACCCCACTCACAAAATCATTCATCATTAGTCCTAAACCTATTAAAGTGTCACTATTAGAAAAAAATGAGCCAACCAAAGAGTTTAATAAAATAATTCACATCCAACATCTCCTAAGGTTGTCACAACTTGAATGGTCACAACTAGGTCTCAAAGCAAAAAGAACATGGAGTCTAATACAAATGGTTCAAAAATTCCCATTTCTACAAATTCTCCTATCAACATAGGTGTTAGTGATCAAAATTTTGGAATTCCACACACAAATTATCAAGAGGATGAACTTCCTCCATCGAAAAAGATCAAAACATCAAACAAACCATCCCAAGTTGAAACAATTCATATTGAGGACATTACAAACAAAACTCATTACTTCACTCCCAAGGAAATATTAGAAATGCAACAAGACCAATATTTTATTAAAGTGTTAAAGGCAATGAGAAGTAAAGATCCAAATATATACATGCTTAGGCTCGCACATCAAGGTGTCAAAATTCCCACCAATTTTCATGTAAATCAACTTAGAGAACAACCAACAACATCAAATATTGGAACAAAAAATTTCCCACAAGGGAGTGACCCCTTAGTGCATCACATTATTAAACAAGTACCTAAACCATCTTTAAATATACTAGGTCAGTCCATGGTCACTTCTCAAGGGATAGACCAAAAAATGTCATAAAAAATACATCAATCCTTTATACAATGCTCAAAATCTAGGGAATTACACAAATTTGGTTATTCAAAACATCACCATTCCACCTACATTCAATAGTCAAAATTTTCAACAAAATATCCCTAGTACTCAACAACCTCAAGGTCATCAAAGTCAAAATAAAATGAATCCTAAAAAACATCAAATGTCACAACAACAATAAGTTCCTCAACAACCTCAAGTCCAACAACATCAAATCCTCCACCATCAAAATAAAATACCCCCACTACATCAACATCAACAATATCCATCCAAAAATTAGCAATATCAACATCAAGGTCAAGGTCAAAACATCATCCCATTACAACAAAACCAACAACCCACTCACATCACCATCTCATAAAATCAGCGAAATTTCCAACATCAACAATATACCACCCTAAAAAAATTGCAACATCAACAATAACAACTTGCTCAACAATAATTCATATCACAAAAAAATCTTCATCAATCGTCACACATCAATTTCCAACAACCAAATCCATCACAACGAAATATTGTCACTCAAAATCAATATGGATCTTACAATGCATCTCCTCAACATCAAGGGAATAGACAATATCAAAATGGTCATTTACCTCAAGGAAATATGCAATATCAAACTGGTTTTACACCTCAAGGAAATCTGTAATACCAAAATGATCCTTTTCCTCAAGGAAATCATCAATCTCAAATAGGTTCATATGGCATGAACGTCACTCCATACCAAGATCAAAATCTATACATGTATAATTCAAATGTTCCACTCATGGACTTATCCTCACAAATTCAAATGTTAAATCAAAATATTCAACACATTCAAATGGGAAAGACCAAAAAGTACTATGTGGTCCAAGATCTATTCCCATACCCATTTGATCAAAACATCACAATGATACCATTTCCTCCAAATTTTTAAAAAACCAAAATTTGACAAATATAAAGGACATGGTAATCCTAAAGAACATATTAGAGAGTTTTTTTTTGCATGCATGGAAGTGTCATATAATGATTCATACCTTATGTGTCTCTTCCCAAGAATTTTGGGAGGACAAGTCATAGAGTAGTTTTCACACTTACCCCAAGGAATAAAAACGTTTCAAGAGATAATACATCAATTTGTAACACACTTTTCCTACAAAATTGATGGAGACATAACCTTGGAGGAAATTTACACTCTTAAATAGAACCAAGGGAGAAGCCTTTTCATCCTTCTTGTAACAATTGAGACACAAGGAAATCAAGTGTAAATGGCTCATACTTGAGAAGAAACAAGTAGAAATCATTGCAGGAAACTTAGACACCGATTTAGCCTTTCAACTAAGAATATAACGTGTCATGATATTTGAGGAAATCATATCCAAAGGGCTTAACATTGAGAGGGACCTCATTACCAAGGGAGAAATACATATTTACAAAAATAATAACCAACCATCTAGTTCCAGTGACAAACCTTGATTTTGAGCCAAAAATAAGAACATTATTAATGATAGTATGGTGGATGTAGAGGTTGTTACCAAGGCACCATCAAACTCATACACAACAAAAAAAACATCAAAATGTCCAAAATTCCAATCCTTCATAAGGACCACCTCCAAGAAAAAACAATACTCCTCAACAATAATTCACTTCCTTAGGGGAACCTATCGAAATGTTGCTAAAGAAATTAATCCAATAAAAACACATTGAAATTCCTAATTATCACAATTATCCTAAACTTGAAATAAAACCATCATGGTATAATGACAAGGATTTTTTCCAATAAAATTACACAAAAGGTCATAAAACAAAAAATTATATCAAACTCAAATATTTTATCCAAGACCTTATTGATTGAGGAGAAGACAATATCGATCAAAATTTGGGGAATGAAGGTTTAGGATTTTACAAAGGTCCAATGCCTAATCATGGGAAGAAAAAATATTTTGGAAAGATACTGAGCTATACCAATGTAAATCTTACCTACTATAACACCGTAGGACATATTCATACTACTCATTCATCACAGGATGAGGAATTGGACATGTATCAAGATACTTTCTTAGTGCATGGTCAAGATAAATCACCAATTTCTAGAAATTTTTCATATCAAAATGGAATTAAATACGTCTCGGATTGCAACATAACTCTCACATATGATTTCTTGATCAGACATACTGAAGAAGTTCCAAAGCGACAAGAAGATTCCATCACCTTATCCAAACCTATTAAGACTAGCGAAGAGTATTTCATCCATATTGCACCATCCACCCAAGAGTCATGCCAAGAAAATAATCCTAAATACAACAAAATATCCAAATCAATTTAAGATCAAGGTCTTATATCTTCAAATAATTATCATTATCATAGTATTTTCCAATCTATTAATGATGGTTTCTTTGACACAAGTCAAGATGAATAGCTCATTTCCCTGAAAAATTATAATGAATCAATGAACATCTTCCAATCCATTTTTCTTCAAATATGATGATGATGTTCCTACACCAAACATCCCAACACCTACCCATAAGATGTTTCCTTTTGATGAACATATGGATGATCTTCATCTAAAACTAGAGTCTCCTACTCTTGAAATCCTTACAAAAGATCAAGTAATGACAAAGTTTCAAAATGATAGTCCATACACATATTATGAAGAAGACTCTTACATTAACTATAAATCACAAACATCTATTGAAGAACAATCAAAATCTGTATCTACTACTCCTTGTGAGGATTCTCAATAAAACATAGAAGTATCATCATGTTTCCAAGACAAATCATATTCATTGGTAGTTTGTTAGTGGATGCATTATTAGGGAAAAGGATTAGGCCTACATACACATGGTATCTTGGAATCAGTGTAGAAAGTCAGCAATCATGACCATTAGGGTATTGATTATTCAACAGCCAAAGAATCCAGTCATGTCAAAAATACCTCCATAATATTGGGGACAACTTTATCTAGTGCAAACATCAACATGGGGAGCATGAAAATTCCTTAGGATAAAACCGCTACCAACACTATGAATAGCCATATCATTAATCATCATTCTTGCACCTTTCCACTCACTAATTGGGACCAACACAAAGAGAAAAAGTGATATCAAAGAAAAGAGCAAGTCATCAAGGAAAGAGAATCATAAAATATTAATGGAAAAATAAAATTCAAATGGATGTCAAACCAAAAGAAAGAAAATTATCCCTTTCAAATTCCATTAGTCAAAAAAACTATGGGGCAAAATAAAAAAGGGAATGCCATCTATCAAATATGTCCACCGATGGAAAAGAAGGCTTCAAGAGTCAAATACAAAGTATATAAAGATTTTTTTCCTAATTCCAAATGAAATTCCATATTCACCCTTCATTGCTCATCATCCCAAGTTTGGAGAACAAAGGTTCCAAATTGTCGACCAATCCATCTACATCTCATATTCTACATCATATTTCATCATCGACTTTAACATCCATGATATACAACTATCGAATTAACCGCTTTGTAGCCACACTTCATCATAAGGAATTTAAGTACACTCTATCATGATGTGCACATGTAGATGAGGTTAACTCCGGTATCGAAAAAGAAGATAAAAATTCTCAGGGGTTACATACAAGCACCTGTATCTTGGCAAATAAACTCCTCTAGGAAGGATATTATTGGCACATCTTGACAATAGTAGCATCTAAATCAGCACTACCAGGTGATTTGACAAGATCCAAACCTTTAAAAAATACTAAAAAAATTAAAAAAGAAAGCAAAAAATCAAGAAAATAGTAAAGAGAAAAATCATCCTCCAATGAAAACCACTTCGGTGGCACATTGGGAAAGTAAAATGATGAAAACCTGGAAAACATGCATCATGTATAGAATTGAGCATCTACATGCATCATTTTAGGTGGGATCATCTCATCCCCTTCATAATAAATACAACATTCCCTCCATCCATCCAATCCATATTCATCCCAATATGTGAAAGTATCTTGATCTTGAAAAAGGTTTAGCGCACACTTCAACCTTTCTAAGTCCCAAAGCATATATCCAAGAATTATCCACACACAATAAAATTCCTTCATATCCTTTGCTTTCTTATGCATTCGTTATTTTGATCTATGCATTTGATCATGAAATATCAAACATTTCTAAACACTGGGGGCAAGTACTTGCATCTTGATTTTTAATATCTCTTGATCCATTTCCTATATCTTAGAATGTGATATTGACATTGTGATCTAGGTATCATTTATAAAATCTCAAAAATCTTCAAAAATGTCAAAAATCCAAAAACATTTGAGACATGTCAAAATCCAAAAACATTCCAAATATCTCAAAATCCAAAAAACATCCAAATTAAGTCAAAAAATCCATAAAAGGTCAAAAATATCAAAAATAAAACATTATTATCCATCATTCACTAATATCCTAGTCCAATATTCGAACTACAAAGCCTCTACACAATTACATAGGTAAAGCCATCTCCAATGAGCCCTCGAGGCATAGGTATTTTTTCCCTTAGGTCCCATTCTCTTGGAGAACTCTTGGAGAATTTAAAAACATTTAGAAAACTTTGAAAAACCAAAATATCTAGAAAAAATCATGTAAAAACCAAAAAATGGCCTCAAATATCTTCATAAAATCCAAAATGCCTCATAACATTTGAAAATTCGAACATTAAATAAACTCAAATACCCATAACAACCTCATAAAATTTCAAAAGGTCAAAAACATTAAAATATTTTTTAAAGTAAAATCACTTGTCTCATCTCACTTTCACCCACAATAAACCTTCAAACATAATACATTGATCATCTCCACCCTTTGGTAACACAAATAGAAATAGGTACAAAAATCAACAAAACACAAAACTTTCAATGCAAGATCTTGAGTCTTGATCATGGTTAAACATGTTGGTTAACATTCATATCAATGACCTATCAAATACTTAGAATTAATCAGCCAATCCACATCCAATGACATGTCTTATAGATATATCTTTCCTACAATGGACATCATCATTGGAAATTACCCTAAAACCACATCCTTTGGCAAGAGATATGAATAACATTTGTTGTTTTTTCATTTTGATATTTTCTTATGATTTATCTTATCGGCGCATTCTAATGATCTCTCATTGATTTCAACAAAATGATTTACAAAGAAAGGAATACGACATTAATCATTTCTTTACTTTTTGTGCTTGTTGGATATTCTTTTAATAGGACCTTGGTGAATACTTTCCTTGCATGTGTGGGAGTAGTCTCAAGTAAAACAATGGCTAGGACATATCAGGTTCTTTATACCTTTTGTGTGTTAGTCTCCTTACTTTGATGGCTTCATTATCACATGATCAAACAAGATTTTTGTATGTCAGGTATGAACAAGGATACTCCTATCAGTTTGTAGAGTCAAAGTCCATACATTAGATATAATGTCATCCTAGTTCTTCATACCTTGGTGCATTATGTCTAATTACTACATCAAATAAGGATTGCTATGATGAATTTAAGCCTTCTTTGAGGAGAAAAATCAATATCATCTATCGTATCTCATCACATATCCAATAAAATCTCAAATAATCATAGGATTTTTGGTATTTGAATCAATCTTCATACATGCTAATCTATCCATCTCATTCTTCCACTTCTATCCATGCTAAAAATTTCCATCCTGGTATCATGAAATATAATAAAATAATATATAAATGCATCCATCCTGCATCCATAAACTATCAGCATACATCCTACATAATCATCACATATCATGTGAAAAGATAAAAAAGGAAATCATCCATAACATTGCATTACATACATCCTGCATCCATGAATCGTTATGCATACATATATACCTGCATATATATAATATCATGAACATAATAAAGGAAATAACCATCATTCATATCCATAATGCATCTATACATAACATATCATATCCATTATGTATCCATGCATAACATCCATAAGGCATCTATAAGCATACATACATCACATAGATCATAAGCGTGAAATAAAACAACATCATAATATAAAATTTGCATCATCGATCATCTCATATATATATATATATATATCCAAAAAATGACTGTCACGATACATATCAAAGTGTGTGATATACAAAAACCAAGTGGGAGAGAGCAATGGCAGAGAGAACAAAACTGGAATCCCAATAGTTACTTTTTTGAGAATGACAAACTTGCTACTCGGGGTCCCTAGGGCTATGGAAAGCATCTCTATCATCATGGTAGAGATGGTTATCCTACAAGGAAACATGCATGATAAGGGAATTACAATGTCAGTTGCATATTTTCAATTCCTAACTGGGCCCCTTCCCATCCTCACCATTGACATTTGATTCGAGATAAATAATTTTTTTGATATTTGTGAAAATGGCAAGCCAAATTATTCACAAGGGGTGAATAAACAACAAGAAAATCTAAGGGGTTTTTGGAAACCATTTGATAATAACAATAACTCTAGTGTTTTATCAAAAACTAAAACCCCTGTATAGTCAAAGGTTTTGCAAAATGAGGACGTGCAAAGCCGTTTTCCTATCAATGCTATTTGTGAAAATGATAGGTTAGATTATTCACATGGGGTGAATAAATAACAAGCAGATCAAAGGGGTTTTCATAAACCACTTGATATTATCAATAACTCTAGGGTTTTGCAAAAAGAGGATGTGCAAAGTTATTTTCTTGTCAATGCTTTGAATCCAAGAGGTGTTACTTTCAATCCAAAGGATCAATAAGGAAAATTTCACAAGACCCTGTCAAATGAAAACAACCATGCTATATATGAAAAGAGTAGTAATTAGTATAAAGGTGTGAAACAACAGAAGCGTAATCATGCAAGTTTCAATGGTCAAGAAAAAGGGTTTTCTTTGCCTAATGAAAGACATATTAACTAGAAGGAAAAATATGAAAAAAAGAACAAGGTTAAGGAGATTGTGTCAAACAATCAAGATCCACAAGTGCATGTAAATTCTAATCTAGAAGATGTCTCATAGAAGCAATATCAAGGGGTTAGAAAACCAATCATTGTGTAGGGAACGGAAAAAAGAGATTTGAGAAAGAAGAGAAAAGAAGGCAGCACAACACAAGAAAATGAGAAATCTTCAATGGAGGCGTAAGGAGTCTCAAAAAGAGATCCCTACAAAGCAACCAAACCCACAACCTACTTCAAGTTTTGTTCAAAAAGGGATTGTTAATGTCACATTTCCTGTTGAACTTCTTCAAACACAAGTTCAAGATCTTTGTCAAAAGCATTGATTTGTAAGTTTTGGAAATTTACTCCTGATATAAAGGTATTAGAAGATTTAATTTTTGATGAATGGGAAGGGAAAAAACAAGTATTTTATCTAGATCAGGAAAAAGGAATTTTTGTTGTGATTTTTAGTGAAAAACTCAAAGAGATGCAATTTTTAAAATTAAATCTTAGGTACATGAAGGCTTTGTTTTTTATATTCAACCATGGTGCCCTAATTTTGATCCACAAGAATTTTCTATTAGGTTTGTTCCTTTTTGGATTCGGTTGCATTCATTACCACTTGAATATAGGGAGTCAAATATAATTGAAATAATGGAAAATTAGATAGGAATCTTCCTAAAAAATGATTTTGTTTTCTTCAAAAATCATTTCAAGCCTATTAGGGTTTATGTTCTGGTTGATACATCAAAGGTCCTTCCAATTCAAATCCACATAACGTCAAAATTTGGCAAGTGGATTCAAAATATTGTTGTGGAATCACTAGATACTATTTGCGCTAATTTCCATTGTCTTGGGCATGTTACTAATGTCTATTTTGAGAAGGAAAAAACCAACAATGAAGAGGGGAAAACTCTTTGTAACAAGAAAGAAGGAGCCTATAGATCTCACATATCTAATAGTGACCAATATTGTAAAACTTGGTTAACCTCTCCTAAGATTCCTAAAATCTAACAACACCTTCATGACCAAATGGATGTGGGTTAGAGTCAGATCTATTAAATTCAGTGGGGTGAATTGAAAGTGGTCTAAAGGCTCCTTTGTTAGATAAGGTGATGGGTATTAAGAAAATGCAAACAAAAAGGCATCGAATCTGTTTCTATTTATTTTTCTAAAAGTTGATTGAAAGACAATATGCAGTGGACTAAAAGCTTCTATTACTCAAAATTGCTTTCTTCATATTTCCTTGCCTTTTCATTTTCTTCTAAGAGCCAATTGGTAAGGGTTATGAAGGAGTTGATGTTTGATGGACCAAAAGATAATTGTTGCCAAAATCAATTGTGCATTTTTGAGGAAGGAAATAAGTTTGAAATAGAGTAGTCTTTTGAGTCACTAGATTTACTAAAATTTACAAATATGTTAGAGGAAGGAAAATTAGAAGAATTGGAAGAAAATATATGCATTTCAGAGGGTTCCAAAATGATTGCACACATTTCAAAAGAAGTGGATATGGAAGAGTTTGTTACAGGGGAAAACAATACTTGTAAGTTGGTAGAATCTACTATCTTGAAGGAGCTAGACTATTCAGTGAGCACAATCAGGGTAGAGGATGAGTTTGATTATTCTTAGCCTCTGTCTATTTCACAAACACCCATTAGCCAACCCTTAGTAAATAAATTTCTGGGTAAAAAAGGGAGGAAATCCCGTATGACTAAGTTAAAAAATGAAATTGAGGCAGGATTGCAAGCAACGTTGGATGGGAACTTTGGTGCAATGACTAGTAAACTTTCGAGGAGGGCATGTTGCTCTCCTCAAGCATAATGAGGATAATATCATGGAATGCCAGAGGTATCAATTCCCCTGATAAGAGAGCTCAAGTCAAGCATCAATTATATGCTTTTGGGGCTGACCTCATTGTGCTTCAAGCATAAAAAATGTCTGAAGCAGTGTATGAATCTACAATACATAAGTGGTGGAAGTGGAAATCATCTTTCTCCCCAACACAAGGAGCTTCTAGTGGTCTTATCACATTGTGGAATGCTAAAACAATCTCAGTGGAGGAAGTTAAAAATAAAAAGAACTGGTAGCTAATGAAAGTTAAGAATTTTGATCTTAAATTCTGGTTAATGAATGTTAATAGACCAATTGCCACAATTGAGAAAAATCTCTTTGGGATGTGCTTACAACAATCTTGGATGATATAGGTGAAGAGATGGTAATCCTAGCAAGGGATTTCAATGCTATTGTATCAAATCAAGAGAAGAAAGGAGGTATAATCCCTCCCCCTAAAATAATGGAGGGCTTTTCTTCCTTTATTCAAGATAATGCTTTAGTTTATATTATCTTTGAAAAAGGTCAATATACTTGGACAAATCAAAGGAAATATTTTATGCAGATAGCTAAACGTTAGAATAGATTCTTGGTGTCTCCAAATTGGTTTCAGTTTGTTAATACATTAACATCTAAAATTTTGTCCTTGGTTTCTTCTAATAATTTTGCAATATATTTGAATAATTTAGTTTCAAATCAATGTCCAAGGTGGAGATCTTCTTTTAAGTTTGAGAAAATATGGTTTAGATATCCTGATTTTTCGTCATTAATTAACTATTGGTGGGTTGGTGCACCATTTGTAAGAGGATATAAAATGTATCAGTTATGCAAGAAGCTCATGCATGTTACGAAACAAATTAAATATTGGAATACCCATGCTTTTAAAAATATATTTAAGCAAAAAGAAAGAGTATATAAACAATTGGTTGAATTAAATGATCACATTTTCTTTCATGGTTTGGATGCATCATTATATAAAAGTAGCATAATCTACAATTAGAATGGGTCGAGTTACTTCCTAGGGAAGAAATATAATGGAGGCAAAAATCTTGAGAGTTGTGGTTAAGAGATGGGGATCGTAATACCATGTTTTCCATGTTTCTACTCAAGTGAAAAGAACTATGAATTCTATATTCACTATTCAAGATAGCACATCAAGGGCTGATATCACTAAGGAATTTGATATTCAGCAAGAAGGTGTAAATTTTTTTTCTAATCTTTTATTTGCACGTGCTAATTAAGATCAAAATTCTACAACATATGGGCAAGATTTACTTGAAGCAGTTCTAAATATTGTCTTGCAAGAGGAAAATGAGTGTTTGATGAAACCATTTACTCTTCAAGAATTAAAAAAGGTTGTTTTTTTCTGTACCGCCTGATAAATCCCTAGGGCCCAATGGGTTTTTATCTATTTTCTTCCAAAAATGTTAGGACTTCATTGGTTTTGATTTGCTAATGGAAATAGAAGAAACTAGAAGGATAGGTACAATGTTAAGACAATTTAACACTACAAACATTATGGTTATTTCAAAATTTAAAAATACAAAGAAATTTGTGGAATTTAGGCCTATTTCTCTTTGTAACACCATTTATAAGATATTCACAAAAGTAATCTATCTAAGATTGCAACCTTTTATTCCAAAAAATATTTCACAAGAACAAGAAGGTTTTGTGCCAAGAAGAGAAATAGGAAAGGGGGCACTTGTAATTCATGAGGTGTTACATTTCATCAAGGATCATAAATTACCATCTTTCATTATCAAACTTGATATGATGAAAGCATATGATGGAGTAAATTAGGGTTTTTTGATGCAAGTTTTACACAAGTTCGGTTTTAACTAAAGATGGTGTAAGTGGATTATCTCTTGTTTGTCTAGTGCAAAATTTTTAGTAGTTATTGATGGTTCTCCAATGGGTTTCTTTATTTCTATACAAGGGGTTTGTTAAGGAGATCCTTAATTTATCTCCCTTCTGTTTCATCATAATGGCAGAAGCCCTTAGTATATTGATTCATAGAGCTCATAACTAGGGTCTTTGACAAGGAATCTTGATCCCTTCCACAAATATATCAGCCACTCATTCATTATTTGAAGATGATACCATGATTCTTTGGAAATATTATTTGTTTGAGGTTGCTCATGTAAAGGAAAATCTAGATAAATATGCTTTTGTTTTAGGGCAAAAAATAAATGCAAGTAAAGAAAAGATTTATATCTTAAATACAAGTGGGCCTATCAGAAGAAATCTACTTAGATTGTTGGAGTTATAACAAGCTAATATCCCTTGTAAATATTTGGGGATTCCTTTTTTTATGGGGGCAAACAAAGGCCTGTATTGGGAGAGAATCATAGAAAGAATTAAATTTAGAATTTATTCATGGAAAGTCGGATGGCTATCCTTAGTAGGTAGAATTCTACTAATCAAATCAATGTTAGCATCAATCCCAAATTACTTTATTGTTGTTCGAAAGGCTCCAAAATAAATTATTTTCCAAAATGAAAAGCTAATCAAAAGCTTTTTGTGGAGGGGAAACATGGATGATCAAAAGAAGTTGCCTTTGATTTCTTTAAATAAAATGTGCTCATAAAAAGTGAAAGGGGGTGCCGGTTTGCATAATCTGATAGTAAGGAATACAACTCTTGGAGCCAAATTAGTCTAGAAGATGTATACTAAACCTAGTTCAAAATGGTGCAAGCTAAATACCTTGATAATGCCAACCCATAATTTTTTTTAATAATTTCAAACCCCCAATGGCTCAACCATGTGGAATTTCTTGTTGTCTTGTAGAGAGCTCATTGTTACATATATATCTTGGAAAGTCAATAATGGCGAATATGTCCAATTTGCTGTTATTCATGGAATGATCACCTTTCTCTGTGTTCTTATCAAGGGTTGCAGTTGGAGGAGTAGTTTCTCATAGCAAGTTGGGGGATAAGTTTGGTAGATTATTTGAAATCGGTTGATGAAGTTTAAAGTTGTTTTGTGTGGAAAGAGTTTATAGTATTGCTAATTCTAGATTTTGAGAAAAGCTTTCTACAATTTATCTTGAAAAGTAGAGTGGTTTATTTAGCAAGGGGTAAGGACAAGATCTTATGGGATTCACCAAAGAACAAGAATTATTTAGTCAAACAGGGTTATAAAGTTTTAGCCAATTTTATGCAAACTCAAAAACATAGGGCCTACTCTTTTCACTAGAACCCCATGGTCCTACCCAAAGCAGGTAGTTTCACCTGACTACCTTTAAGAAATAAGATTCTCACAAGTGATAAATTAGTTAAGTTAGGTATTGCTAATCCTTTTAATTGTGTTTTATGTGGGGATGTGCTTGAGTCAATGGATTACTTATTTGTCCAATTTTCTTTTTCTTAAGCATGTTGGTCTTCCATATTGCAAAACTTAAATTTTTCTCTAGTTCTATCCAAGTCTTTGTGGGATCTCTTCATGTGTTGGTTGGTCCTCTTCAAGTCATCTCTTTATGTGTGCATTTGGAAGATCGTTCTAGTAGTTCTCATTTGGAATATTTGGTGGGATAGAAACAAATACATTTAAAAAAATGAAAGGTCATCTTGTGAGAAAGTTCAATTGAAAATAGTACACAATTTCAGAATCAATCAATGCATATGTTCAGAATCACAAGAATATTTCTTCTCTCTTTATGTCTTGGGATAATGGCATCTTAAATAAGTGGAAACATATTATCCTACCATTTAAGGGTAGTCTTCATCGACCTATAAAGAAAAACATTACCAGGAATGTAGTAAAGTGGTTGCCTCCAATTCAAGGATTCTACAAACTAAGTTTTGATGGGGATTCTCGTGGTAATCTGGGTCTATCTAGAGTAGGTATTTGAATTCGGGATTGTAAAGGTATATTAGTTGTAGCTAGATCCATTCATATTCCACTTGTTTCAAACAATTTAGTAGAGGCTGAGGCACTTCTATATGGCCTCAAGTTAGCTTTGGTTAATGGCATTTCAAATTTGTATGTCGAAGGGGATTATTTTTAATAATAAATGCATGTAAGGAGAAGAATATTTGAAATTGGAAAATTAACTACACCTTACAATTTTGGTCGTTGCTTCTAAAGTTTTAGTCTCTTATTATTTCCCACACTTACTGTGAAGGTAATCAATTAGCAGACCTAGCAAATATAAGATGTGATAAAGTGTGTTTTGAATACTCATTAGGATCCAATATTTTACTCTTTCCCAAAGCTGGCAGCTATCATTTCCTCAAAAAATCTTTGGCTAACTATCATTTGGGTTTGATTATAATGTTTAGTAATATGTATTGGCAGTATTGTCCCATTATTTTGATGGTCAAGTTACAAGGAAATTCATAATTTAAGCCACCCAAACTCATTCAACATACGTGGAATGGGGTCTTTTCCAAATGCCAAATCATCATGTCACCTTTTAAAAGTCAATCAACATATGTTGTTTGGGGATATTCTTGTGTGGTCAATACCAAATATCAAATTATCATGTTCTCTTAAGTGCCACCTTCATGCAAAAATTAGAAAAGGGTCATCATGTTCTTTTCTAATGCATTGTGTATTTTGTAGAATTGTGATTTTTCGAGTAGATAAGGTTGGAAAAGCCCAAGTGTTCATATTAGGGAGACTGCTCCACATTGGTAGGAGTCACTTTGAATTCACTTCGATGTAGATGGTGTGAAGATGATCAATGGTTGTGATCATGACTTGGAGATCCAATAGTGCCTTTCATCCCATGACACCTATGATGGGACCTAGTCTAAACCCTACTGAATATTGGGGAAACCACATCATGTCAAGAGGAGATCGCTTAAAGTCCCTTCAATGAAGCGATAAAGAAAGAGAGACAATGATACATCAAGATGACAATGGAGATTCAAAGAGACAGTTTTTTGAGTCCCTTCAACTTGGCAATGACAACTTGTTGAGGAGAAATTCATATATCGATGGGACGAAAATGTTAGTCCCTACAAAACAATGAAGGCACCTCATTAACGAGAATGATGAAAATCGACGAGACCAAAATGATAGTCCCTTCGATACAATGAAAGTTAGATGATGTCCTTGGTTTGGGTAAATGCAATCTTAGTGGTGTTGGTTTATGAGCTTTTAGAGAGAATCAGGGTTTGGGTATATGCAATCTTAGTGGTGTTAAATCATGTGCATGATCCTCCTATCATTGTTGTTCCAATATATACACCTACTGAAGTGAATTATCCTCCATATCAGAACACACTGGATTGTCCCCATTTTAGCTCGCCTTAGCATCTCATTGATTAGCCTATCATTTGACCCTCGTAGGCTAATATTTTTGGTTAGAGGGTCCTGTGTGGAAAATATCAAGTTGTTTCCTTCTCCGAGGTTTGTTATCATTCAAGATTTTCCTTAGGGGGTTGATTTGGACTCAGTTTGTTCTCACATACTATTTATAGTAAGTCACTTGGTTGATAGAGTCTAGTATTACTATTTTTTTGAAAAGCACCTGAATGCATAGTTGATGCAGTGGTTGACCTCCTTGTTCAGAAAAAATCAAGAAATGATGATTAATGAGAAAGATATGTTATTTTTAATTTTTATTAAATGTAAGTTTTAATAATAATTAATTATTAAAAGTGCATCATAACGACTTAATGACTTTATATTTAATGGGCCCATTTAATTATTAAAGTCAAATGATAAGAAAGCACATTGGGATGGGTGCCCACTTAAAGAGACTTTATAAAGTCAAACAAAAGAAAATATTAAAATATGTTTTAAAATCCAAAATGTTATCTAGGGGGTTGATCCATTTCATGAGGCATATAAAAGAATTCAACAAAAAGAAAATTGCTTATCATTATTCATTCTACACTTGTGCATTTATGAGCTTTCGCATTGGGAGAAGTGAAAACCGGGGTTTTCAGATTTCTTGGATCTTGGAGAGTGTAGGGTCTTCATGATTTTTCTTCCTAAGGGTGTGAGAGACCATTTGAAGGTTGCACATACAAGTGGCTGCAATCAATAGTTACATTGGAGAAAACATGTGAAATTTTCAGAAATGGTTTGAAAGATTATCACTGCAAATCAGAAAGACATTTATGAATGTGATCATCTACTGTTGATTCAACTTTGCTAACCATACTTTGTTGTTGGCAGGCCATACCAAGCATTACCAACTAGAATTTTCAACATCATATGTTGATCATCTTTATCTTAGGCTGAAATGCCCAAGGAATGGGGTTGATTTCATCACTTATTGAGGTGTCTAAATTGTTAAAGATAGCTTGCTGCTAATTTATGCTGGAGAAATTACATTATGATGCCAGGAATCTAAAATAAAGGGTTTCTATGTTGCAGACCAGCATTTTCTAGAATTTTATAATTTATGGCTATGGCATTACCGAGTATGATCTATTGTGAAAAATTTCATCAAAACTTCTAAATTTGAAATGATAATGTATTTGCATTTATTAGAGATTAATCTACCCATTGTAGTTTTGTGCATTGCTACATAAATAGTTTCAATTTTCAATAGTTTTACAATATTTACATTTTATTTAATTTTCCAAGCATCCTATATCAAAACAACACAAAGTAAAAGGAAAAAGATCTAAAACACAAAAAAAATTCAGGCTATTGCATAGAAAAATATCTCAGCAGTCGAGAGGGATATTACATACACTACCCACATAATCATATGTAGGTAATCTCCATGAACACGAGGATGAAAACAATGTTTCAGTCGAGCCCATTGTTCCAAATGTGCCCATGGAGGAGTAGAGTATGCAATTTTTTCTTGTCTTTGTATCAGGTGGTTTTTTTGCCACACTTGGGCCAATTTCTAGTCTATTGTAAATCGTAATGTTCTATTTTGATTAGCCAACTTTTAAGTTAGTTTGTATATTTTGGGATATTTGGGCTAAAATATTTAGCTATTTTGCAAAATGGGCTATGTCAAGGGTGGTCACTGGATGATGAAAGTCAAAAAATATTATCTAATATACATTTTATTATAAATATAATGATATATAGGCATTCTACTTTTTGCTTAAAAAAAGTGTGTGATATACATCAAAAATATACATGAGGCTATCAAAATCCAATGAATGGATACACATAAATTATTTCTATATCAAAATCTAAGTATAACTATGAAAGCTATCCCCTGCTACATTGATCCTCTCTACCAGCAAAGGGCTAGCATGATGGTGATCCTCTCAATAGTATCTAATGTCCACCTAAGGGATCCTATCCTCTTGACCGACCAACAAAATCTCCCATTGATCTACTTTTCCCTAGGGTGCTCTTGTTTGAGTACATCGGTTGCCTCCTATGAGTTGAAACCTACATGAGGTATAGAGTCTAGTAGTAGTAGAGCTCATCTTGAACTGATCTCAAATCCTAAGTATATAATGCAAGGGGAATAGTCTCCCTGGGGCATGAGCTAAAGCCTCTAACTACTATAGGTGCAAATCTCCTGAGCTAACTAAATCTCTAACTATTGTTGTCATGATACATCTACATATCACTCTTGTGTCCTTTGATCTAGCTACTCCTAGAGCTGATCTCGCTCAGGGGTGAGCTTGATCATGCTCCTATCCAGCCTGATCCCTCTCTTGTGTGAGGACTTGTGCCCTATTATCACCCTAACCCAACACTATGGTATTTTGTTGTTGTTGAGGCTGAACCTATAGTGGAACCTATCATAGCACCTACCTTGGCACCTATCCCGACACCTAACCCCATCCTTGACCACCTCAACCTCTAGGCGTCTAACCTCATGCATCCCCACTTGTTGGATCTATCAATCTGATGGGTCTATGACCCACAAACCATGAACTATACCCTACTGTGGTCCAAAGATCATCAAGACCTCTCACATATACCCATGGAACTGGAACCAAGCTATAAAAATAGATAATGGTCATTTCAGCTTGTACTATCTAACCCTCCCTAATCTCTCGATGGGTGCAAAGTGGGCATCATAATCATCCATGGGAACATCCTATTTCTCCTTGAACTATTGTTGTACCTTTTCAAGAATATATCTCTATATCATATGAGGATCCAGACCTAAGATCCATCATGTCTATCATTCAAATGATAACTTCTCTTGATCATTGTTCCAAGCCTTCGCACCCAACTCAGGCCTCCATATGAAATATTTCATCTCATCAATGAAGCGCCTTCAGTTAACCACACCAACATGATCCATATGGTGATGTGTGAGCTTAACATAATAAAAAAATGAGAATGGCTCTAATGTTAGTCTATATCAGTGAATATCTCCAACTGGCCTAAGCATGAAAATGTGCTCCCATGCCCAAATGTGTAATAGTGTAGATCCTACTGAAATGCTAGTCACATCCCTATACACCACCTAGTGCATGTCATGGTAGAGGTGAGCTAGGATGTAGAGACCCCAAGAAAAAGTAATGTTGTCATTAATAATCCTCTCTAATACCTTGCCCCATCTAGTACTAAACAATCTAGATCTCCTATTAGAAATGAGTCATCCCATTCTGATGCCCGCAACAACAAGAGTCACATCTAGAACTCTATCGCATATGGTAACAAGTCTACCTATCCATCCTCCAAGTGAAGTTGATCATAATATAGAAACCTATCAAAGGCTACACGACCTAGGGTAGGATCCGATACCACCTGATCGCCATGAATTGACACTCGCAAGATGTGCCACACATCCTCTAGGATAATGGTCGCCTCATTGGTAGGAAGGTGAAATCTACAAGTCTTTGAATACCAACACTCAATCAACACGGTGATAATAGCATAGTGAGCTAGCACTTCATGCATGTAATTAATGTGGAACAATCCAACCACGTGCAAGAACTCAAATCCTTGTAGAAGAAGATATCTATCCTCTCCATGATCTATGGCTGACACTCTTGAGAAAGGAGTGGAACATAGATGGCCAACAAGCATGATGCTCATGATGTCAATTTCTAAATTTTTTACAAAAATCCAAGTTGGAAAAGCCTAAAGAACAAAAGCAAGCCCTTTTACAAAGGCATGATGTTGTCATTTTACAAAAGCATTGAAATATTACAGAAGTGCCACTTTATTTCAAAAGCATTTGACTAGTATAAAAAGAAAAGAGTCAAAATTTTGTTCACCGTCAAAATTTGAACCAATCCATAGCATTGCTTTTTAACAAAAGTGTAACAATATTTTCTAAGAATCTATGTTTTTTCAATCCCCAACGCACTTTTCAAAAGCATCAATCGGTTGAACAAAAGCGTTGAAATCAATACTATGTGAGCATCGAAAAGACTTCTATGTGTTTGTTGGTCCTACTTCTAGTCTATATTTTTCTATCTAAAATTACATGCAAAGAAAGTTTTTCAGGGTACATATTGATGTTCCTGCATCAGATGGACGCTAGAACTCATGGAATCAAGTTTCGCGATGTGTGGGAAATAATCTTTGTGCCATATTATCAGGTGCTCCATAGGAAATCCAAGAAAAATATCTCCAAGCTCTCTAATCTCTCTAAAGAAAAGTGTGCAAATGAGCTTGAAATTCACCCAAATTCATATTTATGCATTATCAAACCTAGGGTTTTAGGTTTTAGCCATGTAGCTCATTTTTCTCATTCATATCCAACCATGGTTACTTCATTAGAGTCCTAGGACTTATTTTTCATCCTCTATACAATAGAACCACTACTATCTCTTTATCGCTAGCTCGACCCAAAAGTCAATTTTTCCACTCGATCTCTCAATGGGGCAATACAATAGCATTCCTTCATCCTCTAGTCATCCTCTAGGGTATAGTGGGGTATCAAGAAAAAAAATGAGTAGTATCAATTCTTTGAAGCAACACAACAGGTACCTCACTTCAGAGAGGGTAAAAATGTCTGGAGTATATCACACAACAAGATTTTTCCTATTAATGTTGTTTCTCTCTTGATTCACCTATTTTCACCTATTTAATTTGTAGTGTAGGAAAGTGAATACCCTTGCATTTTCACACTTTTTTGGGCCTACCTTGCTTTGTTTATCCTTATTTATGCCTTAATTGGTCCTATTTTGCATCCACAATCCTAATAAATTATATCTTTTTATGGCTAATCCCGACAAACATCAAAGGATAATTGATAACTTAATGATTTTGGTTGTGTGTCCTTGATTTTTGGAGTAGGACTAAAATGCCACCTAGGGCATCTTTTTCCTCCAAATGTCTTGGGACCCTCTTTTCAAAAGCATCTTAAAAGGCACCCTTTTTGAGTCTGTGCCCTGTGTTTCAAGCCTCGGGACTAAGATGCCACCTAAGATGTCTTAGTTCTCTTAAGTTATTTTCAGGATTTAATTTCAAATCTTTGTGGGATTTAGCCTCCTTTAATTAATTATTTCATATCTCAGCTTGTTGTGGTGTAATTTCAAGATATTAAGCATGGATAAGTATAAATACGATGTTATTTCACTCATTTTCATCCTAACATCCTAAGCATTCATGAGATCATAATAGCAACTTGAGTATTCATGCATTATAGAAAATTTGTGATCAAGAGAGCATTCAAGAGAAATTCATCAAGATTCAAGCATAATTTCAAAGATATTCTTGCATGATGTGTGTTTTTGAGTTAACATTTGTGATGCAGGGTTTTGATTCAAGCAAGCAATTCAAATCAAAATCTATCAAGCATTCATTCAATTCAAGATCTACATTCAAGCTAGCCACTTCACACAAGTTTGTAGATTTCATAACAAGGGTTTGGTGAGTTGCAACATAACACTTTTTTCATTCATCATTTCCCTTCATATTTTATTTTATTTCAATGTTTAATTACCAACAAGGGGTTTGACCAAGGCAAACCCCTATTTACTAACAAATCAACAAGTTTTTTTTCTTTTGTATGTTTGTTTTTATAGATTTAGGTTGAAGACTTGAAGATCATTTGAAGTGAAAAGTTGTAAAGTTTCAAATTTGCATTGCAAATTTTCCATCTTCATGGAAAGTCACCTACAGGCCAGATCTGGAAGTTTCAAGACCTGAGATCTGAGAAGAAGGAAGTGCAGACCTTGGACCTCAGGATCACATTCTGAAATTGCAAAAATTCAGATCAAGACTAAGAAGATAGTAAGGGTGCCTCGATCCTCCCAGAGGTATTTTTTAGAGATTATTTCGAATTTTTTTTTGAAATCCAAAGATTTCATGTTTTCCTTGAAAAACAACAACGAGACTAAGAAGACAGTAAGGGCATCTCAGTCCCCCCTAACATATTTTGACAATATTTTTTCATTTCCAGAACCCTTATCACATGTCTAGACTTCCCACGTACATACATTCTAACTTTGTTGTTACTTAATTATGTCATTTGCACTCATTATTTGGCATGCATTACTAAGTTTTGTGAGTTGAATATCAAGTTATCTTTTCCAAGCCTTTTCTTGGTGGTGAACCCTTTGAAGCCTAAGGAATCTTCCTAGGTCTCCCTTGTTGAGAATTGACTCACCTTAGTATTGATATTCAATTGAATTTGGGATTCTAGGTTCCTTGAATGAACCATCCCCTAACAATAAAAATGGAAAATTAAGGATTGGGGATTCCTTTCTTGTATTGTGAGTCCCTTTTCTTCACATTTTTCCATTAACGGTTCATTTTAGTGAACCCAACATTTTGGAAATTCTTTTTTTTTTTGTGGAGTTAATAAGGTCCTAGATCTAGGTTGCACTCATTCCTACATTACATCTTGCATTAGTGAAATTAAATCAAGAGTTTCTCACATTTTCATTAGTGAAAGTGCATA
Organism: Sequoiadendron giganteum; assembly: GCA_007115665.2. Taxonomy (NCBI): domain Eukaryota; kingdom Viridiplantae; phylum Streptophyta; class Pinopsida; order Cupressales; family Cupressaceae; genus Sequoiadendron; species Sequoiadendron giganteum. The sequence goes on from CM021110.1 coordinate 218,253,801, forward strand.
TAGGTTGCATTTATGCTTTTTTGCATCATCTTATCTCATTCAAAAACTAAAAAGTGCATTGTCAATTATCCAAATTGCATTTAGAAACATTGTTATTATTGCATTTGAAAATTAAAAAAATTGCATCCAACCTTGCATTCATTTGCTTCTCATTAGCTACTTTTTATTGCATTCATTTGGACACTTTTCTATTTCTAAACATGAAGTCCCTGAGTAGGCAACCTGGGAACACTGTAATCAACTCAAATTTTGTTGTTTTTCTAAAAAAAACCTCTATTGGGACTAAAATTCCCTTACTGTCATCTTAGTCCCTTTGTGGAATTTTGGCTCAGAATCCTATTTGGGTTTCTTGCTTTATGTTTTATTTTTTGGAAACTCAAAATTCCTTTAGCATGACCAAAATTCTTGTTGATGGTGTTTTTTGCACAACAACTCAGATAGAATATGATATCCTATCTCTCTTGAAAGATAAATCTATATGGGAAAAGAGATAACCCCAAGGTCTCTAATGTTAGGTCTTGAAAATGAAAATAAAACAACTCAGAGATAATGTGAAAATGTTGGTAATCACAAAGGGACCTTACTACAAGCAAACACTGGACTCAAATTTATCAGATCTAGCAATATTTTGATACTCCAAACCCTAAATTTAACCTAGATAATAAAGAAATAACAAAAGATAAAGGTTTCAGAGATAATTCTAAGACTAATTCTAACCCTAAGAGTGACAATGCGAAAGATAAGATGCTCAAAATGGAGCGATCCCTCATAAACTATCTCCTGTTCAACCCAGATAAATCTAAAATTTTACAGTAATAGTGCAATCTTCTAAGGTGTTAAATATTTTTAAATCATGCATATTCATTCAAGACAACCCTATTGCAATTGAAATGAACAAACATTCATAATTGAACTAAGCATAGTTTTAAGTCCAGGCTAACTTTGCAAAGCAGCTAACAATCAGCTAACTGCAAAAAGTATGGACTAGAGATTGCTGCAAACATTTCAAACATGAAATCCTAAGCATCACCAATCCATCTAACAATAAAATTAAGAAGTTTTAAAGATAGAATAACAAGAACCATGCCAGATAAAACTCAATACAAGAAAGATACCAAGTCACAATATCCTTTCTTATATTAAATCACCCAAAATGGCAACAATTCCAGTCTTCTGTTACAACAATTGCTTGAAGATAAACCCTAATTACAATTCACTCAAATATGAAATATTCTAACTTTCCACTATTCTATTCTTCTATGCTACTCTATCATGTTAAAAATGAGGCATCATGCTCAATTTATAGAGAACCCCCCCAAGATAGCTCGACCCAAATAGGGTTTACAATAATAAATTCCACACAATAGTTCATCCCCAAAAGATATTCAAAAACAACATGAAATGTGAAATTTGCACCAATTTCATCCAAGTCGGCCCGGGGTCTCAAAAAATCAATCCATTGCATGTGAATAAAGGGAAGCACAAACTTTGATGTAGCCCTATATAACTACTTCCCATCATTGTCTTTGGAACGCTCCACTTCACCATGCACTACCAATAATACTCTGTCTAATTCAGCAATAGGTGGCACAGGAAAAACCCTAACTTTCCTCCCAAGAGACTTGATGTCCTATCTTGCATGCTTCACTGCACTATCCCGATCAACCTTATTTGTTAGATACATGTCAATGACTGCAATATAGGTTGCAGCATCATCTAGCTGATGTTCAGTAACTGGACCTTCATTAATTGGAGAGTAGACATCCCTCCACCATTTCCTTAACTGTTCCAAATTGACATGCTTTGGAGAAAATTTATTTCTCCTTGTCATTATTTCGAAGAAGGAGATACACTTATCATAAATGCTAGTCTCCTCAATCTGCTTCCCTTGTTTGTGTATCTTCTTCAAGGCCCTTTTCCTCATCTGAAAAAGCTCGAACCATTCCCAAGGCTCTGCAACTCTTGAGAAAGGAATAATCCCACTCTTTACCAGTTGATCTTCAGTGTGCTCCATAATTGTCTTTGTTTTCTGTAGCAAGAGATCTATGTCCTCCTTATCCTGGGCTAGTACAGTCTTTAGCCAATCAACTGATCTCATTTCATCCTTTGCATTTGACAAGATGTCCTTGATGGCACCATCTCCCTTTGTCTGTGCTCCCTGCAACCACCCGACTGTGGCATGTGTAGTGCCCTTCATCTTTTCTAGCTCTGAGATTGTCTCTTGAGGCAAGAAACCTGCAACAAAGGAGGAAGAACCAATGGACTATAAGGGTTTCATCAACTCTTGGAAGTACATTTTTAGTTTCTCATTTTCCTTCTCCAAATCATGCTTAGTTTGCACCTCCTTCCTCAATCGGCCAAGGATCAAAACATTGGATCCTTCATACTCTTGAATTTCTTGTTCCATGGAGGCATGTCCTAGATCAATGGTCTACACATGATAGTATTTTGTAGTCACCCCATCTCTATCTTTATCAGGAGCAAGGGTAGCAATGTGGGCCACCCTGTTATTTGATCCATCTCTTTCAATTTTCGAAATGACCCTAGCTTTCTTCTTTGTCTTTCCTTTCCCAATGTTAGCCATTAGGTCATCCCAATTGGGAGGAGAGGAGTGTCCTCCACTATAATCAGTTTTCTCTTCACTTCCCTATCCAACCAACCTGGAACAGTAGAATCTTCCTACACCCTTTCTTGTCTATCATGTTCCTGTTGAACACTAGGTTCATCCTTCTCAATACTTGACTCTTTAGGGATCTCCCTAGTTGAATCCTCCTTATCCTGACATTGCTCCTCCACTTTGTCCTATGCTGGTGAAGGAATCTTAGCTGGTATCTCCTCCTTTTGAGGGGATTTTTCCTCATGTACTTTTGTGGGTGAATCTACATAGGCCACCAAAGGAGACTATATTACCTTGTTAATTTGTGGCTTGTCCTTCACAACCTCAAAGATGTGGCCTTGAATCAGATTCCCATCTTCTTCAAATTGATCAAGAATTTCCTTTATGTTATATAACCTTACTAAGTCAACTGGCAACCTAAAGAATTTCTTCTTTCTAACATCAAACTCATCACCAAGGTTAGCCCAATAGTCTTCAA